>OY804261.1:49606764-50206764 GCA_963680825.1 Meiosimyza decipiens | reverse complement strand
TTTATCCTCCATTGCTCGATTACGCTTTTGATAACATCATACTAACTAAAGGAACTCCTTACATATGTTATGAATAAAGGCGTTTGATCAAATTAACTGAAACTTTAGCATAATCAAGTTTAGATTTTTGTGGTCAAATTATTTTGGCACATATCTGAATTATGGAAAGTTTTAGATATGTGTGATTTCAAAAATTTAATAAATAATAATTAATATTGGTTTTATGGACTATCGACATCTTATGTGTATCTATAATAAATGTGAATGATATTTTTATATTTTGAAAATTCAAAATAAACATTTTATGAAAATTGCGAAAATGCGGGAAAATTATGTTATTAACCCTCGTCTTTTCACTATAATTCAATAGATATTTACAGAGGTGAATAAATTTAGCATGACTAACATTCAACAACGCTTCTTCTTGTTAACACAAAAAAATAAGGCAAATAATTTGTCGAAAGAATCGGCTAAGTAGTTTAGGAGCTATGACCCTTTTTTTAAATGTAATGCCCATACGTACGCACCTTTATGGCCTTAAAAAAAGCTTCAATTTAACAATAAAAGTATTTCTGTAGCTAATAAATATATAATTACAAATACAGATGTACCTACTTAGATATAAGTAGATATTTCTTCATGTGTTGTGTGAAATAAAGAATAAATTCAGTGTGAGCAACTCTAACTTTTCCTTTTTCCGTCGCTCTTTCTCTATTTCATAGGAGAAAACAAACACAAGATACGAGCACGTGTTACATAACATTTTCTGGCATCCCAAATATCAACAGAAAAGTCACATGACAAAACTCAACACTAACACACACACATAGATGTCAGCGCGATGCCTGCGCTTGAACCTAGTAACCTACAAAGAAAAATAGACGAATGCCAGTAAAAAAATTCATTGAAATATTTTGGCGCGAAAGTGTTGAACAGAGAAAACGAGAAATTGTAGAAGCTTTTCATGACGTCATCAATTTCCAGTGTTAACTTGCATACATTGGGGAAATATAATATCCCTCCAATTCAACATAGTGTGAGTACATGGTAGAAACCCACCCATGTTGTTTGCTTAAAGTTGTTTCACATTTAAATAACGTAACGTCATCTTTCGGTGAATTTTAAAACCACGCGTACGTATGGTGTGAAACGTAAGTTGAAAATTTACGTTTAAAGTTTGAAGCTAAAAATTGCAATATGAGTAACTTACCCATGCCACACTTGGCAAAAAAATTTTTGGGATTGCTTTAATATCGCTTACCTGAAATAGAAAAAAAAATTTATGAATTTTATTCTTTAAGTAAACACCGTAGACTTAAAGTTTATTTGCTTAGAAATAGTGCTGCCGGATTTATCACTAAAACCAGTGCTTTGAACACTCCCACTGGTGGGCTGATGATTTTTTTTTTTGTGATAAGAGAATGTTTTTAAATCGTTAGTTTTTTCGTGTGCTAAAAAAATGTATAACAGCTATACTGCTAAATTGCAGCTTATTAGGGAGTGACGTCACATGACATGAATTTTAAATCGTTTGGTTGAGATTGTTGAGTTGTAGGGGAACAAAATCCTGGGAACCATCATAGATGACCATTTGAGAACTCTTTTTTAAAAAAAGGAATTATAATAATTGATGTTTTTATCAGAAATAAGCTGCAAAATTCTTTCAATTCTCATACAATTCATCAAAAGTAGATAAGCCAAAAATATGTTTTACGTAATTAACCTCAAATATTTCAAAATCCTGACGTGAAGGGCCAATTCTGAGGCCAGATTTTCGCTGATTTTTGTTAGAAAATGCAACTTTACTGTCAAAAAATAGTTACAGATGAATCAATCGAAAGAATTGCCCATTGCTAGATACCACTTTTCCCCATCTTTCTGGTAGAGCTCGAATGCCATCACGGTAAAAGTGTTCGTCTCTTGAGGCTATCCACGAATCAAGTCATTTTTTGAGGTCTTCATAGGAGTTGAACTGCTGATCAGCCAGACCATGTGGCATTGAACGGAACAAGTAGTAGTTTGACGGGGCAATATCTGGGGAATACGGCGGGTGGGGTAGGACTTCCAATTTGAGAGTTTCCAAGTATGTTTTCACTGGTTTAACAACGTGAGGCCTAGCGTTGTCATGCAGTAGGATTACTTTATCGTGCCTCTGTTCGTATTGGTGCCGTTTTTCACGCAGTGCTCTGCTCAATGGCATCAGTTGAGTTTGGTACCGTTCCCCAGTGATGGTTTTATTCGGTTACAGAAGTTCATAATAGATTACACCGACCTGGTCCCACCAAATTGAAAGTTTTTGGCCTTCCTTCACGTGGTCGATCGTCGATGTCGAAGTCATGGTCTTTAAAGCAACGAAACCAATCTCGGCACGTTCTTTCGCTCAGAACACCATCTCCGTAAACTTTTTCGAGCTCTCGATGAGCGTCAGCCGCTGTTTTCTTCGATTGAAAGAAGAAAATCAACACTTCCCGCAAATGACGATTTTTTGGCGCAAAATCAGTGATTTTCGAGCAACCATAAACAGACTATGAAATCACAAAATCTTAAAAGTGATCTATTGACCAACAGCGAGAACTTAGTTGTGCACCTAATATATATAAACTGGGCTCAACATCAGAAAAAAAAATTGTTCTCGAGCTGTGTAATCATTGATGTTTTTTATTGCGAATTCGGGATTAGATTTTGATTTTCTTGCGTGCTAATGCGGGTTTTTCAATATTTTTATGAATTTGGCAAATTATTCGCTCTCCAATAACATCACAGTCAAACTAATAACTTTATTAGAGTATTCGTTCAAGCGCCTTTAGAAAAATATATAGTGCTTCGACAAGTAGGAACTAATGGTCTCCCAAAGAAATTGCTGGCAACACTGCTCAGAAAGCGGTATTGTGTTATTTTTAGCTGAACAGACCTGACCTTTCATTAAATACTTATAGTTTTGCTAAAGGCAAGTAAAAGAAAGCCATTAAACCATCCTTTGATGTCCGAGTTTTGTCTGTCATTATTTATTTAAGAACACGACAACTAGTTGTAATGTCGCGAAACAGAAAACTAACGAAAGGAATATCGATTTGCCTCCACTTCAAATATTAATAGTTCCTAATCATTAATGACTTCAAGGTAATGACAAACGTAAATTGCTTAACGTGGGAAGCGTTGAGTATAAAATGCTTTGCGTGGTTTAGAAGACCCGTTCAATTGATCCACCCAAATAGAAGGAAAAGGTGTACGGCGCTTTCAAAGGCGACCTATATAAAAAATAAAAATATTTCATGCTTTAAGGGTGGATTTTGCTCTTGAATATCATTCGAACATTTTGCAATGAAAATAACATAGAGCGCTTTTTCCTATATCTTTTTTTTGAACTTAAAATGCTTTTGATTTAAATAACTCATAGGTCACTTGTCAAAGGTAAAATCCTGTAGCATACTCGTGTAAAGAAACTCATATCTTGAATTTGTTGGAATTTTGAGGTTTTAAGCTGAACTTTTGACTCTAGTTTGGTGTAATATTATTTAAGTTGGGATTGTCGTGCAAACTTTTCTTTTATAGTTGAAAACCGTATAAATTTCATGTATGGAAGCTGCAAATTTTCGTTTAATAAATTTCGTCGTTAAAACTCACAATAAAAATGGAGAAAGTTTATTTTTAAAACAGTGCGCGCTACTTGGATGACGAAATAATACGCTAAGTAAATCAACAGTTCGAAGAATAATCAACCAATTTGAGGTTTTTGGGCTGGTGGAGTGATGGAGTCATACTTTTTTGAAAATGTGCTAACATTGAATAATTTTTTTTATGATCGGAACTGATTGACTTAAGTCTTGAAGATATGTCAAGTTTTAGGTGAAACAACTGATTGGATGAAAGAAAACATTTCTTAAATTTTGTTATCTTAAAAAATGCAGACCAAAATTGGGCTACCAAGTTCGTGTGAATTGACACGAAGTGACCTTTTTTTAGGAGGTATTTTCGATGTCGCAAATGTGCCATGTATCCATTTTTTCACTTCTTGAATAACTAATAGTTCGGCGTATTCCATATTTTCCGATTTCAAAATATTTTTAGCTTGTGTCTTCTGAACCTTTAATGAAAATATTTACTAAGAAGATAGCAGGTTGACCATAGCTTTTCTAAAAACATGTATAATTAATGTGGGCACTCCTGTAGAGATTTTATTAAATTCGATAGTATTTGAAAGACAATTTACTAACCAAAATAAAAATGAAAATTTGAAGTCGTTTTACTAAAATCAATTACAGATTTTCAGCTAGAGACTGAATCCATCTCAAATCAAGTGTTACATTTGAAACTATGAATCTTTTCTTACGAACAATCTTTTAAAATATATATAATTGACCATTTGCAAGCTCGTTTTAAAATGAAACGATGCATCTAAATGATTTGTTAATTAATAAAGAGCTGAAAAACTGTTTAAGTTCTATACATAGCCTCCAAAGTTTGAAAAAAAATCATTTTTTAAGAAATGAACCTTAAAACAAAAAAAAAATCTTAAAAATTATGAAGTTTGAAAACTTCCTAAAACGACATGTGATGTTTGGAATGAAGACTAATTTTTAGAATGAGCCAGAATTCTGAATAACAGAAATAACAATCCGGATAAATGTATATGGATTTTATGTTGTCCAAATACGATTTTGTACGTGTGTACGAGAGGTCTGCATAAGTGCGCTTGAAACTTCCATCAAGCTAGTCAGCACGACTGCAAGCTTATCAAGTCCTTACAAACGCAAATCACGAATCAAATCAAAACAAAAGACCAAGCAAGCGAGGTGAGTGCTGCACTCACAAATAAAATGTTCTGCGAGTCAAGGCAAGTTGAAGCACTCGTAGTTTATTGCATTCGACACATTTCTTGGACAGCTCGGAATCCAAGGTCCCGAGGTCACTCATTTTATTGGCTCTTCTTATGATAATTACTAAGGCCCATCAATTGACTTCTTCTTGACCAGATCGGAATAACTTTAGTTTCCACCCTTATATAAGCGCTTTTTCATATGGCATCATCACTTTTCCTGGACAGCTCGGAATTAAAGCCCAAGGTCACTCATTTTATTGGCCATTTCTGTGACCATTCTTAGGACCAATCAATTGACACTAATTTCGTTCATATCAAACCAACTTTAGTTTCCCATTTATAACTGGCCCAAAATATTTCCAAGTCTTTTATCACTTTGTTGTATATGTTTTGTATGTAGGTGTCTACATTCATTGCTTTTTCTTATGTTCGGTGTTGTAAATGTTTGTTGTTCGGCTTGAACAACATTGACACCGAAATACGAGTCAGAACGAGTCAGAGTGCAAGCGAATTCTGTTTTGAGCGAGTACAAATAATGACTCGCACAATGTCAATGCAACCATTGTACTCGACAGCAAGTGCACTGATCGGTTAACAGAGCGACTACACTCCCGCAGGCCTCAAATATTTACTAATAAGTTTTTCACCAATAAGATGTACTAAAACTTAATCGAAATAAGTGATAACAACTTATATGTAAAAGACTTTTACTTTCCAAAATCTGTTAGGGTCCTAGCAACAAAGGCAAAAATGCAGCTTGTTAGAATTAATGTCAGCTATTTTTCTCATGCCTGCCTCTTTTAATGTCTTATTATCTATCTTGCATTATTAGAGAACAGAATATTTTTATCTTTAAACGTTGATGATTTAATTAGTGTCCTCTTTCACAGTAATTAATTTTCATCAACTTTTGCACAAAAAGATTAAATTAAATTAAGAAAATTCAATTCAAATCTATTGAGCTGTTGCTTTCTAATCTGCTAACCGGCAGTAAGTAATCAGTCTAAGGCACAACCTTCATTGCTAGCATTCGTTATTGCTGTGCAAGTTTTTCGGGTTATTTATTTCACATGACCGGAAAAACATTTTACCTTTAGCCAAACCAAAAATGGTAGGCTTTTTCATTTCTTGTTATTGTTCTCGTAGTTGGCCATTTGTTGCTTGTGCTGAAAGTCAATAAAACTGCTGAGTTAAGATGGGTTGCTCTATAAATAAAACACCGATGTTGTCTTGTATTTTAATTTAATGTTAAAGTTTATTCTGTATGTCTGTATGAGAATGGATGTGAAGTGGCACAAAATCAATAAAAAGACGGTGAAAGGGAAGGTATTTGAATAGAAACGGATGTGGTTGTAAAAAAAGGACTTTGACTTATTTATAAAAAATGTAATTGAACATAAAATTAAAAGGTAAAGGTTTCAACATTTAGTAATCTACTCCCACTTACCTATGTGGGGCATGCAAATAATTAATGATTTGTATGGAAACGAATATTTAATATCAAAAATCTAAAGTTAAATAAAAAATTAACATTTATTTGCAATTGAAGGCCGAAATAGATAGGATCAAAATAAAAACTAAACTATAAACTTAAACTAAACATATTTAGTTGTATTCGTTCGTTGCTTCGCCGCACTGATTCCGCAACAAACCCAAATACGGATTTTTATTGCTATTGCCAATCGTTAATTGTCAACTGACGTCATTTTACGTTTATAATCGCGAACCATTTTGACCTACAAACAAGCGATTAGTTTTTTCCCCAATAAACTTTTCTTTGGTGCTTTCAAATGTTAGAATTTCGCGAAGCCAATGAAATTCGTGTTCAACACGAAAGATACTTTCGGATCAATTTATCTCCATAATCAACTAAGTTATAGCATGAAGAAAACAGAGGAAATCACGTGAGCGACATACACAAAAATTCAATACCATGAGACCGACCGTAGTTCAGTTTTTCGCTCTAAGGTTGAGATAGTCAAAAATTATGGAAAATGTAGAAAAAAGTTGAATGAGATTGAATAAGGTAAAAAATATGGAAAAAATTTAAAAAGTTAAAAGAGGATGAAAAGATCGAATAAGTCGAAAAAAGTTCAAAGCTGTTGAAAATTCTGAAAAAGGCTAATAAAGTAAAAGTTGAAAGAGGTTGAAAAGCCGAAAAATGTTGCAAAGTCGGAAAAGATTGGAATAGATTGAAAAAAGTTGAAAAATGTTGAAACAGTTGAAAAATGAAATGAATGTGGTTGAAAAACTCGAAAAAAGTTGAAAAAGACCGGATAAAAATTTAAAAAGAGGTTGAAAAACTCAAAGAAATCGGCGTCCGCATACCAAAACTATAAAGCAATACTAGGTGTACAAATATGAAACCGGTAATGACATCTAGCAGTCGATAGCTGTATATGTATGAGCTTCCAAACCGCACCAAATGTCGTAATTGTTCATTCTGTCATCTGTCAACAATATTCAGTTCACAATTTGTCAAGTTTCATACAACAACGCATTTTTCCCGCTCGTAAAGATGTCGAATTTTGTGCCTGAAAACTCTCATTTGCGGGAAGCATTGATTTTCTGTTTCCATTTGAGGAAAAACGCTTCTGAATCGCATCGAATGCTTGTTGAAGCTTACGGCGAGCATGCTCTTGGTCGTACACAGTGCAATGAGTGGTTCAATAAATTTAAAAGTGGTGATTTTGATGTGATAAATGAGGAGCGCGGCCGGCCACCGAAAAAGTTTGAAGACACCGAATTGCAAACATTATTGGACGAAGATGATGGTCAAACGCAACAACAGCTCGCTGAACAACTTAATGTGACACAACAAACCGTTTCCTTGCGTTTGAAGGCCATGGGAAAGATTTTAAAGGTCGGTAGATGGGTGCCGCAGCAAGAAAACCGAAAAACCACTTGTGAATTGCTGCTCGCCAGGCAAAACAGAAAAGGTTTTCTCCATCGAATCATCACTGGCGATGAAAAGTGGATTTATTTCAACAATCCCAAACGAAAAAAATCATATTTGAGCCCCGACCAATGACCCAAATCAACGCCAAGACCAAATCGCTTCGGCCGAAAGACAATGCTGTGTATTTCTGGGATCAGCGTGGTGTTATTTGGTATGAGCTACTAAAACCAGGTGAAACAGTTACTGGTGCACGTTACCATTGATCGCTTTGAACCGTGCTATACCCGAATTTCATATTTGCACACCTAGTAGCTTGTATATTTTGCGAGATATAACGTAATCAGCATTAAAATATAGAAGGGTGGCACACCCATCTGGTAAAAACCATCCCGATTTTGATTCAGAAATAGATTTTTATGAAGAACATTCCTACAACAAATTTTACTATGATTGCTTCCTTTATTTTTCTATATGTGTCTTTAAAAATATTTATATATTTTTGTTGATATGGAAGATGCCACGCCTATTGATGCAATGAAGTCAAATTCCAATTTAATTACAAAGCCTATAGTACCGACATCTCTATACTAAATTTTATTAAGATAACTCTCATAGTACACTAAATATAACAGTAAACGCTTTTTGCTTGTATGGGGAAATGCCACGCCCACACGTACTGTTATGCCCACTTTGGGTTATGAGCTATTTTAAAGCACGCAACATCTGTCACATTAAATTTCATAACGATTATGTTATTAGTTATTTTATTATAAAGTTTATAGGTACCCCCACTCCTGGAGGCCTTTCCAAAAAATGATTTATCGTATATGACAATCAGGCATCAAACAACAAAGTTATGATAAAAAATTGTTTTATTGATTTTTACAGGGTGATTAGAAAAGAAAAAATCAAATAATCCAAGCCAATAATCTGAAGGTAAGTTCTTAAAATAAGAGGTGACACATAAAAGGGCTGGATTCACCATATTATACTGCGTGGCCATTTCGGCTACTTTATCCATGTGCTGCAGATAAATAAGCAAACGGGCGCAAAAAGCCATTATTAAAGCCATTATTCATTAACTATACCTTGGAAATACAAGCAGTGTTTTATTCGCTTTGGTTAAACCTAAAAGTGAATAAAACGCATAAGTTTAACCTTTTACAGCTCTGGTACTGACCACTATGAGGCATGACAGTGTCCTGTTTTAAAATCAGAGCCGGCTTTATGGCTAACAAATTCGTTTGTTTGAACGAGGCCTAGCGTATTGAAGAGCCTCACGCATGAGTGCATAATTTTTGTTTTTTTCGAAAAATTGGTATCAAATTCATTTGAACTTCTGTATACGTCGTAAACGCTATACCAACGTTTTTCCTTCCGTTTTCTGAGAATAAAATAAAATTGACGATAGAAGATGATGAAAAAAACTATTTGACGTTATATTAAAAGAGGAAAAATGAAAGCAGAACTAAAGCAGCGATTATTGACTGTTGTTTTATCGCTGCTTTTGTTTTTATTATGTGACTTTATTTTGATATTTGGGCCGCACACCTACTGCATGCATAGGGCCTCGCGTAACTTACAAAAGGTACTGCAAAAAGCAAACAAAGCTGTCATATAAAATTGGATATTTTAGGTTTGTGTTTAAGGATTACTTGCTATGTGCAACATCTACTTTCCAAATTTTGCGTTCACAAAAAAATGCAATCAAGGTTCACGAATTTGTATAAAATTTTGGTTTAACCAAAGCGAATAAAACACGGCTATAATCATCGGAATAATGGAAAACACCCTAGTAGCAAACGGGAAAGTTAAAAAGACAAAAATGGAGCTTATAAAGCAGGATATTATACCACACTAAAAAGAGACACAAAAATGTCTTTCAAATGCATTTTTTAAAGCTCATAATATGCTGATAATAAAGACATTAGTTGGCATGTCTCGTTTGTGTCACTACAATGTACAGTATAAAGACACACACGATGTCTTTATTAGCATTTAATAAAGGACTGTATAAAGACTTTAGGTGGCATATCTCGTGTATCTCTTTATACTGTAGACATAAAAGTCACTTGAAAGACACGCCACTCCATGTTTTTTATTGCAAAAACTTAGTCGTCGTGCGCCACCATATCTTTAAAAGAAAGATAAAGACCATACAATTTTGCATTATATAACTTGTTTGAAATAAAACAGTTTCTTCAAAGCGAAGTATACCTCATCACATAACAACTCAAAACTTCGACAAACTTTTTTAGTACGTGCTTTGATAAATTGCACCTTACAATTCGCACTATCAGAGAACAAGTGAGTGAGTTTCTTAATATCATAGGACTTACAAAGCAAAATGTATTAAACTCTTACAAAGGCATTCTTTTCGCACGTGTGTCAATATTTAATAACATTTTGCCAACAAACAGCAGTCGATAAAAGCAGTAGATAGGCAGAGTACGTACATAAATAAAAATAAACAACCAAATTTTCTTTTTTTTTCCTTTATGAAACCGAAAGGACACATGGGAGTAAAGCTACGCCCTACGGGAATAAAGTTCACGTCGTCACTCCATTCAAACGGTTCTTGTGAAAAGACTATGCGATCAAGGACATTCAATTGGTGCAACAAAACAAAAGCGGCATGAAAAAAATCAATTTTTGCAAACAAATAAAAGAACGAAATGAAACTCCAGCGGGATATTTAAGCGGCATAGCAATTTACGTTTGCTTTTTTCAATACTCCCAAGGCAATAATAACTAAAACAAGGGTTTGCTGTCAAGACAAAATAAAAAATGTTATTTGGAAAATAAAAATTATATTCAAATGTTATGGTTATTAACGAACATAAAAAAGGGATTTAAGGCCGACAAAAAGAAACGTGTTAGAACATATCAAAACGAACAAATTCAATTGCTATTCTATTGACAATTTTTAGTAGATGCATATGTCGGATCTGTGTTTCAATTAGTCCATATCTTCAATGCTTACGACATAATCGTTTGTTCTTTGAGCTGAAATATATGGATTTTTTATCTAAGTACTTACTGAAAGAAAGTACAAGCTGAAAATGTAGTTTGAAAAGGAAATAGGATCTTCAAGAGCTCTTGGCGTTTAATTAGCATACTAACAAGACATCGATGAAACAAAAAAAAAAAATTATGTGTGAGCACAAAGCAGAGTTGGAACATGAGTTTCACCCATAAAAAACAAAGTTCGAAACAATGAACAATTTCAAAGAAGCTAAAGGGCATTGTAAGTTTAGCAAGGATAATCGAAAAAGTAACATTGTATGAAAAATCACAGAAATTGTTGACATAGTTAGGTCAGTTCATAAAAATCGACATTGTAGTCATTGATGAAACGAGTTGCTACACTTTTTTTGGACATGGCGTTGATTTGTCAATTCACTTTTTCGTAGTTAAAAAATTCATAGCAAATAGTAAACTGAAGTGCATGCTATCAGGCAGAGTATTCCAAATTCGTATGGCATTGATAAAGAACAAACGCATGGAATTAAGCTACAAAAACTTAGGAACAATTAAGTTACTACTTCTATGGGACACACTAAAACGAAGTTTTTCATCAAGATAGAATGGAACGTGCGTGCCTATTTGTAGCCATGAGGTAGTTTTTGATAGAACATCCGAGAAGACCATTACTCAAAGAAGGGACATGATTATATCCACACAGATCGAAAACATTTCGGATAGCGTTGTTTAAAGCAATTTACAGCTTAAGTAATGACTAAGAGTCCAACCTACTATAATTAACTTCGAAATATTTAGTGCATAGCTAATCGTTTTTAATTGTTTTTGGTGGGTATTCAGCGTATCAAATAACGCAGCGTTATATAAATCCTGCTTGTCACATGATTGATATAAGAAATGCACAATAGATAGGAATTGAGGTGGACACCTAGGCAGGCGGTTTTATTAACAAATGTTATTGAAGAATCACCAATGTATAACGGGGGTCCAGAATCCAAATCAAGTTTGGCTCGTGAGATAGGTAAAATATATGATTTGGACGCATTTAAACCAAGCTTTTTAGATTCAGCCCAATTAAAAATACAAGACAGGTCTTCGTTAAGCCTACAAGTGAGATCATCAACAAGACCTAATCGACGGGAAAAATACAACTGAAAGTCGTCAGCATTAGCATTCAGTTTAACATTTTTGGTAAGCAAAAAATATCATTCAAAAACATATAAAGCAAGTGTGGCACCAGTATTGAACCTTGTGGTACTCCAGAGAGATGTGCACTGCTTGTATTTGGAGTATTTATCTATTGCTTTAACTTTTTGGAATCCATTCTTAAGATAGCTTCTTATTAATTGAACTGAGCTTGTACAAAATGCAAATTGATACCATAATATTCGAGACAACAAATGAAGGTTAACGCTATCAAAAGCTTCAGAAAAGTCAAGGAGGCACATCACAGTTGTCTGATCCCTATCATAGGCAATGCGGAGGTCATCAATAATATTTCACATGGCTGTTGAACAAGTATGCCCAACACGAAAGCCTCATGGGGAAAACAGTTGTGATTGCTTAAAAATTCAGTAGGTAACTGGAGAATGATTTCGTATTTATTCAGAAATTTTGCAGGTGGATCGCAAAGTACTGTTGACCTTAATAAGGTTAAGCAATATGCCAAAAACTTGTTATTGCAACTGAATTCGCGGTGGGTAAATGCCTGTCGGAAAAAAGATCGAATTGTTTATCGATTGATCGATTATCTTTATTTTTGTGCACTCCATCCAAAAAAATTTCTGATGGAACACCAACTTAAGAATTTGAAGAATGCACCGAAAGAACAAAAAGTAAAAAAGCCAGAGGAGTCGTAGAATAGGTGAATGAAAATCAACTTTCTAAGGCATCAGAGACTAAATTAGGAACGGTATGTTAGCGAGACTCAGTTGCTCTTCCATTAAAATAGCGCGACTGGTACCTTATGACCCTAAAAGTCTTTCGCCTGCAGAAGCTCTTGCCATAATCATTGATACCAACTGGTCAACGCGGCAATATATGCTGATAAGGCATTCTTAGAAAAATATAAATCCTAAACTTTATTGGAGGTGTGATGAAGTCTATGTTGCCAGAAAAGTATGCTACTCAAACGATACCGTTGTAAGTGAAAGTTTTGCCGAAATTAAATTACAGTTCCTCATTAATCATACAGTAGCAAGGATATGTGTAGTAGGAGAAAAAAAATTCAAATCGTAGATAGTATCTGTCTAACGAAATAGTAATTGGTTTAAAATGGGATTGTGATAGCGCTGATTAGAGTCATTGCAAACAATCATTTCCGGAACTAAATATTTCCAATGATAGTTCTTTCTACGTCATCAACAAGGTATTGCCATCCAATAAAATTTATTTTCACAAAGAAAACTACAGGTGAGATAGTTAAGGAAGTATGAAATTGAAAAACATTTAAAAATTGTAAAACGATATTTTGTTATTAACTTTGTACTTACTTATTTCTCGAATTCGCGTAAATCACTAAAAAATTAAATTTTTTATATTCTACAAATTTCTTGAAAGCCATAATATCAAACGTAACCTACTTTTTTATTCAGATCGTCCTTTAAAGCACCAAGGCGGAAAAATCGGTTATATATGATCTTAAACTGATCCGATTTACACTATTTTTGGGCTTATGCTGTAAAATATATATATATATATAAACATTTGTGAAAAATTTCATTGACCTAGCTGCAATAGTTTTTGAAATATTAGTTTTGTGCTCAGGCAGTGTAACTTTGCTGCTGAAACTGTGAGAGAGTTGGAAAAATGTGGTCGAAATTGTGCAACGAGATATGAGCGTAAAAAGACAATGTTTTGACGTGTTGTGCTTGAGTTCATTTACGGTAATATTTCATTTTTATTTTTTAACATTCGAACACTTTTTTCGATAAAACAATTAGGTACAATTTCGCAGCAACCAGTTTTTTATTTTGCAAACGCGCACCTACAAAGCTGCGAATTCAAATTTTGCTCCCATTCAAATTGAACTTAAGGCTTGCTGAGGAGACACTTTGATTAATACCTTGTGAACCCACGAAATTGTAGCTGAGTTTTCTTTTTATATATTTAAATTACGAGGGTCATTTGAGAAATTAGTGACCTTTTTTTTATTTCCCGTATCTTTAAATGCAACACTGATCCTGTCAACTACCATCTGTAAGTCAACGTTTACACGAGCAAATTCGGTCTCAGCAATTCTTGTCTATTCTCTTTTGTGAATTTCTTTTGCGTTTACACACGGAAACTAGAATTTGTTTGTGCAAGAAAATTTCAAAGCAACTACTGCGTCAACCCGCCACAACAAACGTAAATTCAAAGCATAATATCAGCTAAAGAATAGAACGAAAGGGATTTCGCATGTACGACAAATTCTGTACACTACCCTTTCGTTTTTCCCTTCTTGCTTACAGACAGGGAAACTTTCTTTGAAGAGTTTCCTCGTGTAAACGCTGTCTTAATAGACTACTGTCAAAATTTCAGCTCGCTGCGATGCTTTGTTCGTGTTCGGCAGCCATTGAGAGTTAAAGTGCGCCAGATTGTTGAGGCCCGTAGGCATCTCAGACGAACGGATGTGGAACATTTTGCAAAATCATTTGGATCTGAAAAAATTATCCGCAAGATGGGTGCCGCGTTTGCTCACTCTCGACCATTAAGGCGATCGTGTGACTGATTCAAAGGCGTGTTTGGCGATGTTAAACAAAGACAAAAAGTATTTTTTCCGTCGATTAGTAACCGTGAATGAAACCTGGATCCATTACAACACATCAGAGACAAGAGAACAGTGGAAGCAGTGGGCTTCACCGACCGAACGTGCGCCGAAGAAGACGAAGACGATGCTATCGGCCGAAAAAGTTATGGCGACAGTATTTTGGAATGAACGTGGTATAATCAACATCGATTACCTTCCACCAAAAAGAACGATAAATGGCGAATACTATGCAGCTAAATTGGATCATTTCAACGACGCATTAAAAGAGGAACGTCCCCATTTGGCGAGGAAAAAAGTGCTCTTCCATCAAGACAATGCCCAGCTCCCATGGCAAAATTCGGATGGGATCAAAAAATTGGAGGAACGTTGTCGAAGTGTATCAAGCTAAAAGGAGATTATGTTGAGAAATAAAACGTTTTTTTGACGTAATAATCATTCTTTGTTTTATTATCCACGAAATTATCAAATTGCCCTCGTATTTAGATAGTAAAACTTTGACATTTTTAAGTAAATAACTGAAGTTATTAAATTTATCCACAATACAATAAACGTTGGCACAGTCTTACCTATACCTTTGGTGTTGTGTTATTTATTCTAAGTTTGCAACTAAGGCCACGCAACTCAATACAATGTAAACTCGTAAACCCATACTCAGTTAATTGGCTAATCAATCAAAAGGTCCCAGTGGATGGTGGAAGGTAGGATTCGCAAATAGAAAGTACATAGGAAAATAGTAGCGATGCAAAAAACGTTAAAAAATTTTTAATTATCTTTGAAAGTGTAATTGATTACGATCAATGACATCCTAGGAATGAAGTTTAAAGTTTCCGAACATCTAACCCATGTTTTTTAATTTAATATACATATGTACATCCTAAGTGAATCATTTGTGAAAACTTAAAAAATATTCCTTTTTCAAGGCAAATCGAATGTTCATAATAAACAAATATGATAGCTTATACTTAACCACAATCGGCATTTCATAAACCAGAAAAAGTTAAATCCTTTTTGTACATACAAAATACCAAATTGCATCTTAATAAATTATGTTGAACAAGCACCCATGGCAAATAACCTTTGCGTTACGCTCGTGTTCGTTACTACGAATAATACCAATAAATTTTATTTATCTTAAACCTAAAAAACAAATCAAATAAGAAACGGCTTACATCAACGATTTTATTCAAATTCAGACAGTGCAACGGACAGATTACACAAAAACAGCAACATCAGCAACAACAACAACAACATAAAAATTGGCACACATACACACATCAGTGACTTTCATGCAATAACCAATGTCAATATGAAATAAAAACAACACAAACAACAACAACAAAACAATCATTGTAATTCAGCAAAGCTCCCGACCCATGGGCCATGTGAATATCCTGGGGACAGGTTCACATGCTCTTATTGCAATAACAACAAAAATTAAAACTCAACAGATTGCGATGGCCATGCAAAGGCCACAGAATAATAAACCAAATGCGATGATGAACTTGAGATCGCACATCATCCAATGGTGCCCGGGTGTTACCTCAACTCGAAGTCAAGTGCGTTGAGACTGATGATAATTTCACATAGTATGCACTCATATGCCGATTGGTTTCATTAACCTCTGGGGCAGCTTCAGCTTAAAGAACTTTTTATTTATTTTGGTAATTGGAAAAAGCTGGAATAAAGTTGGCATTTAAAATGTCACAGCAACATGGATAAGCCACCGCGTTGTTTCTCTATGAAAATTGGATTTCGGTGGGAATGGCCGAAAATTTAATTTGATGACATTGGTGTCTGATTGGTTTGGCATACTGATCAAATCATAGCTATGGATAGTTTGAAATACATAGAAGATCAAACATTGTCTGTCTCTATGAATGCTGGTTCAAGTTTGTCAATTAAAATGTTCAGTTTTGTGTTGTTTTGGAGTATAGTAAAGTATTTTTGAAACGTTTAAATTATTTCGAAAGCTACTTCATATGGATTCTGAAATGATTGTCTTATATCATCGAAATGAACTTATTGACAATAGGCGAAGAGCCCGCTGCAGAAAAGTTGAGTGTATAACATTACAGGATAAGATATCCGGGAAAGGTCGTAATGCATTTTGCTGAAACTAACACACCAGGGTTGCCTTGCCAAAGCTCTTCTCGATGCCCGAGAATTCCCGAATTTTAGCCAATTTTGTTGTTTTAGTTATATTTAATAAATAGAACTCAAAGACGCCTTAATATAATGTAAGGGGTTGCATTGTTGAATCCTGTCCCAAACATGTGATTTCACCGGTTTTAGACCTCGCAGAGCCTAAGTAGAATATACAAGGTTGTCTTGTCAAATTCTGTTTCAAACATGGGTTATCACACATTTAAGAAAAATTGGCCCTAAAAACGGGTGGCAACCCATGTTTAAGAAAGGAATAAAAAGAATAAAAATAGTTCGATGTAGTAAATTTAAATATGAAGGTGGAGATTTTCGCGAATTTAAATTGAAAATATGTCATTTCGCAAGACTTTTGAACGTCAAAAATGAGGACCTATTTTTTTATGCTCGTCAAAATTTTTGATAATGAAAAAAATGTTTCGCCCCGGCCGCCAATTATGCACGGTACGCCTTTGTTTCCCGATTTAATTTTAGCTATTCAATTTTGTCTAATTAAACATCAACATTCTGTAGCCGAGCTAGCTAAGGAACGGGATCGCACTCGAGCTGTTCTAGAAACGAAGTAGGTTCAAATTTCAGCCAAACCAAAATATGTTGTTCAAATCAATTTATAAATAAAAAATAATTATCTATTCCAGGATTTGAGTCCAGGCGTTTTGCGTCCCAAAAAAACCAACAACCGACATACATAATCGTATGTTTCAACTTTCTTTTCAGTTGTTGCAGCAAAGATAAACGCCACACTTATGGCATTTGGAAAATGGAATTTCAGTCTCACACAGCCTACAAAGCCCCTTTTCCCCAAACACAACCCAAGGCCTATTTTGATCATAGCACTTTGTACTTGAGGATGTGGATGTAACCTTGTACATTTTACTTGTCAGACGTTTTTGGAGTACTAGAGCCCGAAGTCGGGAATTAGCTTTCTGTTGTTGTTGAATGTCTCCCTCTTTTTTTCAGTAATAACCGAGAAGTAAGACGCAAAGTGAAGTTTATTAAGAGGCTTATAATATCCTTTTGGCTCAAGCAATCCCAAATGCTTCCGCAAAAGAAGCAAGATAAATATCTTGTTAAGCTACGTGCATTATCAATTGGATAATCAAAATATCGCGAAAATTGATAGTCGATATATTTTGTACAAGCCTTCACTTTAGGCTTCAGGCGAGTCAGTGCGAGCACTTTTATATGGCTCGTGAACTTTTTCTGAAAGTTCGAATTACTAAGAGGTGCAAACAAAGGCACATCATATTTTTCACAATACGATGTCAAAGAGAGGTCTAGTGTAGGTAGGCTTACTTTCTAGAGTATTTAGATTTTAATTAAATTAAAAAAGCACTGAACATTTCGACGCTTTTTTCAAGATACGTGCGACTCTTTTGCTTTTCAATATGATAGCTTAGACATAAGGCATAACTTATACATAACTTCACACTGCATTGTTTTTATGGGAGTTAAGGGAGTAATTCAATTTTCACGGAGTCTATCAAATATTGTAAGTACTTATGTACATTTGTTCGTACTTCGAAAGTTGTAATGCCTCCCAAACAACACAAAACGTAATTTTTTCGAGTTTATTTCATTATGTTACTACACACAATGTGCATTTAAGTAGATGTATTTTCTACCAAAGTGCCATTCGGGATGAAGTTCCGTCCTTACAATAAAAATCCACAAATGAAAAAAACAAAATCACAATCCTGTGCTTCCAACAAAAGGTTTATTTTGCTATTCACCATTCGTTATCAATATTTGCACACCACCCAGAAGCGGAGCAGAGAAAGGGCAACATAGATGTCAAAATGCAGTTATTCGCTCTAATGGATTTCAAAGTATTACAATGGGTGGGTAAAACATTGCAACACACTTTCAGACACTGCTGCATATTGCTACAAAACTTAGTTCTTGCAATGCCATATCGATGGACCACATTTCTTAATTGTTACAGTAAGGACCCAATAGAACACTTCAAAAATAATTGAGCACGCTACTCTAGTCTCATAAAATAATTTAAGTACGTCCACAATATAATTTTTGAAATTTTCGAACTATACATCAAATTCAAAATCTGTTTTTAATGTCGATATATCACTATTAGATATTAACTATTTATTAAAAATGTCACCGTGCGTCCTTCTATAATTTTGCTTATAGCTTGTAGGCTTAGCACCGATAATTTGATAATTTTTTTCAGTCAGAAAAGGGGGCGTTCACGTATTACGTTACGCAATTTTTGAAGATATTTGAATAACGCGCCGTAACGTTTTTCTGTAGCCCCCTCTCCTTAAACGTTACGTACGACCCAAGTAACCATGTTTACCTAAAAGTCCAATCATACTGCGCAAGGTACCGGAAAGTCGCTAAAATACCTCAAAGGGTAAACTCTGGAACTACTAAGCCGATTCTAAAAATATTTTTTTTTTAATTGAAAGGTACACTATCATTGATAAATTTAGCCTACATTTTATTTTAATTAAAACAAAGGACATGACACTTTCCATACAGTAAAAACTTTTAAAAAGCCATATCTTGGCTCCTATGACAGCAAGATCCTTAAAATTTATTGTTAGGATGCATATGATTTATACTAAGCACCTTACAAATCTAAACATATCTATACACCGATTATAGCAAAAGTTTGGAGCTGTATTGTCTACGCTAAGCGCCTCACAAATTTCGGACAGGATGACGCAACGGGGCGTAGCATTTTTCGTACGATAAACACACTTAAGACGCCATATCTTGGCTGCTATGATAGCAAGAGTTTTGAAAATATATTTATGTATATTTCTATGTTAAGGATTTTACAAAATATGGATGGTATTCGACAACTGAGCATGGCACCTTCAATACAACCCAAACACTTAAAACGCTACATCAGGTAGCTTATTTTAGCAAGAGTTTAAAAATTTGGTAATACTAAAAACTTAATGTTATATTACATTACATTTTATCTTTTAGCACATAGAAAACGCTTGGGCAACCATTTATTCAGATTTGAAGTTTTCTTGTCATCTACTGGTACACAATTACCTAAAAATTATATAAAAGCTAATTTGAATTGTGTTGGTTTCTTTATATTCATCAATGAATTGTTTTGTTTTACTTACGTGCTTTTTTGAACACAATTTAAAACTTTTTTTTTCAAAACAATTTTATTTAATTTTTTTATATCTTCTACATGATAGACCAATCACTGAAACAAGTTTCAGCCTACTTAAAATACATGAGGGTAATGATAGGCCCATTATAGATGCAATGACCTATGCATGTATTTGCTTAGCAAAACCGAATGCATGAGTTCTGAATTTTTGCTCAAGTCGAGAAAATGTGAAAGTTGCACATTATCTTTCATTTAAATTAACCCAATACTTTCTGAGCATGCTGACCAAGAGCTTAAGGATTTCAGGGGGTACTATGTGTGTAGGTAAAATCGAACAAAATATTCGTCAAGTGTGCCGTAATAAGCGGCTGTTCACCATCATAAATCCAATCTTAAATTTTCTTATCATACTCGCTGAGCAGTCATTTTTCTTATATTTCTGGAAATGTGAATCTCTAGGAATAATACTAACAATGAATACTGAAGAATTTTAGGTGAGAAAAGATAGTTATTAGTCTACATACTACAGTGGTATTCTGCCACCCACGGGCAACTACGGTAGAACAGAGGTGTTTACGAACAAAAAAAAAGTTCTGGAAGCTCGCCGCATATTTTTTTGTGAGCGTAAGTCTGATCAGATAAGCTTCTGATGGTTGTCAAGTGCTGTAAACTGTAAGGGAATGGGCAACCTCTTCTTTTCGTGTATCAAAAATGCATTGGTGACAAGAGATTATCATAAAATAAGGTCATTTTATCACCGCATTGAAAATGGTGGTTTCAATGGAGCCCCTATAGGCTTTTGTGAGATATATTGGACCAAAAAAAAAGTCCTACTATCCGTTCCCAGAAAAAAACATAATGTGGCTTTCTTGAGCTCAAGGCTATAGACCTCCTAAGCCACCTCAATGCGGCGGTCATTATCCAAGAAACAGTTTTTAGAATAATGTACCGGGAACTTACTGCATAACATTAAATTTAAGATCATTTGTCCCAAAAACATAGAAATGTCACTTGTAGTCTCGGTATACATTATCTCACTTCTATCAGCCCATTAAAATCATTAATTTTAAGCAAAGTGCAACCTTTAAAATTAAAAGGATTTTTATCTTGTTATGTAAATAATTTTAATTTAAAGGAAAGAACTAACCACACAGGGATATTTGGTATTAAACAGTTCCACTTTTACAATTACCAAACAAAAATGTGAATTTTCAAGTCTTTGTTAATTGCCAGGTTTGTTTCAAAGTTGAGACCTGTCGTCTGTCATTAATTAAATAAAAAAAAACGAAAGTTGAAAGGATGTTTGCATGTGAGAACAAAGTTGCAAGCCTGTTAACGACTTTTATATGGCATTGATTTTTAATTAATTACAGCAAACTGTTTCATTTTGTTTTTGATGTGTTAATGGAACATTTATTTGATTTGCAATCAAGCAGAATCAATTTTACTTTCGCAAATATGTCTTTAGTACACTAGGCACGCTTAGTACACTTGCAGAGAAGCTTTAGTAACCAAATATGTGACATAGCTATGAAAATGTTATTGATTTTCGTTACTTCGTTCACATGAATTTAGTCATGTGATTTCAGATATCTGTTCACATGGGATTAAGAGATTTATTTACAAATATTTAATAGCAAAGCAAATACACTCATGTGACAAAAAGCTTTCGAGATATTCGAAGTCTTATTAATGATGGTCAAATATTTTGATTTTCAACTTTAAAGGAATTTTACATACGACCAAGATTTCAATAAAAAATTAAAAATAAAATTGAATTTATGACTTTTTCCAAAATTTTTTATCAATAAAGCTTTGCAGAGACGGCAGCTATGGAGGTAAGGCACTTTTTGCCTTCCCCAAAAATACTTGGAAGAGCTTTGCCCTTCAACATTTTAGACAGCAAAAATCCATATTTGAAAACCCAGTATGTACAAAACAATTGCACGGGGAGTTAAAATAACTTGAGTCAACCTGAAGTTAACTCTCTCTTTTAGCCAGACATTTTCGACACTGGGTTAGCCTGTCTGTTACGCTGGATCAGCCTGCCGTTGCAAGATAAACAACTTCACTTCGAACCAGCCTGGGAATCAAGACAAAAACTGAACTTACCTTATGGTACTATATATATAGGCTTGCAAGCCATCCCACGACAACGTGCGCGTGTACGTGAGTTACTCGCTAACCAGCCATACCAAGTTGGTTTCTACCTTGAGTTCCAGGGAGGTTGAAATTGAAGTTGTCAGACCTGTAACGTCAGGCTTCACTAAGATATATTTTCTTTGCGTGGTCATGGAACGGTGCGAAATTAGACACAGAACATTTGCATTGTCATAACCAAAATTTTGTAATGCTTTGAACAATCAATTATGATTACAATTGTGAATTGTATAAAGTCCATGTCTTTTCATCATATGAGGCGTCCAGTTGCAAAACCGGCCAAGTCTCATTTTCAACGAAAAACGTTTATCTTTATCTATGTTCATTGAAAAATTTAAAGCAAAGTAAAGTTAGCAGAATGCAACATAACCAATGCCATAGTTTAGTGCTTATTAGTGCTAATTTAGTGCTGTGAAAAAAATTTAGTGCTGCACGAATTTTTGGAGAAATTCACGCTTATTTGATTTTTTTCCTGGCTTCGCATTCAGCTGGCAAAAACCTTAATTTTTTTAAAAAATTATTCAGCACTAAATTTTCCCTTTCAGCCTTAAATTAGCTCTTAATAAGCACTAAATTATGGCATTGGTAAAATTTAATTTTACTAAAAATTTTCATATACATATGCTTTGCTAACTTTGCATTCAGCTAGCAACCTTAATTTTTGCAAGAATTCGTGCAGCACTAAATTTTTTTTACAGCACTAAATTAGCACTTCATAAGCACTAAGCTATGGCATTGGTTACGTTGCATTCTGCTAACTTTGCTATGCTGAGTTAAAGGGTCTAAAATTAAAACGTATCTCCCAAATAAATAATTTTTAAAATCTCTTACTCAAAACTCGTCAGATCAGACTTTTCGAGTTTCATCTATTTAGCTATGTTTTTTGAGAAAACAATTTTCGACTTGACGAGTTATGATCCATTGAAGCTGGACTTGGCTGGTTTTGACATAGTAAGCAGCAAACTTTCTTTAAAAAAAAAGTGGACTTTACCGGTGTTGATATCAATGTACTGTACTGGGTTTGAAAGAAAGTTGATGGAGTTGGCCGGTTTTTAAATATATTCATCAAAAATAAATTTAAAATATGTAATATGTATATACATTTTTTTTTTTAATCTAAAAACATAGTAGAGAGCATGGTGTAGATTTTGATATATGAGAATACCTCAAAGCTTGATTTTTTTGGACTTGGGCGATTTTGAAACTAGACGCTTTATATAATTTTACAGTTTCATACTTCTTGGTAATTACCACCACAAATGAAATGCCACATGAAAAACTTTTGAAATTTGTGCCCTCCATTATTACTTTTTAGAAGTCTCCGCCTCTGAAGCTTTGTATGTCCGAATACGACATCGCGATTTTTATTGAAATGTTGAACAAACGGTTCTATGTGACCAGAAAATAATATAAAATATTTACCAATTTTTAATTTTTTTAAGAGCAAAATTTCAAAGAAGTCACATGTCACTTTAATATTAACTTAACTTTTCATCAATATAAGCATCGATTAATTCAATTGCTTGTATTTTGTGGGAGCAACGTCCTTAACAAATTGTAATTTTTGTAAGCTAAGATTCCTTCGATATCATGGTACACACAATCTTTGCGGCATAATATCATTACTTCAAATTTGTTCCAGTAGCTTTGAAATGGAAAATTTGTACAACGCTTCAAGTGGCAATGGTTGTTCATTATTTATTCATTCTTTCGCAGACATAGATACTCATCCATACTACATAAGGATTAGAATACAGATACTACACACACGCACAAATCAAAAAAACATAAAAATAAACAAGCGAACAACATACGAATATCAAATGTTCAGAGTTGACGAAAATAAAAAATTTGTCTATGGAAAATTTTAAATTAAATAAAGAGCGTGGAAAACAGCAAATAACAAATTAAAAAGCGAAATAAACAAAATTCAAGAGAATCAAGTAAAAAGAAGTTGAAAACAAAATATCCGTTGATGAATTTTAATATAAACTTTTTAAGTGATTTTAAGGGAAAGACCTCTTTAGAAATTTATTTATGCTGCAACTTTACACCACCCACAAATTAATGCAGCGAATCGCGTCATCTGCGCATAATATTTCCAAACTTTTAACATTATGTACAAAAATATTTAATTAAAATTAAACTTCTTTTCATCGTAAATAATGATGATGTTGACAACTATATTTTGAAGAAATAGGGGTCGTAAACATTATGTCTATCTTTATTACTGAACTTTTGTAGAACTTATGTCGGAAAGTAATGAAAAATTTTCTCAAAAAGTTGTCAGTCGGCAATGCTGTACGTGACAGCTTTTTGGCCAATATTATTTTCCATGTTTAGTGTCAGTGTTTCAGCAACATAGCTACATAAAAATTTCTACAGTTTATCAAAATCCTTTGTGTTTTAATTGGCATTGAAATTGTAACCACCAATTAAATCACCCTCCATTTTCATGTATACAAACCACAAACAAAGGCAAATTTCTACTAATGGTGACTTTTTCGGAACTCAGATATTAATTCAAAATCACTTTATTTGAAACAACGTAGCTAACATCAGTTAAGTACAGTCACGATAAATCGAACAAATTTAATAAGCCTTGATTTTGTCTCAAACACCGCTCTCATGTAGAAAATGAATTTCTTATTCAACAACTGACAATTTCAAATTACAAAAAAATTGGGCAACAATCTGACAAATAATGAAACCTTTACATATAAAATACATTGTAAAAACATAAAAAACACAAAAAAATGTTAACGCACCTTTAAGGTCACGCAGTAACAACTTGGGGGTATTCTTATTATCGCCATGAAATTTTACAAAATGAAAAAATGTAGAATGAATTTTATTGAAGTGATTCCATGTTTTGTGTAATAAGAACATAAGTTTCTAAAAGAAAAGGTTTACAAGTTTGACAAATTAGAAAGGATGACACCAAACGTGCCAAAAACTTAAGAGTATAAAAAGATAAAGCTCAATGAGTAGACTATTAATTTAAGGTTGGGTAAAAAAAGAAAAGAAACACCTTTTTTTTTGATTAAAAAGAATATTATGTACTTTATTGCGAATGATGGGTCAACTTTCAGAAACAGATGGCCATTTGCGTGGAAGTACTCATAAATGGGAAGGCGGGGCAAAGCGGTATACGGGACAAAGCAGTACAAAGTGTATATTTATCCAATACAAGTGGTAGTGATCATGTAACTGCCAGGTTATAGCGACATTTCGACCTTCTGTTTTCGAGAACCACGAGGTTCATCAAAATGAGTGCAGTCGATGTAAAAATCGAGGATTTTCGACTTAAGTAAATTCATTTCATACGTATCATTTAAAAAAAGGCAAAGTATCACGTCGTTGTATAAATTAGTGACATTCATTTCTGTTGACAATGATTTATTTATGTTGGTAAGTTTTTTTTTTCACGCGTCTGTATGTTTACATGGGTCATGAGGGCAGAGTGGTAGGAGCAAAGCGGTACTTTTCATCACTTGATTCCGTAATTTTATCCAGTTTTCAGGAGTTTCGAAAACAGAAAACGGCCATACATCACACACAAAAAACATGATTTTTATCATTAGAAAATTATTAAAACAAATGTAATTGGTGACATACACACAGCAATAAGTTTTATGATCCTAAGCCCAAATCACTCTTTTGTAGGTACTGGCTGCTGTATAATTGCAGTAAAATGATAAACACATCAGCCCAAGGCCCCGATGTGATGAACACAATTGAAAATTAATAGGCACACTTAAATAAAAAGCTTCCAAAACGGGCTCCAACAAACAAAAACGCTCAAATGAGTGTCATTAAGGAGGAGTGGACAGAAAGATGCCAAAAGATACAAAAACTTATTGCGTCTATTCCAAGCTACAAGCCGTGATTGGTCTTCGTAGTGGAAATAACAAGCATTGAACTTTTTCTTAGAAGTTTTGTAGTTTCTTCATATGTTCCTTGCATTTTGCAAGGAATTTTTTGAGACCATCAAATGGCTATTGTTTTCATTTATGTTTCATAAACTTTTCTTTTTGTTTTTAACAAATAATTTTTTTGTTGTTTTCTTATGAGGAATGAGTAAAAAATGCACATTCATTTCTTAATTTAATTCATTATTAAAGTGAAAATTGTATTGCATATCAATTACTTGACAGACGGTATATAGAATCTTTCAAAACATAATAAGTTTAAAAAATTTTTGTTTAATCAAATCGTACGGTAGTTTCATTTAGGAAAAAACTATACTCTTTATTATTTTCTGTAACCTGAAACTATTCGATTCATGGCAAAGTTTTCGACTAATCCTACAAAAGCTGAAAAATAGCTATTCTGAAAAGCAAATTGGTTGAGTTATGTCGATACCATTTATTCTCTGGGAAATATCATAAATCGAAATTTTTTATGTAATGCTACCGTTTAATAAATTCCAATTAACGATTTTTCAGAGAAAAAAAAAATTAAGAAGGCTAGTATCAACCAGTACTTAAAGAGATAAAATTCATAAAAATCAGAGATGCAATAACAGAATGGTGTGCAATTTGGGTGGAATGCCCCACGTACACTGTCAGAAACACATAAAAATTATTTAAATGACCGAAAAAATAGAATAGTAAGTTTTGGATGGCAAAATATGTACGTTAATAGTTTTATATAAAGGGTGTTTTTTTTTTTTGGAGGTTTGTTTTTCGAATAGAGATAAAATTTTATGGTCAAATCTGGCAACTCTAATGTCATTTATGTTCAGTTTGGTTTGCCATTTCATCATGAACAGGTTGACAAAAGAACAACGCTTGCAAATCGTGCAAATTTATTTCGAAAATAATGGTTCAGTTCGCGAAGTTTACCGCAAGCTCCGTCCATTTTATGGTCGACATAATCGTCCATCAGAGCAATTAATTCAGTTAACCATGGATCGTTTTCGCACTACGTTTACTCTATGTGATAATACGCATCCGCAGAGACGTCGAACAGTACGCACCGAAGAAACAATTGCCGCTGTAGAGCAAAATGTTGAAGAGGACCCGAATGAATCGATTCGCCACCGTGCACAGCAATTGGAGCTTTGTCCATCAACTTTATGGAAGATTTTGCGCAAAGATCTTGGCTTGCGACCTTACAAGATCCAGCTTGTGCAAGAATTAAAGCCGCGAGACCATGCAATGCGTCGTGATTTTGGTGTATGGGCCGAAAATGAGATTGATCTCGATGCTGATCCTCATCGCAAAATTTTGTTCAGTGATGAGGCTCATTTTTGGTTGAATGGCTACGTCAACAAGCAAAATTGCCGCATTTGGAGTGAAGAGAATCCACATGAGACCCTTGAGACGCCATTACATCCACAAAAACTGACTGTTTGGTGTGCTCTATGGGCTGGTGGAGTCATTGGGCCATACTTCTTCCGAAATAATGCTGGAGAGTCAGTTACCGTTAATGGAGACCGGTATAGAGCCATGATAACCGACTATTTTGTTCCCGAATTGGATGGCATGAATGTGGATGAGTTGTGGTTCCAACAAGACGGCGCTACATGCCACACAGCGCACGTCACAATCGATTTATTGAAGGAAATATTCGATGAGCGCATAATTTCGCGGAATGGACCTGTCAATTGGTCACCAAGATCGTGTGATTTGACACCATTGGATTATTTTCTTTGGGGATATGTGAAGTCGCTCGTCTACGCCAACAAACCAGAAACGTTAGGGGACTTGGAAGCCAACATTCGTGGCGTTATTGCCCTTTACATAGATATATCTTCAATAACATTCACTTTAAGTGCTCAAAAACGTTTGGCTTCGAAAAAAAAAACACTGGAATCGTTAGCCCTCACTATATTTATGTTTTTTTATAACTACAGAAACCAGTCAGTCAAGAGGTAGACGCGATAAAATGATTAAGTACTGAATTTTTTTCACATGTGTCTAATATTGCAATTTTTAAATGCGACAATAACTAAGTGGCAGAGGTTGCTTTTCGCGTTTCTTATGATAATCGCAATCTGCCTGACTTATTAAAATCACTTAAGTTGGCATTTACCTAAAAATTTTAGTAAAATGTAAATAACACTTAATTGCGTCAACAAAAACGTCTGCCTCTTGCATTTATCTGTTTTTGTGTGTAGACACATTTTTTTAATTTAAAAGGCAGACGCAATAAAATTGTAAGGCAGAGGCAACGCAATGGCAAATATACTTCGTATATTTATCTTACTGCTATCTGCCACACTATAAAATCATTTAGAAATTGAGAACTCCGCCTCCGTATCTATCTGTACGTTCGCCAGTGACAGTTCACGTGGTCTGTTGACTTATTTATATTTCTGAGAGCCTTCCGACATACGGCTTTGAATGGAGTGACTGTTACTATCGATGATGGATTACTCCACAAATAAAACGACACAATAATTCCACATTATTGAGGAGTATAGAAATAAATTGTTCATCACCGTGTCGAACGTGTAGTATGTTGGTCCATAACAGTAGAGGAATGCTCTGAGTTAAAATATTTTCAGCAACTTTTGGACAAACAAAAATAGGTGCAGACCAAAAAAAAAACATGGACAAAAATATAAATTTGTTGGGCTAATTTCACTCACGTTATTAAATTTATGTAGATTTGAATCATTACTTTCAGATGTCATTGTAATTTCTTCGTTTAATGATATTTTTAATACATTTTTTTTTTTAATTTTTAGTTCATCTGATATCCAAGTAGTTGGTCATATCAAAGATGCACAACTTCTTTATGGTGTTAGAGCTTAGTATTGCTGCTTTCATTTAAACTTCGCAGTACTATCGCACGTGTCATATAAATTGTGGTTCAAGACAATTAAATTTTTAACGCTTACAGCGTCAGTAACTTTCTTTGCTTCAAATAAAAGAACCACGTCGTGTACAGACACAACACCCACATTCTAAGTGAATCCCAGTAGATGATGATTATACGCAGAAGAAACACTGTGGCAGTGTCAGCAGGGACTGAGTATAATTAACAAAATATATTAAGCATTTAATTTGTGTAAATCCGACTGGCTTCAAGTTTCAAGTCCACATTAAATTGTTGCTCTAAATGTTTTTATTTAGCTAACGCGATTTTAATTTGAACACAAAACACCATCGTACCCAAATTAATTAGGGGGGGTTTCGCAAATAACAATTTCTAGGAGTGAGTAATTGTGCTGTCTGACGTTGGAGCAGCAAAGAACTTTGAAATGCTTCTCATTTTTTGGTTATCTTCTTCTCAAGCAAGAACTAATGACAATAGCAAGACATTTTCAGGAAATTTTGTGGCAGGCGCACGTGCTTTTGTAGTGGTTAGCAAAAACAAGTTGTAGTTTTCTTTAGAAATTGTGATTGTAATATGAGATAAAGAGGGGTTTTCCTTGTTTACAATAAAATACAGGTGTTCTGCATAGAAAAAAAATGCACTTTAATTCTTGAATTTGGTTTGGAAAATTTATTTTTCACAATAAAATAGTCAAATCAATAGATTTGATGTTGCTTTAACCGTAAAAACATTGAAGTTTTTGTAGTTATTAATATTAATTCAATATGAAGAATATCAATTGGATATGGAAGATAAGTTTTGAAAATTAACAGAGAAAATATGGTGCGTTACTGCCAAGAAGCGCTGGCGGTAACTAAAGAAAACAGCAAATTGTTGCATTTACTGAAGGAGTTCCTGTTCGTGGGCTGAATTTTTGCAGCCCTAACTTGTATGATTTTTTTCTTAACACAGTGAAATTTGATTTTGATATAAATTTTTATGAAAAAATTATAGTGCTTTAGCATTTTTCTGAAGACTATAAATTTTTTAAAAGGAATTGTGGACATTGAAATCATAGCTTACAAAATACGGCGCAAAATCGGTTTTAGCAAACTACACAACAAATAATTTTCGACTTGAATGGAATAATCATGTATAGAAATAGTGGTACCATGTAATGTGCAGTTTGAGATCAAACCTTTCTTTTTGTATTTTTTGGGCTGATCCAGTTTTGCTAATTTTATTTTCTTTAACTCACAAAAATTTCGTAAACTTCTACTAAGCACTTTGTTGCTAAAAATTGAATTTTCTATGAAATAAAGTTGTACTGTACGTACAAAGAGATTAATATCCGATTTAATCTGGTGATCATTATCCGCTACGATAATTTGACTACATCCGAGCTAACGCTATGAACGATCGTTATTTTGGCCTCAAGTCATCGTAGCAAACGTTTGTGCTGTTAAGCTAAGATCTTCGAAACAATTATTTGATACAAATTATATCCACAACATCCATTGTAAGTTTGATATAATTAACTGTTTCTTTCATTCAATTAATTCTCAGTTTAATTAGGAATTTCGTATTTTTTAAATAAATTGATTTTTTTTGGAGAAAACCAACCAAAACTTTGAATAGAATCTGAATTTGCACGTTGAATTTTCTACTGGATTCTGATCCAAAATTTATGATACAAAATAAGCATTTTCTTGTTCAATTATCAATAAAATATAAAGGTATGTCTTAATTGAAAGAAATAAATTTAGACAATTAAATTATAATGAATTAATTCGCAGAATTGCTGAGCGTAGGAGAACTGCGTTGCTTTCCGAAGCTCAAATCACCAACATAACATGTTAGGAGGTCAAAATCAACAATATTGAGGATTAGCATCAAGAGAAAGACATTAGTCAACATGTACGCGATCTAGGTGATACACGTTCCTTAAAACTCCGCAAGAGTTCAGCGAAAAAGCGGAGGAAAAAAACAACAACAAAATGTGTAACAACAAGTAAAAAAAAATTTAACGCAAAGTGTAGTATAGACCCTTTAATAAAATAATCGATTAACTTAATGAACAGAAAAAGAAAAAGGTTAAAACCAGTGAATTAAATTTAACCTGAAAATTAGAATTAAATTTGACATTAAAATAATGAATTTAACTTAGTTTAAAGTTTTCTTAAAAACAAAAACAAAAAAAAAATTGAGAAAAAAACATATTAAAGCACATAATATCAACAGATTTGAACATCAAAAACACTCAAGAACTACAAAATAAAATGAAAAACATAACACTCAATACCAATGAAAGGCTATTTTCTTTTGATGCAATTTCACTTTTTTCAAATATTCCAACAACCCTGGCAATAAAACTAATAATGAAACAGTGGACGATAATTGAAGGACACACAACAATACAAAAGAATACTTTTTTAACAATATTGAAATTTTGCTTGCAAGAAAACAATTATTTTCAATACAAAAACAAATTGTACAAACAGACCTTTGGCATGCCGATGGGAAACCCTTTATCACCGACAATCGCAGACATCGTATTAGATGATCTTTTAAAATGTGCAATAGACGAACTACAAAATTTAGGAATCAAATTCAAATTTATAGTCAAATATGTTGATGACATTTTTGCAATAATAGACAAAGACCACCTGACCACGATTTTAACGACACTCAACGGATATCACAACAAATTACAATTCACACATGAGGAGGAACAAAACAACACGTTACCGTACTTAAACACTACAATTCATAGAAGAAATAGTCATATAATCTTTAACTGGTATACGAAGCCAGCAGCATCAGGAAGAATAATTAATTTTAATTCAACGCAGTCCTTTAAACAAAAACGCAATACTGCAAGCAATATGATAAAAACAGTACTAACAATCAGCGACAAAACTTTTCGGTCAGAAAACATTAGTAAAATCAGAAATATTTTATACTGCAATAACTATCCTAAAAAACTTACGGAACATTTAATAAAATATAATACAATCCATGATAACATAACACAACAGAATTCAACATTAAGCACCACAACATCTGGCCACCCTAAACACTTTTTTGCGATTCCATACATACCTACACTTACAGACGACATAACCCTTAAACATTTTAAAACAGATGACACAGCTTTTGCCTTTAAATCAAACCAAACGATCTCAACGTTATTTACAAAAACAAAAGACAAAACAGAAAAATTTCAGCAACATAACGTAGTGTACAAAATAGAATGTAAAGGCAAAGAAGGAGAAACATGTAACAGAGTTTATATAGGAACAACAAAACGAACACTGGGAACACGAATAGGAGAACATAAAGCCGATGTAAACCATAACAGACATACGACAGCACTAGCTAAACATATGGATGAAAATGAACACACAGCTGATTTTGACAACATTACAATACTGGACAGAGAAAAAAGAGAAAACATTAGATACACTCTAGAGAGCCTACGAATTAGACAACATTACAAAACAGCAATGAACATAAAAGAAGATTTTGACAAAATTAGTCTCAGTTACAGTGTGGTGCTATAAAGCTTATATTCAAATTACTAATTTTTGTTATTTTAATTTTTAATTTAATATTTTTGTAAATTCAAATAATGTTTTTCTTGCTGTAAGTTTTTGATATTAACCAAAAATTTGTACCTATATGAATGTTTTTTAATGTAAATTTTCGTTAACAGTGTGATGTAAATATTCAATAAAGAATTTTGACATACCCCTGAGGATGCTTAAAACCCATAAGCGAAACGTCGGGTGAACAAATGAATTTAACATTGTTTTATTCATAAAATCTAAATTGACCTAACAGCCTGTTTTTCAACAAAGAAAAAACCTTTTCAATTTATAAAATCAAATATATTGGTCAGATATTATTCATATAAAAAACATTTAAGTTTTAATTTGCAGTAAAAAAACATAAAAAGACAATGATATTTTCTACATAGAGATAAGAGATTTTGATTAGTAAAGTGCTAGAGAGAGAAGAAGAATGGCATAAATCTACGCAAAGATGTTAAAATCATTAACTTAAATATTGTCATAATGCCTTAATTTTATAACCTACATACTAATAATAACTTTTAGCATAAAAACCAACATATCACCACGTGAAGGGCCTTTCATCGATGGATATGTCGGTAAGTCATTTAAGTTTAATTAATTTTATTATCAAAAGCTTTCTGTTATTAAATGTAAATTTATGTTAAGCATATGTTAACATTCGTTAATATGCGATTTTAGTCTTTGCATTTACTAAGAGAGCTATTAAATTATGTAAAACTATCATGAGATAAAATTGTTTGGCATAGTGATCGCTCAGAGGTAACTGCGTCGGCATATGCATTTTGCAATGAACAAGCGCAACAGAGAGATAGCGTCGCGCGCTCTTGCTGCATTTAGTTCGCGCTGCTACAGTTGTGTGTAGAACATTTCTCACGTCAATTCATTTAGCATTTTTTTCTTTTATTTCAAGTGATCACTCTCCCTTTGTTTGCTAAATTGTCATTTTAAAGCTTTCGCTTGCATAAAGATTTCTAGTTTAACGTTAATAAAAGTTCTACAATGTGTTTAAACATAATTAAATAGTCCAAATATTTAAATAATTATTAAATAGTTCTTTCGAATTTATTCAATAATGAAAATTAAATTCACGGTTTATTACATTTATTTAATGAATTGCCAAAAATCAATTTTAGTTTTTTTTGGAAACTGAGCTTTGCATTACATTTATTAGCAACAATTTGTTACTTATATTTACATGTATAGTAATTCACATTATTATTAAGATACATTAATGCAAACTTATATTTATGTATAGATATAAATTTTCGCAATTAAAATTATGAATTCATTTAAAAGCTTGCCCTGAATCATTATTTTTGGGATCATTCAGTAAATTCGCAGCAAGGGTAAGGGTTTAGGTCACGAATCCCCCAACCACTGATAGCTAGCGGCAAAGACGGGTCCCGACCTTTGACTTATTTCTCCCCCAGAATAACCATTTTTCCCCGGTACGTTACAACCAGCGGCTTCGCACGCGCACGTCCCGTTGTTTTTTTTTTTAAATTACTCTTGAAAAGTAACAAGAAAAAAAAATTAAAAGATGCTTTGTTCTTTGAACTTTGAAGTGAGAAGAAAAAACAACAATAACAGCACAGAACTAAAGAAGGAGCATAATCAAAAGCATTAGCAACGAAAACCATCAAACCATCAAACCATCAGCCATCAGCAAATGCCAATTTTTGTGTGTGGTTTTACAAAACATTAATCCTGAAATAAAGGATATTTAACTTTAAAAAAAAAATAAAAAAAAGATGCAATATCCTTCTTTAGTAAAAATATGTTGTTTTAAAAAAGAAATTATTAAAATCGGCTCAGCATATTTTGCGCTAAAGCGTTACAAGCCAATTTCATATAAGCAATATAAATATAAGAGATTTAGCGCCAAAGCCGAATAATTTTAAATTAAAAAAAAAGCATTTTTGGCTCGAACTCAAAAATAATCAACATTGATTTAAAGTGATATCATATTTATTTCAAACTGACGAAGTACGAATAAAATCGAGTAATTTCAAATACTTCAAAATGTAATTTGTAGATTTTAACGATCGAATTAAAGATAAAAAATATTATTAGGAATACTTTTGAAATTCAAATCATTTAATTTGTTGGGTCTAAGAATAATGGCTATTTTCAACTTAAAATCAAAGATAAAATTTTCAAATTAGCAATGCCACTGTACCTGAGTGCACGATTTCAATGTGGTTTACAGTTTTTAAGGACTACAAACTCTAAACGATAGATTGTATTAATTGCATCAAGTAAAGTGTCGAAACCTTATGTAAGGAGTCTCATAGTTATGGTACAATTTGTGCCAACAATTGTAGCTGAAAAACAAATATCCACGGTCTCTACAAAAAAATCAGATTTTTGGAATTTTTGCACTGTTTGACATTTTAAAGTCTGTGTTTTTTGCACTAAATTTGAAAAAGACTCATTGAAAATAGCTCAAAATGCAGTGAAGTGCTTTAGTTAAGAGATAAAATTTTCTGGAAATTAAACTAACAAAGGTTGATTCATGCAGACTTGTCCCAATGCAAGCTATTGAGAATATCACGAGAAACAAATATTTTTCTATTGTCTCAATTTCTTTCTTTTAGCCACATACTTCTGCACCAAAAAGGTTTCATTCATAACACACGTAAGTTGAAATGTTTTTGTGCGGAATCGTAGCCTTTCATTTTTTCTCAAGCTAACGTTCAGTTTTAAAATATATAATTTGTATATTTATACAATTTGAATATCTTCCTATATTTTCTGAAAGTTTATTCTGTGCATACCAAATCTATTTAAACTTTACTAACTTATGATTTCACCTACGACCGAATGTAGTGCCTTAACAAATGTCTCAAGGCTGCTTTTCCTAAAAAAAAAATGCTGCCTTAAGGGCTGAATTAAAGACAAAAGTATTCTTGTCGAAGATAAGGAAAAGGTAATATCAAATCCAATTTATCTTTGTAATCAAATTAGTAACAAATAATTTTCCACGAAAAGTAGCTACCCGATTAAGGAGCAGAAAGTGTAAGCGGTAGTGTAACTGAATTATGAAGAAGTAGATGAAGCAGAAGATTTTATTATTAATTCCAATCCAATTCCACTCTTATAAAGCCAAGTACATACTGTTCTAAGAAAAGAACAAAAGAAAAAAATTAAAGCTCCAAGCGAAATATATGTACTACATACATATATCTATATCTATAAGTAAAAAATTAAGCGTTATTCATTTGCAAATCTTAGACAGAGTCAATAATGTACCTACTGCAATTTGAATTCACAAGAAATTAATATTGAAAACAGCAAACAAACTCAATTTAGATTTTAGGTTGAAATTAACTAAATAATTATACATTTATAATAGAAGTGGGGTCATCAGACTAAGAAATAATGCAAAAAAAAAATTATTAAGTTCAAAATAAATAAGCAGCAATTACGGAGCAACAAAAAAAATAAAAACAAATTAAAAAGTAGAAAGGAAGCAAAATAAAAATACGAAATGAAACAAAAAAGAAAAGTGACTTCAAAATTGGTGGGAATCAATATATAGAAAAAATTTATTAGATTAAACAATCAAAGATTAGGCCCTTAGTTTTACTATAATATTTTTGTGAATATTTAAGAAAAAGGATCTTGAGACTTCATAATAGATATATTTTCACAGTTTCGTTGTTAATTCACGCCCATTTTGATATAAAGGGTGATCCAATACGAGGTAACTTTTCCAACTGGGTTGTTTTGAAAGCTGTCACGTGTCAAATGGTTTGTCCATATGACGTTTGTGTTCAGTATTCAATACAACTCAATCATAAATAGACTTACTCCTCAACAACGTTTATTAATTGTGGAAACTTACTACCAAAATCAGTCATCAGTTAGAGAATGTTATTGAGTTCTTCAACATCATTTTGGTCGTTATGAGCGTCTAACTGAGCGCTCTGTTCGTAACACCAATTCCAAATTTGAACCAATTTTACACTATTGGACATTCATCATTCAACCAGAGTGCATACAGCCCGTAATTTTGAGAATATTTCTGCAGTAGCAGAGAGTGTTCGTAAAAACCGTGAACAATCGATTCGTTGCCGATCTAAGGCTTTGGCCATCTCTTAAGGATTATTAAAGCGTATCTTGAGGCGAGATCTTGGTCTGAAGGCCTATAAAATACAGCTCGTACAAGAATTGAAGCCGGCTGATATTGGTTTACGTTTTAATTTTCGTTTATGGGCTTTACAACAACTTCAAATTAATCCATTATTTTATCGAAATATTGTGTTTAGCGACGAAGCTCATTTCTGGTTGAACGGCTACGTTAACAAGCAAAATTGCCGTATTTGTGTCGATGAACAATCAGAAGCAATCCAAGAGCTTCCAATTATCCCGCTAAATGTACTGTTTGGTGTGGTTTATGGGCAGGAGGCATCATCGGACCGTATTTCTTCAAAAATGCGAATGGATCCCGTGTTACGGTCAATGAATTTTTGTTTCCAAAAGTTCAGGATATTGGTGTAGCCGACCTCTGGTTTCAACAGGATAACGCAACATACCATACAGCTGGAGAAACAATCACTTTACTGAGGAAAACGTTCGATGAAAACATCATCTCAAGAAATGGTCGTGTTAATTGGCGACGTGATTTGACGCCATTGGATTACTTTTTTTGGGTATATTAATTCACTTGTTTATGTCGACAAACCCGAAACTATTGACGCTTTGGAAACCAACATCTCGTGTTATTCAAGGAATACCGGTCGATATGCTCGAAAGTGTTGTCGAAGATTAGACCCACAGAATGGACCATTTGAACGAAATTATGTTTAAACATTGAGTTGTAGGAACCGAACTATCATTCCAAATAAAGATTTGCATTAATACATTGATTTTATGTATTTTATATAGAAAATAAAGTAGGAAGCTCTTATGGAGTCACCCTTTAACAAAATCCACGTGAGCCAATTTTGAGCCATAAAGACCAAATTAAAGGTATGTTCTGATTTCTAGTACAAAATTGGACTTGATATTATAGTGAAATTGTTGCACTATAATAATGTTTATGTGAGATCCATGATCAGTACATATGTACAGTACTTTTGACCTCTAAAATTAAAAAAATATTCTTCAGTTTAAAAATAACTCCGAAGGTGCTTCCCTCTCATAGGATTTGTGTCTACAAAAAAAAGAGTTAAGTTACTTAGACTTTTTATCGTTTTAAAAATTACGGTTCTACGAATTTTTTAAATTTTATAAAGAAAGAAAAGGCGAAGAAACCAACAAAGCAGTGTGGTTTTTTCTTTCTATCCCCAAGTCAAGTCCATGAACAAAATCAAACGAGAATTGTCCGGTGTGCCGAGCCGACTTTAACGTTGACGTGAACTGGACGAGATATTTATAAACGAAGTTTACCGCAAACTTTTGTATTTTGATTGCGCACTTGCAAACAAATGGCGAAACATCAATATAAGCGAAAAATTTCGCTCTAAAATAGATGTACTATATGTGATAATTTCCGGAATCGTCTACCAATTTGCTACAAAAATGTTAACGCATTTACTAAGGATGTGCCTGGCGGCAAATTTTCTTTAATTTCGCAAACTTTGCGCTTTGGCAAATGTGCAGCAAACCTGTTTTGTGGAGGCTTTGTATATTTTTTTCACATCTTTAAATTCTTAGTCCAACTGTTTTGCTTAAGCTTAACGCAGCATGTGGTGTTTCATGGTTGCCATCTTATGATTTCAAGCAGCGATGGGCAAGTGCAGACACTTTCCACCCTCATGGCCTAAGCCTTTATTCGACGCACATGCAACCAAAAAAACAATTCGCAGAATTTCAACGCTATCGACGCACAGCGTTAACTTGAGTTCAAATGAAAACAAAAACAACACACAAAGGCATTAGCGCCGATGCCGCAATGTGTCTCGACGAATATAGAATTTTTGTTTTTTTTCGTGCTGTTGGCGAATTTGGAAATGGAAGCAAAAAAACTTTAAAATTTAGTTTGTGGCTGCTTGATTTTGTTGTTGCGCGCTTTTCCTAGATTTCCATGCCCACCACTGATTTAAAGGAAAGCTCAGAACTTAAAGGCAAACTTTGTGTTAAAATAATACAGTGCTCATATCGCAAGATATATACCGTATGTTTAAAAAGGGAACTATAAAAGAATGTCATATGCATGCATAATATTTGTTGTATTTCTTGTAAAATGTCACTCTAGCAATAAAGTGCATAAGCAAACATTCGTATGAATTTTGAATACACAAAAAGGAAATTCTAGCAAATCATTTGCATAAATCTAAGCATACTTTCAGGTGTCTTACCTTTGCAGCTTTACAGCTGTTTTGAAATTTAACAATATGTATTATGCATTTAACTCAAACAAGAGTATACCACCACCGAGAAATCATGGCTCTGTACCTTAAGACTCATACACTCGCCAACGCACATGAAAAAATGAATATGAGGGGGCTAGTAACATAAGCGGACAACGCACTTTCTTTTCTTCAAAGTTTTTTTTTTTCTTTATGGAATCTTCGCTGCTCAATCCAAGGCTGACCAAAAGTTTTTAGCCTACTTCGAATTTAAAAACTTTGTACAACAAAGTTGCTTGTAGAAAAAAATTCATAAATGTCAGTTTCGGTGCATATGGGTTTGTTACTGTCATTCGGTTTTTCTTTTATTAATAACTTCAATTATTGTTACTAAACAAATGCATAAATAAAAACGTAAAAAAACCGTTCACACGCACATTTGTAAAAAAGGTTAACAATACGAATGACAAGTGTTGCCAGCTTGCTTAATCGGAATGGGATGGGTGAAATTAATTAATCAATTGCACAATGAGATAAAACAATTACAGGTGATGATTAATTACACGATTTATGTATGTATATTACTTTAATTAAACAATAGGACAATTTTTCAATTTTGTGGAAAATATCAAAAAAAATTATGAAATAAAATAATTGTAAAGTATAGGATACATGGAAAAGGAACGCTTAATAAGAAAAATAACTTGTTAATTAAAAACCAACACGAAATAGTCAAACTATTAGGTGTGCAACTAAGTTCTCGCTGTTTTTTTTTAAAAAATGCAACTTTATTGTCAAAAAATAGTTACAGATTACAGATACCACTTATCCCCATCTTTCTGGTACAGTTCGAATACCATCACGGTAGAAGTGTTCGTCTCTTGAGGCTATCCACGAATCAAGCCATTTTTTGAGGTCTTCATAGGAATTGAACTGCTGATCAGCCAGGCATTCAATATTTTTTCAGAAATTTTAACTAACTACGTTAATTCGTGATCTAAAAGAAAACAACTTGGTTCTAAATTAAAAAAACTTAAACCTTGGATGTCTGGTGATCTCTTAAGGGAAATTCATAGGAAAAATAAATTGTACAAAAAATGTACCAAGCATCCTAACAGCTTAAGCCTTAAAGCTAGTACAAAGACCTATGCAAACAAATTTCTGCAGAAGTTTCTATATGTAAAACTAACTTTTACGTTGAAGAATTTAATAAAATCAAGGGTAATGCTAAAAAAGAATGGAAGCTGGTTAATAATTTACTAAATAAGTCTAAAAACAATGAAAAAACCACCAGCATAAATGTTGAATGAACGTCCATCTCTGAGGCTGGCGCTAAAGCCAATGCTCTTAATGACTTCTCGTGTAAATGCCTTGATAACGAACCGTCTTATCCAAATAGTATATATTTTGAACCTATTTCATCTCATGAGATATGTATATAAAATAATTATGTCTCTTAAAAGCTCCAACTCAAGTTCTGAGGGTATTTTTGCGAATACGTTTATTAAAAAGATTGTTTTTAATATTTCTGACGTCCTCTGTTATATTTTTAACAAAAGTATACTGCTTGGAATTTTTCCTGATGAATTAAAAAAAGCCGTGGTTATTCCATTATTTAAAAAGGGTGTTACTTCCACGTTAAATAACTATAGACCTATCTCATTGCTGTCTGTTTTTTCAAAAGTATTTGAAAAAGCTGTTAAATCGAGAATGTTGAAATTTTTAACGAAAACAAAGTTTTTCAGTAGTTGCCAGTATGGATTCAGACAGGGTTTTTCCACAGAAGACGCGCTTTTGAATTTTTGCACAAACATTTATCATGGTTTGAACAATAAAAAAGCCTGTGCAGCCCTTTTTAAAGATATTTCAAAAGCCTTTGACACTGTTGATCACAACATACTACTCAATAAATTACATAAATGTGGCTTTAGAGGTTCACTGCACGATTGGTTTCGATCATATCTATCTAATAGAATGCAAAGAGTTAAAATTGATGGTAAATTTAGTGGCTTTGTGAACATAAATATAGGTTCTGTTCTGGGACCCATTTTGTTTCTTGTGTATGTAAACTCAATTTTTGTACAGCCTTATTTAAGTAAAGCTATAGCTTTTGCGGATGATATGGCTTTAACGTTTAATAGTGAGTCTACATTCAATTTACATTGTGATATAAATCATGACTAAGGACTTTTAAGGCACTGGTTCTCATCACATAAACTGGTTTTGAGCGACAAAACTAAAGTTATGTACTTCAGTGTAGCTGGAATTGATTTAAATATTGGTAACTTTACCTTTCATAGTGCAAGATGTAAAAAATTCTTAATTTGTGTAGTTCTTCCTATCGATTCAAAACATTTGACGACTCTTTTAATTGTTCCCCTAATTGTCTCTCAATTGCTTGTGTGAAATCATTTAAATATCTTGGTCTGCTAGTGGATTGGAAAATGAACTGGCTGGATCATACAGTTGCCCTTAAAAGGTATCTCATGGGTGCTACTAGACATATGTATCTTTTGAAATCATTTTGTTCTATTAAATTGCTGACTTGTATTTACCATGGCATTTTTTACTCTAAGCTGCAATATGGCATAATTTGCTGGGGTGGAACACATATTAATAAAATTAACCCACTTCTTATCGTTCAAAAACATGTTGTTCGTATTGTTAGTAAAAAAAACCGCTTAGTTAACAGTTTTCCTTTATTCAAAAGCTTAAACGTTTCACCCTTAAAACATTTTTATTATTTTAGAGTTTTAAAAGTATATTTCATTAGATCCGGTTATTTACTGAACAGAAGCTATGTACGTTATGTTTTGAGGATAAATAACCAAAATTTTGTCATTGTTCCGCCGCACAACTTAAATCACTTTTTTTACTTCTATTTATGCGTTGCTCCCAGGCTTTTTAATAGTTTACCTTACAATATTCGTTGTGTTCGTAACGTAAATATTTTTCCTAAATAAGTGAAATCATGGCTTTTCAATATTGATTTTAATGCTATTGATTCCCTTATATCTGTTTTACTATAATATTTTCATATGGATAGTATTTTTGTAAAATTTATATGCTCAGTTATGTTTGTATGGGCCCCATTACTTTACTTAATTTGCTTAATTAATTTGATTTAAAGTTAATTTTAACTGCATTCGTCACTTATTCATATTGAACAACAGAATGTAGTATATATATTTATATTATTTATTATATTTATAATCAATTTTTATAAATATTTCCTAAGTTTATTATGAACATTGTTTATTTTCTTAATTTTATTGATTAGTAAATAAAGAATTATTGAATTGAAAAATTGAATTGAAAAGACCATGTGCCATTGAACGGAACAAGTAGTAGTTTGACGGGGCAATATCTGGGGAATACGGCGGGTGGGGTAGGACTTCCAATTTGAGAGTTTCCAAGTATGTTTTCACTGGTTTAACAACGTGAGGCCTAGCGTTGTCATGCAGTAGGATTACTTTATCGTGCCTCTGTTCGTATTGGTGCCGTTTTTCACGCAGTGCTCTGCTCAATGGCATCAGTTGAGTTTGGTACCGTTCCCCAGTGATGGTTTTATTCGGTTTCAGAAATTCATAATAGATTACACCGACATGGTCCCACCAAATACACAACATAACCTTATCAGCGTGAATATTTGGCCGATATGACGATGTAGAAGCATGACCGAGTAATCCCCAAGACTTTCTTTTCTTTGGGTTGCTGTAATGAATCCATTTTTCATCACCTGTAACAACGCTATGAAGAAAGCCTTTTCGTTTTTGCCTCTCGAGTAGTTGTTCACAGGAAAACAAACGACGCTCTACGTCTTGTGGTTTGAAATTATAAGGAACCCAAGTTCCTTGCTTTTGAATCATCCCCAACGCATGCAAACGCTTGGAAATAGCTCATCGGCAATGTCTCCAATTCCGTATCATTGAAAGTTTTTGGCCTTCCTTCACGTGGTCGATTGTCGATGTCGAAATCATGGTCTTTAAAGCGACGAAACCAATCTCGGCACACCATCTCCGTAAGCTTCTTGGAGCTCTCGATGCGTGTCAGCCGCCGTTTTCTTCGATTGAAAGAAGAAAATCAACACCTCCCACAAATGACGATTATTTGGCACAAAATCAGTCATTTTCGAGCAACCATAAACAGACTATGAAAACACAAAATCTTAAAAGTGTCAAACCGGTTTGTTTACTATATGTTTGGGCTAGATTCATAACGTTTCGATATGAACCAAATCGACCAGCTCTTACCGCCAGTGCCATCCATTGACAAACAGTGAGAACTTAGTCGCGCACCTAATACAATTGAGGAAAGAACTCCCAACGACTAAACGGACGGATATCATATATCAAAACAAATTTTGAAGGCCAATGATTCTTGAGCCGTTGAAAAATAGTGTAATTTGTACCTATATTTCTTGAATGAAAGCAGTGAATCAAAGTTGTGAACTCTAACCTTTAAAGAAACTTGATGTTGCTCTTAAAGCCCTCTTGAATAATATTTCGCACTGACTACCGCTTACCGTCGTAAAAAAAATTATTGCAACTTTCTTTTTTCAAGAAAATATTTTCATCAAAACTACTGCATCTTCATCTCTTTATCAAAACATTATAATCAACGGTTTTGCCATCAAAGCTAAAGAAAGAAAACTTATCACAAGTACCAGCAAAGTTTCTATGGTAAAAAAGTTTCCAGAAGTTCAAAAGAGTGACATTAAAAAGAAAAATATCACACAATCATCATTTTATAGATCATTAACCAAATCGTTTGTCCCTCGCGGCTGAATGAAAATAAGGACGCTAATGAGGTGGAAGACATTTTAAAATGGTACTTCGGTTAAATTTGTTACAAAGGAAAATAACCCGCTTTATGTTGTCTTTTAAGGGCTAATTAAAATTGTTTTAATCTTTTAAGCTCACAAGCGACTCTAATTCAAATTCTTTCCATTTGTTGCAATTTGTTGCTTTATCCTGCTTACGGAATTTACACGAGAAACGAAGTGTAATAATTTAATACCCATAAAGCAAATAAAAAGGTATGCAAACAACAATGACAACAACAAAATTTTGAATAGCAACATTAAGGCAGGAGAGGAACCCCAACAAAAAAGTAAAATGCCACAAAAGAAAAACTTTTACATTTGAACAAAAAAAAAGAAGTACCTGCAAAGTGGCCTAAGATTGTTACCAAAGAAATTTCTATACGCAAAATAAAATCGCACGTTGCGTAGGAGGTATTACCTGTTAAGTTGTTGAAAACAGAAACTCCAAAAAGCATTTCTGTAAGCGATTTTTCTAAAAAGGAGAAGTTTTATCAGGATGGTAAGAGCTTTGAGGCATAACCTTACATAGAGCAATCGACATTCAAAAGCTTAGAAAACATGAAAATTTCCCTAACTTAAATTTTCAAGAAATTTTTGGCCTGTTTTCAACTTTTTCTTCAATGACAATAACCGGAAGCGAAACATTGTATTGCTTTATGTTGGGACGTATACCAAAAACAAATAATTTCATTTTTACGGAAAGCCTCAATATCCACACAATTCATTTTTTTTTTTCCTGGGTGTATTGGAGTTCATGGTTTGTAACTGTGTGCTCCCATTTATTTGCAGCATTGCGTTTTGTAGCTCAAAGCGGTTACTTCGAACTTCTGCCACAGTTTGTGCGATTGAATCTCCAGACAGATTGTAAATGTGAATTATGGCAAATAGTCTCTGCAAATGCTCTGCAATAACTGCTAAATTGGCTTCTTGCATTTTTAAATTATATGATGTTACACATTTGCAACAATTTTCTAATGGATCATGAAATATGCCAGAGTTGTTTTCTGCGAATACCGCAGGCAACGTAATGACGAGTGAACTTGTTGCTTGCAATTTGACTAATGTTTATAATTTTTTTTACTTTTTTCGAAATATTAACAGAGTTAGGCTTAAACAAAATATAAAAGCCTTGATGTTTTCGCAGAGGTAGGTAGGCTGCATAGGTACCTTGTAGCATAACTGACTATGTCGACTAAATATTTTTTATAACTGAATTATAGAAAATTAACAATATCATATGCACAGTCATTATATATTGAAATCAATCTAATGGGAGCATACAAAGCCACGTGGTTAAATTTTGGCCTAACGTATTTGTGTCTTTCGGTCCCCCATTTTTTTAATCAATTTTATTGATAAATTGGCGCACATCACGCACAGCACAAGTTTCAGTGCATTTTTGTCGGAATTATATTTTTTTATTTATAAGCTTTTATTTCTTCTTTTTTACTTGATTTAAGGTTTCAAGCTAAATAGCTAAGAAGGCTGATTGCTGTAGTAGCTAAACTTTTTTATTATTATGTAGCATAGATATCGATATCCCATGTTGAATTAAGTATTTTTTTTATATCGAAGAATATTCAACCTAAAAACATGAGAAATTCAATTTAAATTCAAACAAATATTATAAATTCAAATAGCTTATTCCAAATTTATTGGAAAAACCATAGTTTTTGCCTACATGGAACAAATAATTTTCTAAGGTTTAGAAAAAAAATCAAGAAAATTAGGTCTTATAAGAACATCTGGATGATTTTTATTGAAACAATACAAAAAACGTAGAAAGTATTTCTGATTCTAATCCAAAGTATATTTCATTGGTGTTTTCAGAAGTGTAGCACGTTTTTATATCATATAGTTCAATATTTTCGTGTTTTTCCAAGAAAAAATAGCAAAAAATGTTCACTAATTTCTACACATAGTTTTATATATATTTACTAGCTGACCCGGCAAACGATGTTCTGCCCTCCCTGTTCATGTCACCATCTTCAGCTCCATATCTGTCTATATCTCCATCCCTATCCCTATCCCTATCCCTATCCCTATCTCTATCCCTATCCCTATCCCTATCCCTATCCCTATCCCTATCCCTATCCCTATCCCTATCCCTATCCCTATCCCTATCCCTATCCCTATCCCTATCCCTATCCCTATCCCTATCCCTATCCCTATCCCTATCCCTATCCCTATCCCTATCCCTATCTCTATCCCTATCCCTATCCCTATCCCTATCCCTATCCCTATCCCTATCCCTATCCCTATCCCTATCCCTATCCCTATCCCTATCCCTATCCCTATCCCTATCCCTATCCCTATCCCTATCCCTATCCCTATCCCTATCCCTATCCCTATCCCTATCCCTATCCCTATCCCTATCCCTATCCCTATCCCTATCCCTATCCCTATCCCTATCCCTATCCCTATCCCTATCCCTATCCCTATCCCTATCCCTATCCCTATCCCTATCCCTATCCCTATCCCTATCCCTATCCCTATCCCTATCCCTATCCCTATCCCTATCCCTATCCCTATCCCTATCCCTATCCCTATCCCTATCCCTATCCCTATCCCTATCCCTATCCCTATCCCTATCCCTATCCCTATCCCTATCCCTATCCCTATCCCTATCCCTATCCCTATCCCTATCCCTATCCCTATCCCTATCCCTATCCCTATCCCTATCCCTATCCCTATCCCTATCCCTATCCCTATCCCTATCCCTATCCCTATCCCTATCCCTATCCCTATCCCTATCCCTATCCCTATCCCTATCCCTATCCCTATCCCTATCCCTATCCCTATCCCTATCCCTATCCCTATCCCTATCCCTATCCCTATCCCTATCCCTATCCCTATCCCTATCCCTATCCCTATCCCTATCCCTATCCCTATCCCTATCCCTATCCCTATCCCTATCCCTATCCCTATCCCTATCCCTATCCCTATCCCTATCCCTATCCCTATCCCTATCCCTATCCCTATCCCTATCCCTATCCCTATCCCTATCCCTATCCCTATCCCTATCCCTATCCCTATCCCTATCCCTATCCCTATCCCTATCCCTATCCCTATCCCTATCCCTATCCCTATCCCTATCCCTATCCCTATCCCTATCCCTATCCCTATCCCTATCCCTATCCCTATCCCTATCCCTATCCCTATCCCTATCCCTATCCCTATCCCTATCCCTATCCCTATCCCTATCCCTATCCCTATCCCTATCCCTATCCCTATCCCTATCCCTATCCCTATCCCTATCCCTATCCCTATCCCTATCCCTATCCCTATCCCTATCCCTATCCCTATCCCTATCCCTATCCCTATCCCTATCCCTATCCCTATCCCTATCCCTATCCCTATCCCTATCCCTATCCCTATCCCTATCCCTATCCCTATCCCTATCCCTATCCCTATCCCTATCCCTATCCCTATCCCTATCCCTATCCCTATCCCTATCCCTATCCCTATCCCTATCCCTATCCCTATCCCTATCCCTATCCCTATCCCTATCCCTATCCCTATCCCTATCCCTATCCCTATCCCTATCCCTATCCCTATCCCTATCCCTATCCCTATCCCTATCCCTATCCCTATCCCTATCCCTATCCCTATCCCTATCCCTATCCCTATCCCTATCCCTATCCCTATCCCTATCCCTATCCCTATCCCTATCCCTATCCCTACCCCTATCCCTATCCCTATCCCTATCCCTATCCCTATCCCTATCCCTATCCCTATCCCTATCCCTATCCCTATCCCTATCCCTATCCCTATCCCTATCGCTATCCCTATCCCTATCCCTATCCCTATCCTGTTTGTCATTAAGAGGGTAAAACTTACTTTTCTATACTGTTTGTTGGGTAAAACTAACCTATCTCATTATTACGGTTTTTTGTAATTTTCGGACCACCCTTAACATTAAGCGGGATGAAAAATAGATGTTGTTCGATTCTCAACCCTAGCCGATATGCCAAGTTTCTCGAAAATCGGTCGAGCCGTTTCGGAGGAGTTCAATTACGCACCCCGCGACACGAGAATTTTATATATTAGATAAAAAATGAAACTATGTTTCACTTTTTACGATATATTTTTTGAGTAACTACTACACGACAGAATACTTGAGTGAAAGTATAGTACAGGAAAAATAGACGATATAGTGTATTTTTTATCGGCCAAACTAGTTTTTGGGATAAACTAGTTTTTCCTAGGCCAAATTAGTTCATCCGAAGCGTGTTAGGATGAACCAGTTTAGCCTAGGATAAACTAGGGTTATCATTTACTTCAACGGCCTTACTCCCGATTTTCTTGACGTCCAATGCTGATTTCGCGACGGCCTTTGTCCGCAATTTACTATACTAAATATGTTCAACACGGACTTTGCAAACACACCAGCGATAGATATACCGCAGTGAACCGCCACCGAAAGCCGCCGGGTAGCCAATGCTGGACATGCTGGAGGATGTAAGCCTTAAGTCGTGGCCAAAGACCGCCCATTTATCCAAACGGAACAAAAATTTCCTATGTTTAGTTGGTTCATCCTCGCTTCGGATGAACTAGTTTGGCCTAAGAAAAACTAGTTTATTCTAAAAACTAGTTTGGCCGGTAACATATATAACGAATCAAATGATATGAAATCAAGCAGTTCAATTGCTTAAAAGAAGCTATGTATATTGGATGAGGCAACTAAACATTATAGTTATCCCAAATTAATTTACAGGCAATTTGAGCATTGAAGGAAATACCAACTGTGTAGCATGCTTTTCTCGTTGTATGACTCTTCAATGATTTCTAACACATCAGACAGTTTCATTTCTACTGTATAAGTTCTGGTCATCATCTTCAATTTGGAGATTTAAGTTTGAAGGTTGATCAAGTAATGCTACATTGCATTGTTTCGATCCCATGCTCAGTATTGAAATTACTATTACTAAGTAGTTGATGTCTCTACCACTTTCCGTTTGATGGCATAGCATGAGTTTGTCTAAGGTCCTGGATATTTTTACGACGATATATTTTGTGGTGCTCCAAAACCTTTTGAATCCTTAACTTGCTTTGTACAATAGGTTGGAAAAAGTTTCCGAAAAGTCTTTCGAGTGTTCAAAATTCGAGCGGTTATCAAAATACCAAGATAAAAATCAAACTCTTCTATGATGAGTTATACTCACATCTTTGTTGCATCAGCGTTGATTGTACTCCATTAAATTAAAATTCAAGCCATGTGGAGCTCCTCTTTGTCGCACAATATTGTGTGAAAGAAAACTGCGTCGTTCAAAATATTATTTTACCCATATAGTTCCCTTGCGAACAACGAATGGTTGATCTAGTTGCTGGACATCAGGACTTCGAGATGATGTATCCTTATAACCAGCAGCAAACTCTTCTTTCGAATCCACCTCTGGCAGAACAATTTTTTGCTCTGCATCGGAAGCGTTCTCAGCAATGTCCGAGTCATGATCAGACTCGTACACCCATTTCTAAAATCTCTCCAATCAGCTGTGCGATATGACTCTGTCGTCGAAGGTTATGTTCTTGAAATTTTTTGAAATTTAAATTTTATAGCAAAAAATTTTTCCCAAATCGGAGTCCAATTAAATATTTTATTCTATTATATTGTTGTGAGATAAGAACTAGGAAACTACTGAAAGAGCTATTCCGCTAAAATATTTGTAATATCTTTGCATTTAAAAACTGCAATATACACCCAGGTGTGTTATATTGACATAAAAGTTAAGGTAATATCTACCAAGAAATTCAGTTCAGCGGACTTTCTTTAGAGCCGTTTTTTTTTTTAAACTGCCCGCGTATATATTGCAGACAATTGGGTTTTTGTTAAGTTTTGTGGTGCTAAAAATTATAGAAGACACCAAGACACACTTTCTGGTCTTAAGTTTAGCACTTAAATTAAAAAATTCACAAAGTCTGTATTTTCAAAAACAGCAACAAAATTGAGTACTGAATTCATTTGCTAAACCTTTTTTAATTTTATCATTTTCTAAATCGAAAACGTATTTTGTTTCGCGTGGAAAATTTATTATTTTTGTATCTTCGTGAAGAATTTATTGTACTTATCTCCTCTTGTAGCATCGGTCCTCCACAAAACTCTTCCAACGTGCATAACCAGTAGCAAGTGCCTACAATACACCTTGACATTTCCCCTATTCCGGTATTTCATTTTCTAGGGGTCGTAACTTCGATAACTTGAGTATTCTACTCCAATGCTCACAGTCAGACATCAATTAGTAATTTAATAATAATTAATGTGTTTAGTAATTATTAATGGGTGCCCAATCCAATTGGATTTTGACAGCATCTTGTGAGAATTTCGACATTGGAGAATTCGGTGGTTTCACCGAATTGTTAGTAAACATTTGTAAATTGTGAAGCAGAGCGCTGTTGCTAAGCCAAGTTTCACAGCTGTACAAAAGAAATGACTTAACGTTTAACTCAAAAATTTTGAGCTTCAGGTCGTCAGACATTTCGAAGCTGAGCAAATGTACCTTTCGCTTTGTTTATTCAGCATAAATGTCCTTATTTGTACTACCATCAGATGTTATGGTAGAACAAATTAATTATTCCGTTTCTTGCATCTCTGTCTGCTTGGTCACGAGGAGGCATATACATACATATATGTCATCGGCATATGCAAAGTCTTCTTAATTAGAAATGTACTATCAGAAACAAGATTGATGAAAGGTGTCCTCTGCATCCCAAATGCAATTGCCGTCGATGTTATCAAAAGCAATACTGTAAAGACGCATGCTTCTCATTTATCTGTTCCACGATAATGCGAAGGAAATAAATTTAATCAATACGAGATCTGTTCGGGCGAAAACCTTCCCGTTGTTTCCGGATAAGTAGTTATGGATGGGAAACGACTCATTTGACAAATTGCCATTCGTTTTACTTTTCCATTTTTTACTGTTTCGTTTCCAAATGCCTGAAAAATTCCTACTTATTGCGCTTCAAGAAGTTTCACTTCAAAGAGATTGTGTCACCTTGCAGATAATATTATAAAAAAGATATAACAAGACAAGATGGTAAAACTCGAGAATAATCAGTCGAGTAATCCTGGGATATAATCGTGTTATTCCTCAACTGTAGCATGAGCAAAGATCAGCTCTTCTGACCTAATATAATATCCAAAGGAATGACAATGCAAAATTTTTTTGACCAATAATTTGCGTTCTCAAGGAAAATTACAGTTCACGTCAAAGAAATTGATTCTTTAAGAGATTCAAAGGTTCGAAATTTCAATATGCAATGAACACCAGCAAATTGCAATTAGTCTAATCTGATCCAACAGAAAATCAGCTGCTATAAACAAATTCACACATATTTCTAAGCTCATATTGACCATTTCTTGTGGCATTTTAATTTCATTTACTTAGATTCAGTTTCGTTTTACTCCGTCAAAACCATGGATTAATTAAAATAAAACGTGATGCGTTGGCGACCGCATCACGAAGATACCATGAAGTGAGCATCCTTATGCACAATACAAACACTTTGTTATGACCCTTAGCTATTTTTGCTGTTGCTTCATTTTATTTTTAAAAATATTTATAAAAGGTCATTGAGTGAGGAAAAATACTTCATTTGTGCATTCCCTAAGAAAAGGTAATCCACATAAAAAGTTTGTTGTAATTCCTAAAAATGCACAAGAATTTAAATTGTCTGGCCTTAGTCCTTAGAGTTAGTTAAAGTAAAAAAAAAAAAGAACATTAAGGTTAAGTTGAAACAAACACAAGATTCTAACCAACAGTTTTGAAGAGTCCTATGATTTATGGAAACAGGGTTGGGTACTTCAATTTTGTATGAATCAGTTCAATTAGACATTGGTACCTGCATAAAACGTATTGAAGTACTCCTACATTTCCGATGCTGTGTCCAAATATATCCATGGGATTGGTTTTTATCGAAAATAGCTGTAAGACATTCTTGATAGAAAATCAAGAAAAACATTTGCAGTTTTCGCACTTTTGGGTTGAAGTCATTCTCGACTCACCGTACATGCTGACCAAAAGGCAAACATTTTAAAAGGTACACATTCTCAAGCAGTAGTGTGAATGATATATGTACCAGTGCCGGATCAAGGGGTGTTACAATCGTTCAACTGAACAGCGCGGCTTTTCGTGAGGGTCGCGTTGTCGGGCACCTTAATTTTTTTTTTTTTGTGGTAAAATTCTTTATTTCTTATCAATCCTTGAATCACAATTCTTTCATCAGAATGAGCTATAAGTACAAGAACTTCTAAAGCTAAATCTTCCTCTAAAAATAAAAGTTTTAAACAAAAATTGAATGTAGATAATTGCAAAGATGACTCACAATTTGAATGCAGTATTCACACAGGGAAAGCTTTTCAAGAAGAATGTACGAGCTCACAATACACAGCAATATCTAAATATCAAAATTTCCATGCAAGTTACAAAGTCTAACGATGAATTGAATAAATTTAGGAACGAAAAATGTACGGTCTTGAGAAATTTGCTAATTAGAACTTTGACATCACAAATTCTACTTTTTGCCCTCAAATTCGCGACGTTAAAACATTTGATTCTTTAGTTTCCTTTCATCCTTAATAGAGTAAATTGGAAATCTTTCCCCAATACAAAACTGTTCGTCATTTTTCAAATTCTCTCTTGCACCACACTCTACCTAATGGTTTTGAATGGCATGCAAGAACCTCCATATCCAACACTGGATCTTATAATTGGCATCATCTGAGGTTAACGCTTACGTCACATAAGCAAGTTAGGAGATCTTTACCCTAACGTTTGAATATCGCTTAAGATTTTACTAACGACTCCCATCTCGAAAGTGGGGAATGAAGCTTTTCTGCGCTTCTGAGATCGAATGGAATATATACCGCTATTGTTATCATAAAAAATTGGTTCAACTAATTCTATTGAATTAAATTGTTCAGAAGGAATATGAACTGTTTTTCTCTCTTCGCGATATAATTGCCACATATTATAGACAATGATGGGCACCAATATGCACAAAAAAAATTCGTTTTCATATAGTGGCAACTATACTTCAGCAGAAGCAGAACTGAATCGTGAATTGTGAATACCTACACATTTCTTTGGGTATACACAAATGCTCTCTCAATGCTCTCAAATGCGCTCTCGTTAAACTCGCAGAAGTACTTGTGCCCATCCACGATTATAAATTATGATAGGCAGGTAAAGAAAAGAGCGCTGAAACATTTTCAGAACAGGGCGCCAATTACCCTCGAGCCGTCACTGATATGTACCTTACGATATTAACTAATATTGCCTTGTTTTTAGACAGAAATTTCAAAAATGACAATTTTGCTTTCATATTCAACTTTAATTTCGAATATTGGTGTAAATTTTTAAGACTCTTACAGCCCAAACAAAAGACATATGTGCATAAATGAATATAACCTCTGCGTAAGATATACAAATTTAATTACTTTAACAAGGACATTCATTCAAGAGGTTAGTTTTTTTATTGCCATGTTTAGAAGATAATATTGCACTCTACTGGTGATAAATAAAAAAATCGCATTTTAAAAAGGTAAGCACGTGCGTATCCTTAACAGGTTTTTCACAATATTTGCAATGATGTTGGTGTAAGTTTTATCATATGATGGTGGATTTAAAATTAACAGCCATTTAAAATGTTTCCACGTATACTTTACAGTAGCATAAAATAAAATTTAAGCAATTGTGCACATTTTTGAGTAAAGGTTAATGAGTCAGAAGTTAAGTAATAATGCTTTGGACAAAGGTAGAAAAAGAATCGGGAAACAGAAGAGAGATGCTTCTTATGCAGAATTTGCTCAGAAAACATGGTCAAAGAATGCCTTTTGTTGTTGCGCAGCAACTCTTCATTGTCCTTAAATGATTTTTTTTAGGCTATTAAATCTAAAGAGTCTAAATTATGATTCTTCCCAAAATTCTCACATGTAAAAATACATGAAATCCTAAAATGCTCACATTAAGAAATATTTCAAGATGAGAGATGAGAGTTAGAGAATTTTAGACGCCATTATTTGAAATGACTTTGGGATTAATATTTTCTAATTCAAAAAAGGCATAAAAACTACTGAAGCATATCTGCGTGCACATGAGAACTTTGGTATGTATTTCAGCGAAGTTATGTTTTTCTATTAAAAAGTATTCCATTGAAAGTGAGTTACTAAGTAGCTCTACCCGTGGCTTTGCCCGCGTACTCACAATTGAACAACCCTACCTAGACTTTACGAGTAATTGCTGTAGATAATTGGGTCCATATACCAAATTTGACCACTTGGTATAAGAATCAAGAGTAGCAGTTTAAGTGCTTATGCTACAAGAGAGGTGCCTAATCCTATCCGTGTTTCGAGAGATGCTTAGCATAGACAATATATATCCTAAGACAAAATTTCAAAACTTCTGCTACCATACACCGTATTTACTTTATTTGTTAAATGAAAATTGCCACGCCCCTTATTGTTATCAAAATAAAATATTAACATACAAACAAACAAAGTTTACATCTATACTACGAGTATTTAGATACAATTGCTTGTGTGGAAGTGGTTTGTAACGTTTTGGCGCAAAATATACTGAGCCTATTTTAATAGTTTATTTTTCAAAACAATAAATTTGTGCTTAAAAAGGATATTGCATACTAATTTTTTTTATTTTTTAAGTCAAATATCCATTTTGTAGGTTTAATTTTTTGCAAAACCTCGCACAAAAATTGTCGTTTGAGTATTTGCTTTGTTGTTTGTTTTTCTATTTTCTCCTTACTTGCACGTACCGTTTGTATTTGGCTTCGTTTAAAGGACAAGCTGTCTTCCAATTGTTTTTGGTTTTCTTTTTTTTTTGTTACTTTTAAAGGACTAAGTTAGAATGAAATGTTAAGAGAGTAATTTCATTATGAAAAAACAACGGGGCGTGCACGTACGAAACTGAGACTACCACTAATCTCTATAGGTACTATATAAAATTTAGTTTATGTTCGTCTGTCTTTCTGCCTCTTATTGGCGCGAAAACTACCCGGCCGATTTTGATGAAATTTTTAGAGTCTGTTAGTATCGATCAGGCGGGTGTCAAAGGCTATAAAAGTTTTATTTAGGATTCATATTTACGGCGGACCTCACACAAAAATATTTTAAAAATATATTTTTCACAAAGCCCACTTAATCGATTCACATGAAATTCACACTACGAGTATATCGTATAAAAAGGCATTCAAATTTTATTAAAAGTGGCCCTCATACAAAAATATTTTGAATATACATATGTACATCATTTTCACGAAGGGTGATTAATCGATTCACACTGAATTTACACCAGGCGTAGCTTAGACAATAAAACTTTCTTTTAGAGAGCATATTTAGGCCTATAATTTCAAGCCCGCCCACCTATTTTAAAGGTAATTTATATCACCAAACGTTATCGTAACGAACTTTGTAGCATTCACTGTAATAGTTTTCGTAATGTTGCATTTTTTGTTTGTATCAAAACTGCCTTCTCAAATGTATTAAGCAAAAGCTACCACACCCCTTCTATGCGTTCAAAATGAATTGAATATAGCCTGTCTGTATGATATAAGCAGGTATTTTACACAGCTGCGCTGAGACATAACAACTTAAAAAATATTAATTACAAAAAAAGTCAGTTCTATCCTAAAATCTCAGCCCTAAAAATCTGCCATTGTAGGCTCGAAGCTTTTCATCCGTATCATATAGACATACATATTTTGGTAATAAATCTTTTTATAGCTTTTAGTACTTCTATTCCACTTTAAGGAAAGCACCATACGTTGGTGGAAAGTTATTTAGAAAGAAATCAACTGAGAGATTAATGTCAACACTAGCGAGCATCTGAGCACATTTAATTTTGAACCTGAAGAATGACAGCTGACGACTTTTTCCCCATCAAACAAACAGCTGACTATTTCGTTAACAATAACTAACAACCTGTTGCTAATGTCAATCACAATGAACCAACTGACGAGCATTCTCCTACGAACGAACTGACGGAAGATAACTTTTTTACTAATACACATATAAAGGGTGCTCCGAAATTCATGCAAGAAGTAACTGTAGCTGCCAAACCATCATTATTTTAAAATATTGATCAACAATGACAACGCGTTGTTCTTTCGTGTAGCGCTTCCCTGTACCGTCAGCTGTCACGTTGTCTCTTTTTTTCAACACCAACACATTACCGCACAAATGACACGAAATTTAATGCTTGCGTGAACTTTCTCCCAAATTAACCTTCGCCCAAAATGTCAGCCAAATGAAGGTTTATGCAGTGTTAAGGGATATTGACTAACATTAAATAATAATTTTTAGCGCAATGAAAAATATTCAAGTACATACTTTGTTTTGTAAGCTTTTTCTTGGACTATATATTTACTCGTCTGTAGGGTATAAAAAACAAATAATGGTAGGAATATGACAACAACGAAAAAGGCTCACGTCAATACTTATTTACGTTGACGTCACTATACTACTTACTTATGTACGCACGTATATAATCTAACCATATTTCAAATGCATTAATCATAGTAAGTTAGTTTGTTCCTTAATAAATTGTAATTTGTAAAAATTTAATCGACTCTATGTACATTGTTTAAATAAAATGTCAATTTCAATATTTTCCGCATCATTAATCAAACTGTTTTTAATTTGCCTTGATTTATGGTTACAAAGGAAACACTGTGCCAAACATTACCATGTTGTTGTTGTCCTTTGTTGTAATATTCATTTATTAAGAAAATATCAACGAATTAATTAGTAAAATTTTACAGGATTATCTATCTATCGTTGCCAACTGACATAAATTATATTGTTGTCATTAAAACTTTAGTCAATAAAAATCGTTTAGGAATAAATCGGCATTGCATTTGAGTTAAGTAGAGACTCACTCTATTGCGTGAAGTATTTCACATATAATTTGGGTGAAATACTTAGATTTGCTCCAAAGTATGCTAAAATTGTATACATGTTACGACTAAGCTAAACACAAAACCGTGTGCCCCCCTTTAGCACTTCAACTTTATAACTCTCAATGTGTTTATGTGAACTGTTGATTTAAGGTGATATCATGGTATTGCGAAACATCGTCATTGATATTTTAATATATCGATTTTTAAACAATTCAATTTTTACGTGTAATTTTTTTATATTTAATACTAGATAAATATAATTTAATTTACCACGGAAATGAGTAAGTTTCGTACAGTAATGTGTATTGAACTGTCAGCTGTCACGTGTAAAAAAATTTCAGTCAAATCGCTAGTAAAATTTAACAAATAATTGTGTCTCGCTTTTTACTAGTAACTTGTTAAAATTCATATAAAAAAAAAAATCATACATCATACAGAGTGCCTTACTTGATCCCCTTCTGACAAAATGCACATTCCTGCCTCTTTTGCTGTAGACCAAGTGTCATTACAACTAAATGAAAATTCCTTACAAATCATGAATTCTAAGTAACACAATAGGTACTACATAAAAATGAGGTTAGCAAACAATAACTTTCATTAGTCTACTCGAAATCCTTTCAATTTTTTTATCCTCTGTTGAAATCTGCAAGTTTATTTTCAATTATCATTGAAATAGCAATCGATAAAATTATTATAGCCGTAGAATCATGCAATTGTTATTGGTGTTAACACTTGAATAGAACATCACGAGCAAAAGGAAATTAATAGCGAAATTTAAGTGAACTGCCACAACCTACCCAGCACAAATTTTTAAGATTTCTATTTTCATGTATTTATTCTATGTGTTGAACAAAAGAGTTTTTGAGAAAGTTAATTCATTACCAAATATAAGACTTTATGGGCTACTCCACAATGGAGTAAGTTTAAAAATTCATGGACAAACATAAAGTCGAGAAGCTCTAATCTGTATGTAGTACTCTGTTGAAATTTGGCAAACATGTCCTTAATTGAAATTTAAATTGTTGCTTATTGGGCCAAACGTTCTATTAGTTTGAGTCGATTGAAAAAATTTGTTTGGTTGAATATACATTTGTTAATCCTATTTTTATTTGATTTCACTTCTCATTAACATGACAACTTTGCAGTTCACATCATATTCAGGTAAAAAACTACTTAAGTATATTCTGCTTGGTCAATTTAGGTATTTATGATTGTATAAATACAAACGACATCCTATGTAAGGATGTAAAATCGTTTTTTGGTCATCGGTTCTTAGCACAAATCGATAATAATTAATGTATACGTTTGCGAAAAAAAAGTATATTTTTAGTCAAATAAATGATTTAGTGAATATTAACAATCGAATGATTGCTGCAACCAAAATATTTGTTTCAACCAAAATATGATTTTGTAATTATTACCAAATACATAATTGATCAAATAGTATTATTAAATTTATATATATCAAATATATATCAAATATTTAATTCGCCTATATCAAATACACCATTTGTTAATTATCACCAAGTTTTGGTATATGTAATTAAATTGTTTTCTCAGTGTACCAAGACAGTGGAGTGGAGTGGTTCTAAACTCCTGCTTTTGGTAGAGAGGCGCTGTGTTTTTTAGTGTCTATAGAAATCGAAATATCTGGATTGGATCAGCTCAATTTACACAAGGTCAAATAGGTCTCGAATTATTTCGAAATATTTACTTCATCTATACCATGAAAAGTATGTCTCAAATCTAAAAATATATTGTACACAAAGTTAATTCTCAAAATTCTATGTGTAAGAAAATTTGAATCAAATACCTCATTTTTCAGTGATCAAATTCCCAAATTCCTTAGATAAAAAAAGCTGTTGGTGGAAGATGTCTCGTATTGTTCACTGGATTTACACAGCAATTATATGACTAATTCTGAATCAAATGTATATTTTTTTTTTAAAAACTTATTATTTATTTATTGAACTAACTCTCTTGGAGACTAACAATAACTACATAAGTCTTAAGAAACTAATAGAACGTTCCAATCCATTGCTTAGAAATGCTGATTTTATTTTTAAATCAAACTCTGCCTTGAGTTGTTGAAGGAGTTGCCAGTATTCGTGTACATAGTGGTTACAGTGGCGGAAAATCTTGTCTCTTCAGTCGAGATGTATTCAATGATAGGAGTAGGTTCCTAGCCAGTACGTTTGGATATTGCTGCAGTTTTAGTTGATATGATTGCTTTTTGATTCCCTGCATCTGCTTAATAAAAGGAATACCAAGGTCTTGGCGTACGTTTATATTCTTGACATACCATGGTGCGCCGGAAATAATTCGAAGTATTTTTGACTGAAACTTCTGCAATAGTTCTATATATGACAAGCTTGCGTTGCCCCACAGTTGATTCCCTATGATCATATAAGTATAATAATAGCTTTATACAAAAGAACTTTATATTCAAGGCTGAGTTTTGAATGTTTATGTAAAAGGCAATTAATGTTTGATGCATTCAACTTCATTTGTATTTCCTTATTTTCAATATGAGCTTTCCAAGTAAGCCTAAGCAGGAATCATATATGAACTCAATTCTAAATCAATGTGGATTCTCTTCGAATCGAAATTAAAAATGTTTATTTTCAATTTTGAATTGTTCGGCTTTGGCGCTGGATCATTAGTGTTTATGGCTGAACCAAAAACAATTTTTTTCAAGACTTTCAAATTACTACGCTCGCGGTTACATCCGATTTCAACTACAATTCTCACAAATTTTACTCAAAAAATGTATTTGATTGGACGAGACTAAAATTTCCGGCAAATCTTTCTGCAAAAGTGGTAGTTGAAAAGTTTCTATATGTCTCTAGTAATATCATAATATCTATAAAATTTTAAATTTCTTTCAAACGTATTACTTACGAATTGAGAAACAGCTACTCTCGTAAAAAATTTCATTTATATTAAATTGAGAAAAATTGAACGAAAATGAAAAGCTTGAAAGCAAACTTTGGGTTTGCGGTGAATTTTATTTTTCTTGTGGTTAACGCTGTCGCCTTAGATGCAGAGTCAACATAAGAAGGATGCACTATTGCTTGTGGACAACAATGACAATGTCATATGCTGCAGACACTTTTGACAGCATGCCAAAAAAGAACAAATAGTTTAGGAAGCCGAAACAAAGGCAAAAATTTTAAAAATTAAAACAAACAAAAGGCATATTGTTAGTTATGGCAAAAAAGTACATAGCATTTTCCATTGTTTTAAGGTTAAAAAAAGATGTGGGTTCTAGTTTATTTTAAATGAATATGTCATCTACGTCTCTTATTTGCTTTTATGGTTTTGTTTCCTTTGTTTAAAATTATGTGCAAAAGGAAAATAACACTGTGTGAAAATTTTGTTCTATAACAGAGAAATCATCCTTAAAGAGGACGTTGCTCTGGTGAATTTTACCGCAATGTTATAACCATCATGCCAAGTTTTTGAGAAATCGTAAGCTTATTATGCAACAAACATTTATTTTGCTATATTCAGGAGTATTTTCAATAGCGAGTATATTTGTAACAGAGTAACCAGAGTAATCCTGAAAGAGGACGTTGTCCGAAGACCGAAATCAGTTGTTCCAATTACATATTTAGATTTCAGTACAAATTCAAAAAAATAACAAATTTTAAAGCCGACTGCAACGATGCGAATAGAATCAAAATGTTTATATCAAATTTTATGAAAATTGCAGGGAGACAAATTTTTAACTTTGGTGCATTTCAGACATTTTTTTCAAATTAAATATGAAGAGGGATTAAAGTTTTAAATATTTTTAACAAATCTGGACAATACTCCTAACTTTTCAAAAAAACGGGGATTTTTGTTGTTTTTTTTATTTAAGTCGTACGCTATATCGCCTTAGTATGGTGTCAGACAGTGACGTATTATTATTCTGCACGCATCGTATCGTAGGAGTCTTTTACTGGGAACCATTTTAATTTAAAGATTTTCTTCTGAAAAATTAATGTTTCAATAATAATTCTAATTTCATATTCATTATTCATTAGCTTAAGTTCAGCGAATATTTTCTTTTCACGTATTCTCCAACACTTAATTCGAGAACATGACAAAAACATCGTGGCGTGAAATTCTATTCTCAATAGAATTTAACGATACGTCATGTTCTGACTTCTTAAGTAATCGTTTACACGTATTGCCATAGCACATATAAATAATTGACAATTGGTAACATTATGCCACCACACAATACGAACGCATTTTCAGGGCTTTACTTTTCCGTCAATTTATTGCAGCATCGATTTTACATCGTATCCACCCATAAAGATGTTTGGAGAAGGCTTTCAGTCTTTTTGGGCTTATGAAAAAATTTTTTTTGAAAATTATTGAATCTTATATTTTCCCACAGTATTGAGCAAAAATCTTGTGCAATCTTTCCATATTGATCAAATGAGGAAAGTTTTTGGTAAAACTACTCGAGATAATTTTTATTGGCCCGCCCTAGTGTGCATACAACGAATACACACAAATGGATTTTGACATGCAATATTTAAATATTACAAATTTGATGCCACAGAAATCTGAAAAACTAAACAAAAACACTTGAAAATATACTCGTATGCTCATAAATAATAAAAACAAACCTTTTAGGCAATATATGTAGCTATCACCGTTGGGCTTAGCGAACCAAATTGATAAGCTCAAATTATCTTTAGTTTTCATGCCTTTGAATTTAGTTCGTTCGTTTTAATCTTTTATTGATTTCATTTCAAACGATTTAAAAAAATCATTTCGACATTATACACTTAATTTTACGCTTCAAGAAATCGCAATCGCACTTAGCAGTTGAACATGCATCCGCATATTGTTCTCATACGATAATGTTTTATATTTTTGGGATAAGAATTGAAATTGTTCGCTGAATTCGGCTTTCCTTTTAATTTTACGATATCTGTAAATATATATATGCAAGTATATATACATATATATATATGTTTCAAAAGCTAAACGGAAGCAACCATGTACCACCACGTCACTGACGTTCGCTGTTGAAATGGCAATTGTGACAGTTCTATACTGATTTCTACCAACGGATACGGTATCCGGAATACCACCTACACGTATCGATTTTCGTTAACGAAAATCATAAACATTTCCAGTTGCTCATACGTCTCCGAACCCACTAGCTGTCAGCTAGCTACCTTTATGCGTGAAGTAACTCGTGTAAACACAACAAATAAATTCCTACACAAATTCAGGTAAACTCACAGACATTTGCATGGTACACATATGTATATGTTTGTACATAAGTATGATATACAGTAAAACCATCCATTAATTTAATATCGTGATTCGCAGTTACAATAAAATACAAAATTTTGTTTTTGCTAACCTTAGTTGTTTTTGTATTTCGTATTGTTTTATATTTTTGATTTTGTTATTGTTTTGGTCTCATATTAAATTAGTGGGGAATTGGGGATATAAAAATGCCATTATGTAGATTTCCCTTTAATGTTGTGCTTTTGACAGATACAATCAAGTTGCGCTCTCGGTTGTACAATTCATTGGTTTTTTTTTTCATAATTACAAGTTGCTCGCTGTCATTCACTTTTCGGCTAAATTGCTAGCAAGTGGTCAAGTCTGTTATTACGAGTTAAAAAGATTTAAGAAATGATTTTTCATTCTATTTTAAACTTAATGCCTGCATTAGAAATAGACTGACGAATAGTACCTCTTTATGGTTTGGGCAAAATGCAGTGTCAGGGTTAGTTTGTTGAGTTTGTATTTTCAGAAAAAGGTATTTGTACAATAGAGCCGAGTGAAAAAAGAAGACTTAGCTGACCCACCTAGGAAATTTAGGATTAGAAGTTTAAGTGTCTGTAGCTTGTGGCTAAAATATTTCTGAGAAAATATTCATTTGGATATTGACCTTAACTTTTTTCATAGGAAAAATATAGCGCGAAGTTCAATGAAAAAATAGGCGGTGCCCCGCCTCCAATATGAGAAAAAAATCATTATATCTCAGCAACTGGTTGACGCAGTTGGATAAGATTTGGTACATATGGTTCTTAAAATTTGTGTAAGATTCTAAGGTTTGTAAGGTTGGAAAAAGTGGGCACTGCCACGCCTTCTCATATAAGAGAAGAATTAAATTCACTACATCTCCTCATGTATATATATGAAACTTGGTACGTATATACAAAAAAGAAGCAAAAGTAAGATTCAATTAAAAAATAGGCGGTAACCCGCCTCCAATGTGAGAAAAAATCAAAATTTTTTATATCTCAGCAACTATTTGATGCAGATTGATAAGAATTTGTACATATGTTTGTTATAGCAAAAATGTACCATATCATATCCAAATGCGTCAAATATTTAGTTGCTTAGATATTTGATTTTCTCTCATATCGGAGGCGGGGCCCCCGCTTCTAAATCTGTTAGTGCAAGTTCCTTATATTTAGCAATTACCTATGTTGCATATAATCGAAATTCACTTACCTTTCACCGTCGTCATTAAATGCAAAATCTCCTAGAAGTAAATCACGAAATCGATATCTTGGTGCAAGCATTCTGGTATTTGGTGTAATCGTTGTTGTTGTTGTTGCTGTAGCTGCTGAATTCGTTGTTGCTGTAATATTGGGTGTCACATTGAATTGCTCTGGAGCAGCAACAAATGGATTCCTTTCGGCAGCATTTATTACAAAATCATCAGAGACACACGAGGCACCACCTGATGTATCGACAGCATCCCAATGCGAGGTACCAGTAAGAAAATAGCCGCCACTAGCCCGATTGGGCCGTGGCGAACGTATATGATCCCACAGATTGGAAAGAATTTTGCTGGAGGATAATTCTACGGGTGTCTAGATAAAATCAAGCTTTTCGATGCTTTGACCAAAGCTTGATTGAGATGCACTTATTCACTTAATATATATTTTAAAGTGCTGTTGTGGAAGTTTATCACTTACTATTTGTTATAAGAAATATTTTCACGATATGATTTTGGTCGTTATTTGTATATTTTAATTAACACTTTGCCGGCGTTTCCTTTGAACTGTTTTTCACTGAAATAAAAAAAGAAGTCAAATGATATAATTTTATGAAAAGCTATTAGGCATAATTATATCAACGGATAAATGATAAAATAATGATGAGCTCAAGATTAAATCCTTATTTGCGAAATTGACCGAAATTAATGTAAATTGAACAAAAATAGTTTGACTTAAAAAACACAGATTTTCAGTATAGATAGTTTTTGTTATCCAATAATAGAAATTCAGCAATACCTATGGTCATTCTAATACTTTATTAAATATCAACTGGGGTGGGTCTTCAAAAAATCTGAAAAAGTGTATGTCAATGCAATACTAAAACTAGTTAAGGTGTTAGCTTTGGCCAGGAAGAAACTCACATACCCTACACTGCATTGAAAGTACATTTTAAATAAATTTTAAAAAGACGTGAGCTCGAGAAAATTGTTATATGTAAAATAAATTTACAGAGGTTGAAAACTGTTGGAAAAGTCTTGAAAAAATCGAAAGATTATGCAAACTATTAAAGTAATTGAAAAAGACAAAATAATATCGAAAATGTTGAAGTCTGGAAAAAGTCGAAAAAATATGGAAAATTATAGCGTCAAATTTTCCGCGCCAACTTATCCAATTACGCCTATTTTTGGTTCCGCATACCAAATTTTAACACAACAGCTTGCATAGATTGCGATATATGCCGTAATTAGTCTTAAAGTTTAGGGCGGTGACGCACCTACTGGTACAATCAAATCCGAGTTTGATTTAGAAATAGCTTTTCATAAACATCTTTCCACCAAATTTCAGCACGATTGCACACATATTTTGACATTTTACTTGTATGGGAGATGCCACGCCCATTGATGCTATTTCGCCCGAACTACATTAAATTTCAAACCAGTTGCAGCAATACTTCACTTAAAATAGCGCTTACAACTTTATTTTAATATGGGAGGTTCAAAGCCCACTCATGCAATCATAACGAATTCCAACTTATTTCAAAGTTCGTAGTAACTGACAACTTTAAAAATGAAATGTCATTCCACGAGCACTTTATTTTCAAAATAAGACAAATTTCTTTTTAAATTGGAAAATATTATAAAATGGCAATACCATGGGAGTTTAAAAATGGCTAGAAATCGAAAATATGGTTCAAGTTCCTACATATAAGTTCAAAAAAAAATGCTTTGGCAGCTTTTTCCGAATACGAATATTTAAAGGTCCTTCAAAGTCGATTAAGATCGTCAGCATTGATTCAATTTTATGGTTGAGCAGTTGATAAAAATTCCCAATATTTTAAAGGAAATTTAAATCTCCAAAGAAAGTCATCAGAGTTAAGCGTTTCAAATCAATGGTTCTCAATGTATAGAGGTTCAAACATGAAGAAGTTGTTGCGGTATATGTACATATGTACTGTAGTGATGTGTTTACTTATAAAAGAAAAATATATATGTATATGTATGCAGTATGTTTCATTTCATTGGCAAAATTCTTTAAAAATTTATTTTTGAAAAAAGAGTTCCACACAAAAGTTTTATTAATTCTTAAACTTAAATCTTGGCAGGTTTAAGTTTTTTATGTGTCAAATTTTATTAAGGTCAAAAGGAGGTCAACTGTGTTTTGTATTTTAATTTTTATATTTTTTTTTGTACGACATTTTAATCAGCAAAATAACTCGAAAATGACAGTTTTACGGGAGTGCTGCTAAATTTTGTTTATTAGGTATGCAAAAGGCACACAACGGTTTGTTTTGCTACAATTTGTGAGAAAAATCAGTTTTGGGGTGGATGGGCTTAGAAAATCTGATACATGTATTGGACAGAAACTTGGTTGGAGCTAAGAACAGAGAAAGTTTAAATTCATTTGAATAAATAATTTGATTTGCAGAGCAAGTCAAAGCTGAGTGGCTTTTGAAGTCTGCAAAATATTGAGCTTACTGACTTTCACGTATGAACGTCCCCTTAAATAAAAATAAATGCAAAATATTTTAGCATTTTTTTAAATATTTCCTCAATTTCAGAATATTTTTTATTGAATTATTTGAATAAACCAAACGTCAAACGTAATCGAGTTTATATCGTTATTCGGAGAAGTTTCTCATATTAACTTTAATCAGCAACATAAGTAATCGATGTTTGTGACTAATTGGCGATTAAGAAAAAATCGTAGTTTAATCTACGATTTGATTGAGATAAGTTACAGGGCCTAAGAAAGTTTATGAATTTTATTTTATTCCCCAATATGTAATGTGGCACAAATTGTACGTCGGCTGAATGTTAATTTCAAAGTGTGACATTCTCCCATTATTTTCAGACAATCGTCAGATAATACTTTGGGAAGGAAAAAAAATTATAAAAGTTCTATATTTTTTTTTTGGATTTAGTGAGACAGTGGGCTCAAAGTTGAACTTTGAACATCAAAAATGTTCTTAGGAAAAAAAAATACTCTAATGTGGTATACTGATGAAAAATACATTGCTTAAGCTTTATAAAAACCAATATATTTTTCTTCTATCGTCTTTATATGAACTGTATGGATTTTTCAAAAATTAGAATGAAAAATGGTAAAAGTGGCCAATTTGGAAACCTTAACAGAGAAAGAATATATGTATTTTCAGATTTCGAGAAATGTTGCATATATTTTGTGGGAAATTATGGTTAACCAGAATCCAAAGTTTCAGCTGCAGCTTTTCAGAAATTATTTTTTATCAAGTTTTTCCTAATGTACTTTAATTGACTTTTATGAAATGTTCTTCTTAATTAACTTATTTCGTAAGTTAATAAATCAGCATATTGCCAAAAAACTTTTACTTTAGAAAACGTTAGTTTGAGATTGATGTTTTATATGTGAATTATGATGATTTTTTGAAAATTAGAGCTTAGAAATTCATAATTGAGAAATTTAGGAAGTTTCGTATTTTTGAAATAAGCGTTGCCAAATGATGGAAATTGTTACCCAATTCTAAAGAAATTTCCTGACCACATCGTTCTTTTGTATAGGAGGTAAGCGTGTCCTTCAGCCGGCTTTTTTCATATTCAGATATTTCTGTTGTTCTAACCTGTTTTTTTTTTTATTATTCATAAAGCATCTGCACCATATTTCAAGAGTCTAGCGCTGTTATTACCATTTATAGAGGGGTTGGGCAAATAAAAAATAATATCAAAATATCGATGATCGATATTTCCAAACAGTATCGAATTATATGGAGAAAGATATATAGGATATATTGATACTCGATTTACGATGTATTGGCTGAAAAAATTAAAATGCAGAAAATGGCGTCCCAACCCCTACTATGCACATTTAGCATTGAAATTCTGTAAATATAATCGTATGTTTCAACTTGCTTTTCAGTTGTTGCAGCAAAGATAAACGCCACACTTATGGCATTTGGAAGATGGAATTTCAGTCTCACACAGTCTACAACGCCCCTTCTCACCAAACACCGCCCAAGGCCTATTTTGAGCATAGCACTTTGAACTTGAGAATATCGATGTAACCTTGTACTTTATACATTCTACATAGAAAAGACATTTTTTTAGTACTGGAGCCCTAAGTCGGGAATTAGCTCTCTGCTGTTGTTGGAGGTCGCTCTCTCCTTTTGTTTTTGAGTAATAACCGAGAAATAAAACAAATATAGTAAAAGTGCATTAACAATTTCAAGTTGAAATTTATTTATTTATTTAAGGCACACATGATTTCTTTCTGTATCAAGCAATCAGAAATGCATTCGAAAAAGAAGCAAGATAATTATCTTGCTACGTTAGGACCACACGATTGCATTTTCAATTGGATACGGAGCTACCTTTGAACAGAAATATCTAAATTCGATAGTCGAAAAGTAAAATCGAATTTCGATGTATCAAAACAAAAAATATCACCGATAACTATCGAAAAAATATTCGCGAAAATCGATAATCGATGTATTTTGCACAAGCCTAATTTATGGCCGCCGTTCCATAAAAACACATCCACTGTGCGGCGGTAAATTCGCCGTACACTTGTAATCGCGATTTTGTGGATAAAAGCAGAAATAACGAATCTATGAATCGATTTTTCTAAGAATGTATATCAAACGAATGATAATTTAGCAAGCTGTATCTGAGTATGAGTATACAAAAGTTTGAGCGTGTTCCATGTTTGCAAGACTATTTTCCGTTAATTTTGATTGACCTTTTTTTCGGTAGAAAAGAGCTAATAAAGAAAATTCGGGACAAATAGTATATCAACTATGCAAAAGCTGCAGCTTTCAACCGCAAAATTTGGCATATTGAAAGATAACTTATTATATATTCATATATTAAATCATACGTATGTTGGTGCTACGAGTAGTCCTATTTTTGAGAGATTATAATGTGATTCAAAATCTGGCAACAAAAAATTATTTCAAAAAAGTATGTACAGGGTGAACTTAAAACTTTATCCAACTTCAATATTTTTTTGAAGTTTCAATGTTGTTTTATACAAAAAATATAAATACTGCTCATATTCCACTGTCATTTTTATCCATACCGCAGTGTTTCCCAAAACTGTAAGCGCTATTTACTCGAAAACTGGTTGACTGACAGAAAAAGTGGTTATGCACTAGAAAATAATTACTGGCGTATTATTTTATTGTTCTGAGACAACTGATTTTTTGAAAAGCTACAATGCATTTATTAAATTTAATTATCTTTGGCGTGAGTAGTTTAAACGGTGTCATTAAGAAATCCTCTGTAAAAAGTGGCAACAAAAATGATTGAAAATTCTTTAAAAAAAACAATAAGAAGCAGGGGTTTCGGGTTACAACAAATAGTTACTATGACTTTATGCCTTTATTAACTGTCCACAACTTCTTTATAGCTTACAGGTCCTTTTGATGAATTATCTTTTTTTATGATTGAAGTTATACGATATTACAGCTAATTTGCTCCTCTCTTTACTTGTTACCTAAATTATAACTCAAACTCAGAGCATTTTGGCGATTGCTTATGGCATATAACACGGTAAAGAGATATGGGGCTTAATCACAATAAACCTTGGCTACTTCAGAATAGCATGTCACATATACTTGGTAGCTGACAAACAAAATTTTTATTTTGGAGCCCTGTTAAGTGCATTTTCGATTATTTTAATCGTTAGCCAATACTTCAAATTGATACCACAGTTTAAAACTCAAATTATACATATGTACATATATCATGTTCTCGAAGCAAATTTAATTGTTTACAACCACATTTGAGATTTGGAGCTAAAAGTTTGCAATATATAAAGAGTTATATTATATACACAATAACGTTCCGTGGTTATGCTTCATGATTAGTTTTGCACACATTTATGTCACTTTGACAGCAACAGTACAAAAAAAAATTGACACTTGGAAATGTTCGTATGAAAAGTCAAACCCAATCAAGGACATACTTGTCGCAAATGTCAAAAAGTGTGATGTGTGATAACAAAAGCTTACCAAAGTTTGCACTTGATTATGTGGTACAAAAGTATACTTTAATTAAGGCTGAAATAAAGTTGGACTGCCACCGTTAGGAACCAACGATTGCTTGACAGCAAGTTGATTAAATCGCAAACAAAGTTTAGTTTTCATGTACATACTGTTGGTGTTTCATAAAGTCCACACACGATTTTGTCACAATACCCAATATGAGCACTGTGACCACATTTAGGAAAGCAAAATAAAGTGCAAAATAATAATTTTTGCATTCATTAAAAACAAAAAAAATCGATACTAAAGCGGAAACATTAATAATAGCAATTAAGTATATGTTCCGAGCTTATTTTTTGGCAAAAAGTTTCTTAAATAAGGAGTGACAAAACTAAAAAAGAAATCAAAATAAAAGACAGTCCTTTTATTAAGGGTCAGATGGCCATCAGAACACAATGGACGAAAACCACAAACCACTAAAAAGAAAACTAAATCAAAAATATCATAACATCCAAATTCCTCCTGAAGAAATTTCTTGTTGGCAACCCAACGGCTTTGTAACGTCCCGAGTGACGTCACAAACTGCATATATACATACCCACATAAATAAATACATATTTATGTAAAAAAAACTTATGCTTTATGTTTACCGGAAGACTAAAACTGTTTTCCCATTACTAGTAAGCACAATCAATGAAAAAGCAAATAATGAAAACATAACGAAAGAACCTCAAGTCGCGTGATGGACACGTGATTTAATACAACAACAGCAATAGGCAATCGACACACGCATCGTCGCAGAGCTCGTTCGTCATTGACGCACAATACTACACATAAAAGCAGGACAACGAAAACAGAAATCAAAAAGGGTGTAACTACACATGATCAAATTATTCATCAAATTGTTTGTCAAACAATTTGACACCTCAGCGTACACATGATCAAATTTTTCGTCAAATTTCAGTCTTTCTCCGACCACCATAGAGAAATCATCGTGGTGGCGGAGAAATTATTATGTTCATGATAGATGGTATGTTGATGTAAAAGGAATTTAATTTCACCTTAAATAAAACCTTATTTCCTTTTCACGACCACAAAAACAATCGGTAATTTTTGTGACCACAATGCCATCTAAAATAAGGAATTAAAATTTACACAAAAACTAAAGTCTCCGAAAATTGAAGCAATTATAAATTAATAAATTCTGTGGTTATTTAAATATAAAACTAGTTTTAATTTAAATTTACATTCTTTAATATAACCAACATTGGCTCCTCTAGCCATAGTTAAAGAAAAAAAAAACACCCTTCTAATGTGTAAAATAAAAAATAGCCGCCTTTCATTTCATTATCCGCGCGATGTGCACTCGTTGAAATCTTTTTTCAAATGACAAAAATGTACTAGCAAATTTGACGAGCGTACACACCATCAAATTGTTGGTCAAATTGTTTGTCAAACAAGCAGAAATCCGAAATATTTTGTTTTCCATCAAACAATTTGACCAACAATTTGATGAGCGTTCACATCTTCAAATTCTCATCAAACACCATATATTTTTTTGTCCGTCAAATTGTTTGACAAATAATTTGATGAGTTGTTTGATCATGTGTACACCCCAAAACAGTCACAGTATGGCAGTCGAGGTGAACACATTAACGTTGTGTTAATCACATGGTTATTAGTAATCTCAAAAGGTGTAATGATATTCATCAAAGAACTTTAGGAAAGTCCTTTGATTTCTTAACACAATAGTAGTAAGTAGTTAAAAAGCTGAAAATACTCCATATAGTAGTACGTAGCCAGCTGTCGCTGGTAGATGCGGCTTATCGCTTGATAACACTCACTAGTCTTATCAGTGGTTATTCGACCGATTCTGTTTTATAGCTCTATGATGGCATTTTCGGTACATTTGTACTTTTTTTAGTTCATTTGAGACGTGAAAATCGTCGTCAGTACATTATCCATGGTTTTAGTACATTTGGACTATTTCTAAATATTAACATTTTTTTTTGTAAATTTAGCTGAAATATATGTAAAAACTTGCAGTAAAGTTTACTGACTTTAGTCGAAAAGTTAAAGTTTTGTTTAAATTTTAATAATTTTAAGTAACTATTTGATATTCATGACGAAAAAATTATCGTCGCCATCAAAAAAATACATTTCAAGTCTCGATTCAGTACATTTCCACAAAACCCACATGCCATTGCTGACAGCATTGCGATTTATTAGCAAGCGTTAAGAAAGGTCAACTACTACAATCAGTGGTGCACTCAAGACTATACCGACTGATGCTTTGAAGGTTCTCCTCCATATCGAGGCCACTGACGAATTAGGTGAGTAGATGACAGTTTGTTTCGCCGTTTGACTTAAGGAAACTTTCCACTGATCCGAGGTGACAACATGACACTCTACTATATTTCTTTGTTTGAATTCTGTTCCCTCTAACTTAAACTATAAAATTCCTCATTCACGAAAAATCACATAACTCACATTCCATCTACGGAGCACATTTTTAGGGCGGAAGGGACTACTTAAATTTACACAACATTGGTTCCAAACCGATTTAGACATGGTAGATTCTCTAAAGAACTAAAGTTATGAAACTAATTAACCTATGGAAGAAGTAGTGTTCTGGCTGAGCAGAAACACCGTATTCAAAAGAGGCCTTATCATTTATTCAGACAGGCTGATATAAAGTCTCTAAAATTAGTCTTCTCTAGCATTGATATCCCACGCTAGACATAGCGCCTCGTCAGTTGCTCCTGACATAACTGGTCACAGCGGCAGAGTTGCGAATAGTTTAGGAATTTGGTCTTTTGACTTCTGTAGAAGTTGTAGAAATATTGAGAAGGAAGAGAACATTCAAAATTTTCTTTGCTCTTAACCGACGAGACAGAACACTTTGTTTGTTTTCATTTATTGACCTGAGTGCCCTTAGACACGTTAATATAGGCCAGCTACTTAGTTTTATAACGGAATTTGATCGTTCAACGAGGGTGTATTGTTACACACAATTGATATTGCAATGGATAACCATTAAATGTATATAATTCGGTTCTAAAAATAACTTCCACTTCTACCTAAACTAACCTGCTACATGTCAGAGATTACAACTTTAGTGGTACGAAAAATTATAGAACAATTCTTACATAGCTACTTATATATTTTTATCGGTTGCTAGGAGAATTCTGAACAAATGTAGTTTTTAAAATCTGCGATCATTTTTTGATAATGAAGCATATCAGCATATCCGCTGCCGCTAGGCATATTTGAGTTCAGAATCATTGCTCATTAAAATTTTTTTTTTATGTTAACTAATTAAGAGTACTAAAAATTACTTTTTTTCAAGAGTAAATTTAAAGTATACATTCTTTTCGTAAAGAATATATACTTTAGGTACTTTAGGTACCTTCGCTCAGCTCTGTAATGCCTAACAGTCTACATTCCTGTCAATGACAACGAAGCTCAAAATTTTTGTGTCAAACGTGAAGTCGGTTCTTCAGTACGACTGTTAAACTTGGCTTATGAACAGCGGACTGTTACCCAAACTTTCGTCGTATCAAAATCAATTTTCTTCGGCGCATTTCGAAAGTTTGGTTTGCAAATATCAAAGCGATCACCAGATTCCGATAAGGTCCAATTTCTAGTCATATCAATCGGCGAAAATTGAAATTGATTACACATGCGTTGCGAAAATATTCAAATGAAGTCTGCATTCAATCATTGGAATGGAATCCTGATGGTAGCGGAAATTTTGGCCGTCGTAATTCATCGTGGAAACGATCGGTAAAACAGGAAATACGTGAATCGGGTAAACTTTAGGAAAAAAATTAAGGCACTCAATACTAATCGTGATGCTGAGAAATATGTTATTTTATAACCTGGTAAAAATCACCGACTTGGTTGCACAAGTTCAAATAGCTTGATACTTTGATTGTGCTCAAAATAAACCCTCGTGAATACAATTGTACCTCACAGTGTGCAAGGATACTAGCACCGATAGTATCTTATCCTTTATATATGCGGCAAAACATGAGAAAATCTAGCGTATTAAACTGAATGCGAAACGTATAAACATATGTTAACGTATTTCCGTTTGTCTTTTAAGGTATCCAGAATTCTTATTTGATCTTACATTCACGAATCTTGGTGCTTTCGTGAATCTCAGCTGAGGTCAGAAGAGCTATATGAAGATGTGCGGAGTAGGAGTTCGGGAGTTAAAGCACCAAGCTATGCTAAACTTTTGAAATTTCGTAATTAGATTTATACTGTCTGTGATAAGCACTTTACAAAATGTGAGTGGAATATAGTAACTCTCGTACAACAAAACCACTTAAAAGGCTGTATGGTGGCACCTTTAAGATGTGAATAAATGTATACTGTTCGCATTTAGCTACATGAAAAATGTGGACGTGGTTTGACAAGTGAAGCCTTCTCGCATATAACTAAAACCCCTAAGACGCTATATATTGGCAGCTACAGTTGTGAAATTTAACAATATGGATTAAAATAGTTTGTACAAAGCGCCTTGAAAAATCTTGGCGGGATTGGCCTCGTGGCGAGACAGCTAGTAAAATTCATTTTTGGCAAAAAAAAAACCTGCTTTCATGACAAATAATAACGCGTCAACGCGGTGTTCAAATGAAGGACTTAAATAAAAGGGACGGAAACACATTTTTTCTTTTTTGGAAAATGTTTGAAGTAATTTTTAAATTGATGCTCAGAGAATTTTAAGGCAAAGAATATTTTTTCCTCAGAAATACGAGTTTTCTTAAAACATCAATAACAAAGTACTTAAAATATAATATTTCTATTTCTTATTTAAGATGCAATTTTTGACGCTGACTCCGAATCTGGTATTTATTTGTATCTATCGCGTCCAGTGTTTGTAATAAATAGCAGCAAATATGTCAAAAAAATAGACTTGGAGCATTGCTGAGTACACAAAAATAAAGAAGTGAACTTTTTCTTTAAAGTCCATTTAAATGGGGGAAGTTCATTTAATATTTATTTATTTGATCAGAAATTTTAATGTAATGATATCCTTTTCAATATTTGGTAGAACTTCGTAAAGAAAATTCGAATGACGATAATTTTTTTATGAAAATATTAATATTTTTCCAGATAGCAGATTAGTTCTTTGTCCTAGACGGCTAATGTTCAAGGTATGCCACTATAATATGCATACATACACGTAGCTTTAATTCTAAGAGCAACAAAATCTCCGATGAAAAATTAACTGGATTTTAGAGAAGTAGTTAACGCTTTCATTTCTGTGTACTCAAAACAGATTTAAAGCATTTGGTGTCCTTGGCACACAATCGATGATTTTGACTTAACTATTTGACGCCATTTATCCAAAAATTAGATATGATGGAAAAAAGTGTATAGCTGATTTGAAACTAACGTACAAAATTGTAAAAATAAGTTTTGAAAATTGGTGTTTTAAGAAAGTTTATAGTTTTAAGGAAAACGTATGTTTTTAAACTATTTTTATTTTCTAAATGATAAGGATAGGATTTTATGTTTAAGTAATGGTCGACCTGGATGTCATTGCTAACATTTTTCAGTAAAAAGGACTAATGCTCCGGATTTCATAAGTTAAGTTATCCTTTTTAGCAAACCGTATCAAGTTTTATCGTTCTTAAGACTTTAGTGAATGAAATTGATTTGTTTTTTTCTATTTCTACAACTTTGTAACTTTGGACTGTGGGAGCAAAAACGCTTGCTGTTTTAAACTTTTCAAAATACTCAAAGCATAAATGCTACATATTTCTGATGATAGAAGTTTAAGGTACAAAATTAAATAAATAATTTTATTTTTTTTTCCATTTTTCATTTCTACACACAAAAGGGTCAAAACAAGCAAAAGATGAAAGTTCTAAAGGATTTCTTTGCACATAAGGAAGGACAATATTCAAATTGTAAATTACTCCCTCATGGCGTCTTCCACTTAACCTTTTCATCATAAACATACATTTGACAAACTTTTGGTTCACATGTTGTTTTGAAAAGACCTTAAGTAAATCTTACATTTTGGTATAAATAAATGCAAAACTCAATTATTTATTTATTTTTATTATTTAATAAAATTCAAATGAAACAAGCACTAATTCAAAATGCGCGCACTTCATGCTGAGTGTGCGATTTTGTGAGTATGGTAGCATATCATACGCTATTTTGGTTACAAGCTTTGGTTACTTATCCAATCACTATCTTCCAATTTTCATCGCTCTTGACAGTTTCTTTTTTTTCCTCTCTTTTCATCCCAACTACATCAACTTGACCCCGTTTCTTGAGTATTCACGCTCGTTTACATCTTTACTTGACTAATTTATATATCCTTGCATAGGCAACTTTTCAATGTACTTGAGAGTTGTTGCTGCTCTTAATTAGAATTAACATTTCATGGCCTAAGTCCTCAAATTTCTGTTTTTATGTGAATATTTAAAATAAATATTTTAGAAGCAATCTTGTGCAAATGATTCCAAAGTTCTTTAAGACGCATATTTAAAATTTTGCATAAGTACTCTACTTGTTTTCTTCAGTACAATAAGGAATTAAAGCTGTAAAAAATTTCCGCTTTTTTCTTGAACGAAATTACAATTTTTGTGCAGTTAAATAAAATAAAAAATTAATGTCAAACCGATTTGAGTACAGCTTAAGCATTTCAAATTGTTGTGCAGAAACGTACACGTATCAGACAGATGGATGTGCCTTCTGCACTGAGAAAAGAGTATGGTTCCTTTAAATATATGTATTTTGTTGATAGATTTTTAAAATATTTGTTAACTATCAACAAAATTGGTAATTATTACCATGTCTTTAATTGAGATTTAAATTTTTGCTTATTGGGCCAAACGTTTGATTTCACTTCTCAGTAACATGATAACTTTGCAGTTCACATCATATTCAGGTAAAAAACTACTTAAGTATATTCTGCATGGTACGCAATTTAGGTATTTATGATTGTATAAATACAAACGACAACCTATATAAGGATGTAACGATATTGGAAAAATCGTTTTTGCTCATCGGTTCTTAGCACAAATCGATATTAATTAATGTATCTGTTTGCGAAAAGAAAATATATTTTTAGTGAAATAAATGATTTAGTGATTATTAACAATCGAATGATTGCTGCAACCAAAATATTTGTTTCAACCAAAATATGATTTGGTAATTATTGCCAAATATACAATTGATCAAATAATATTATTCAATTCACTGTAATATGTGACATTTTAATATATATCAAATATTTAATTCGCCTATATCAAATATGCCATTTGTTAATTATCACCAAATTTTGGTATATGTAATTAAATTGTTTTCTCAGTGTGGTGAGGCAAACTTTTTTCCCGAATATCTCGCAATCAAAGATCAAACACATCTTAAAGTTCTGAGTTAAAATTTTTCTGCTTTATAATTTCAGCTGTATGTTTTGAAAAACCAACACAGAGAAAACGATTTATTTGTATACATCGAGACTTGGTAATAATTAGCAAGTTATATATTTGATATAGGCGAAATGTTTGATATAAGTTAACTTGTCACACATTACACTGAATTGAATAATATTATTGGATCAATCGGATATAAAACAAATGCTATAGAATATAACAATTACCAAATACAAATAATACTTAGCAAAAAATTACTTGTTTATATTCACAAAATCATTCTACGCAAGAAGTATTTTGATTTTGTAAACGTATACATTTATAGCTTCGATTTGGGCTAAAAACCTGTGTCCAAAACGATATTTTATCATATCGATTCATAAATAAATCGATATTTGCAATATCGCAACATTATTATTTTAGATGTACAGTAGACGTCAAATATGGCGTATAACGATATAACGAATTTCCATTTTAACTAACAGTTTTTCAAATTGAAATTTTTCCAATGATGTCTCTAATTTACGAACACTAAACGTTTTCACTATTTCAAATAACGAACGCTGTTTAATTCAACAATAACTTTTGAACTGGAATAACTTTTTTTTACCAGTAAAGCTGATCGCAAGTAAATATAGCATTCCCAAATCTAACTTAACTTTTATGACTAGATATGTGTGTGTGTATATGAGTATATAAAAGCCAGTTTCTTCAGTAAAAAGCTCTTCGATACAACGAATTTTACGATATTACGACTGACCCGTGCATTAATTAGTACGTTATATTGGACGTCTACTGTAATTGGTATTTACACAACCAATCGTACCAAGCAGAAGGTACTCAAGTAGCGTTTAACATGTTGAAAATTCTATAGATTTCATATTAATCAGAAGTGAAATAAAATAAAATAAATTATCGAATAAACTGATATTCAACCCATCCAAATCAATCGTCTTCAATCGTTTTTTTTAGAGGTATAGAGCTTCGAATTGAAATAAAACAGAAGAAAATCGTTTTAATGTCCATCAATTTGGCTTTATTGGAAGGATAATTTTATGCCATTAATGTTTAAATATGATTTCGGGCATGTGGCCGCCGCGGCTGGCTCGAATAAAGCCAATTCTACAGGTCCAATTTTGAACCACTTTTTCGAGCATATGGGGCCGTATGTCGGCAATAACGCCACGAATGTTGGCTTCCAAGTCCCCTAACGTTTCTGGTTTGTTGGCATAGACGAGCGACTTCACATATCTCCAAAGAAAATAATCCAATGGTGTCAAATCACACGATCTTGGTGGCCAATTGACAGGTCCATTCCGCGAAATTATGCGCTCATCGAATGTTTCCTTCAATAAATCGATTGTGACGTGCGCTGTGTGGCATGTAGCGCCGTCTTGTTGGAACCACAACTCATCCACATTCATGCCATCCAATTCGGGAACAAAATAGTCGGTTATCATGGCTCTATACCGGTCTCCATTAACGGTAACTGACTCTCCAGCATTATTTCGGAAGAAGTATGGCCCAATGACTCCACCAGCCCATAGAGCACACCAAACAGTCAGTTTTTGTGGATGTAATGGCGTCTCAAGGGTCTCATGTGGATTCTCTTCACTCCAAATGCGGCAATTTTGCTTGTTGACGTAGCCATTCAACCAAAAATGAGCCTCATCACTGAACAAAATTTTGCGATGAAAATCAGCATCGAGATCAATCTCATTTTCGGCCCATACACCAAAATCACGACGCATTGCATGGTCTCGCGGCTTTAATTCTTGCACAAGCTGGATCTTGTAAGGTCGCAAGCCAAGATCTTTGCGCAAAATCTTCCATAAAGTTGATGGACAAAGCTCCAATTGCTGTGCGCGGTGGCGAATCGATTCATTCGGGTCCTCTTCAACATTTTGCTCTACAGCGGCAATTGTTTCTTCGGTGCGCACTGTTCGACGTCTCTGCGGATGCGTATTATCACATAGAGTAAACGTAGTGCGAAAACGATCCATGGTTAACCGAATTAATTGCTCTGATGGACGATTATGTCGACCATAAAATGGACGGAGCTTGCGGTAAACTTCGCGAACTGAACCATTATTTTCGAAATAAATTTGCACGATTTGCAAGCGTTGTTCTTTTGTCAACCTGTTCATGATGAAATGGCAAACCAAACTGAACATAAATGACATTAGAGTTGCCAGATTTGACCATAAAATGCCAGTTTTATCTCTATTCGAAAAACAAACCTATAAAAAAAACACCCTTTACTATATTTGGGCCAATAAATTATTATTTACCTTTCAATTAAGCGCTTAGTAATATCTACCAAAATTTATACATAGTTAGTAAATATTTTTAAAATCTATCAATTAAATTCATTTATTTGAAGGAGGCATACTATTTCCATAGTATACCGTTGAGATTCCATGACATGGTCAAATGATAATAGTATTTTCGTCGCCATTATTGCCATAACTAACATTTATTTATTTAGTTGGGGGCTTGGAACCTCTCGGAGTTCCCCGCATTGCATTTAAAAATTGATTTATATAGACAGTTTAGCCCTCACTATTTCTATTTACTGTCAGGCCTTCAAGCTAGGCCTGTCCATCTGTAACGGCAACCCTGAGGAAACGATTACTTTGAATATAACAAATTATATTTGATATCGAGTAATTAATCATTTGATTGAGTCAAACATAAAATGATTCAACCAACATATACCACTATTTGATCCAATATATGATTGAATATATGATTGCTTTATATGTACACATTTGTTATATTCAAACAAGTGTAATTTTGAAGCCTCAAAACTTGTTGTGCGCCACGCGTTAAATAAACTAAGTACGTGGAGACCGATCAACAAGAATTATATATTGTTCCAAACCAAGAACGCCTCTAAAAAGCCGTTTGTATAGAGAGTACTTACTTTAAATCTAGTGAAAGTTTGCTATAACTAATGCTACCAATTTTTTCGATCATGATCCTTTCAAGTTTCGCTATATTTGATCTCCAGCGATAATGAATGATATTAATTAATAATAATTCCATAACGACTTTTTTCTTATATCATTTATTAAAATGTATTAAAACTTGTCTAGAAGGAAAATTTGAAACACGGTTTCTCGCTTTGAATGTAGAACATCGATCATAATCGAAAGATCTTTCTTAGCACAACAACTTTGAAAACTTTATTGCTATCTCACGATTTTTCGTTATGCGTTTAGCTATGGTAAATCTCTATTTTTGCATGACTAGAAATGTTAGTACGCATATTAAAGTTAAAGAGCTAAAAATAATGTTAGTTTGCTTTTAATTTTTTATCATTTTTGTTTAACTAAGAAACATAAGAATATGCTTCGATCAGTGATGTCATAGATATTTGAACTACGTTGCTTATTAATTATAATACAATTATCATTTCTCATAGATTTTTCAATGCTAATTGCAAATTTGGACGTTGATTTTTGATTTCAAGCTGTAATTTTATATACTTTTTATAAAGATAAATTGACTAATATTTAGGCATTTGGCTTTGGCACGGCAACCCTGGTTGGATAGTTTCATCAAAATACATAACTATCTCCTGTACATCCTGCCACCTTATACCTTCTACAGCAGGCTTTTGGTTGAGGTCTTAAGGTTTGTAAAAGAATGACCGAGTTATAAGGCGTTAAAAATTTAAGTTGAAAAATCCTACAAAACAGCTTCCGTCTTAGCATTGCGCAGGAATGTCAGATACAAAAAGTCGAACCGTATTTTAAGCATTAGAGTTTTTTTGAAGACTTTTTTTCTAAAATAATAATTTTTTTGTGGACGAGAAGAAAAAAATCAAGACAAAACAAAAGAAGAAAAGGAAAAGAAAATGAAATATTATTCATACAACTCAGCGCGCAGATTACTCCATGCCGACAAAAAAAAAACCAATGCTAAGGACCAAGAAGCTTAGTCAAAGTACGATTTTTAATAAAATCCGGTCTTAGCAACAGAAAGCCGATTAAGAAACTGTCTGGTCAGATGTTAACCGCACTTATGGCGAAATGATTGATGGTTACAGCGAACATATTCTTCAAAGCAAAATAAAATGCAAATAATTTATTTTTTACAAACCTTTTTCCATCTATGTAAACAAAAAAATAATGGCAATACACAGTAGGAAAATAAAGCAGACAAAAAGTTATTTCATATGCTGTTTTTAGCACCGTTAGTCATGTTTTCCTGAATTCTTTTTTCTGACAATTATATTCTGAATGAAACTTTGGCATATTAAAGGTGATGAATCGGACTTTAATTAATCAATTTCAAATCGCTTGAATTGCAAAAACTTAAGGAATCTAAATCTGTTAACAAATTGTGGGAGCGTAATTAAAATGGAAATTATGTGGCACAAAAAGTCAAGTTTTCGGTAACTTCATACGCAGAAGCCTGTTACTCTTGAACGAAGCAACCAATTTCGATGAAACTTTGGTATATTAAGAATAATAAAATGAACTGTAGCCAACCCTTCGGAAATTTTCAAAATTTCTTCATAATTATGTGACAAATTGTCTTTAAGCAATTCATTTTTTTTATTTATTTTGAAAATCTGAAATCAATATCGCCACACATCCTAAGGAGTTCAACCCCGTTGAGAACAGTTACAAGTCGCAATTATTTTAAATAGGTTTTCAACATTTCGACAAATATTATGAGATAATACAATCATGTAGTCAAATATTCCCACAAAAAATCAGCAAAATCTGACACTTCAAGGTCCTGCTCCATTCATTTTGACATTATGTACACTAGGGTGATTAAAATTTGGTTTCTTTCAAATAGATTTAATACTTGTAAGTATATCAAAGAAAAAATCTTGCTCGTCTTAGATTTCCACATGATTTATATGGCAAAGAATGCCTTTTTTAACATTTTTGCCCATCGGAAAAAACATACAATTTTTTACAAAAAAAAAACAAAAACAATTTGATTTTGTCATCAATTTTCAAAATATTCCACAGCTCTGAGAGCTAACAAACTAACGAAATATTATCTTCACGAAATATATGATAAGATGCTTTTTTATGGAAAATTTTATGTTCGCTGGACTTGGTCCCGTTTGTTTATGATGTTTCTTTCAGCAAATATAGACGAAACTATCTAATCAAGCCATATAAATCGTATGGAAAACTAAAGAGCTCGATGAGCCATGAGTAAATATAATTAGATATTATGAGCGCTTCTTGCGCCATCATTATTTTCTTGATGTACCTGTACTATTAAGCCTGTTTGAAAATAAAGAAAAATTTAATTAAAGAATCAAATATGTGATATGACACAATGTTAAAATCTTCCCGACATTTACCAAGTGCGCTTAATTCTGCAACTTTTAGAATAAAGTTACACGGTTTGGACATATTTTGAGGTGCTCATAGACATGACATTTACGTATAGAATTTCCAATTGGCCGCTATTGACGAGGCTAGACCATTAAATGAATGCCAAAGCCGTAGAATGGAGAGGCCGTTAATTGGACGTAAAAGCCGTTAATGGCCTTTAATTGAAATAAAAATATACTACATTTCTCCTCAAAAAATCCTTTTTTCGAATAAAATTTTTTGTCTTCTTGGTTGGCCGTCAATTACTTAATTTCAACTTGGCAACCCTGTTAATATTTTAGCATAAGTCTCTAATTGAGATAAATTTAAAATTGTACCTTCATCCATTTATGTCTTCATTTACTTATTTGATATCAAAAAAAGCGTTGTACAATAGGTACAAAGTAAAAGTAAAAAAATTAATTTGAAAGTTAATTTGGGTAGAAATGCACTCTCAAGCTGCCTACGGCGATATTCAAAAATCGTTGGATAGCAACAGACATAAATCATTCCATCACATTGATGAATCATTCAAGAGGAATAACGCTGCGACATGTCCTTGCACTTTTCGTTTTGAATTTTCATGGATAGCTCATTTTCAACTTTCGTAACTTCGTGTCAAAAATATAGGTAGTGCTATAGTTGATTAAATAATAACGTGTTTTGTAACAAAAATAACAAACAAAAAAACACAAAATTGTGCTGATGAAAATCAATAAATGTGTCAATCATCAAAGTAGATACGCACCTATCAATTTGCGTTCGGACGCGACAATCGCCACAAAAGTTGCGTTAATTAAGTAAATTTGTTGTTGTTGCTGTTGCAAATTTATTAGATAGTTTTTATTTTTTGACACAACATAAAACACTTTTTCATAAAACTTTACTTTTAGCGCCTGCAACACTTGAAACCTTTTTTTTACACTCAGTAGCCAACAATGAAATTTGGAAAGGCGCACAGTTTGGAACTCGAAATATTCGGAATTTCTCGGTTTTTTTTTTCTTTTTGGTTGATCTTTAATGCTGCCGATAAATGGACCAGCAGTGGTAGCACACACTCTTGCAAAATAACTTTCAATAAGCTAAGAATATTTTCATGTTATAATTTCACTAGCCCATTATAGCCCAACAATGGACTTAGCCGTTATTTTTTATTAATTTCTTGAATTAATTTTGCTTTTGTTAACCCATTGTTGCATAACACATATCAATTTCCACGATAACACTAAAAAAAAACACTTGTGACGCACTATAAAATGCAAACAATATCAATTATTCAAAAAAAAAAAACTAAAAATTCACTTTCTACCACCTGCGAAGATTTTTTGTCTACGCGTCCTTTCGTTTTTACTCTTAGCGCGGTTCTACGGAAAAAATGACACGAATTTCAAACCAAACTCACGAAACGAACGTTTAACACTGAAACCTCAAACGAAATGTGGCACTAAAACAGTTACCCGCCAAAGCGTCTGGAAGTTGCTTCTATTCTGCCCGAGCGCTGCCAGCGCACCAATACAGGGTTTTCACGTGAAAGCCTTATTCGTATGCACCTAGCCACTTTGACAGCTTCGCATGATGTAAAAACCATAACACAACACAGCGCCACCGTCAACCGATGAACTTTGGACCGCAGCAGACTCTGTCAGAATTTCTTACCAAAATTGCGGAGTAGGTGGTGAGAACATGGCTTCCACACATCAGTTGCTAAATTTATTGAAACAACCTGTGCGCCGACAACTTTTGTTATTGTTCTTGTAAACAGCTGCTTCAAGTTTGTGGATGTCATTGATGGTTGCTTTCGTCGTTGTTGTTATTGTCATTTCTGCCACTTACCGTTATGGTGTTTACATGCAAGCATTTCCAGTTGGCAAATTTCCCCAGTGAAACTTTTTCTCAAATTGCTGTTAAAATACTTCAAGCTTTATGTTAAATGGAAGCTTTTTCTTTCATGTTATTTTAGTACCCTACACTTGTCAAGTTATTTATATTAAACATATGCTTTGATTTGGAACTATTTATATGGAGGCATAACAAATATTAAAAGTACTCCATTTCAACTTCGCCATTCATATCAGTAGGTATGTACAAATACTAGATGGGCCGATAACACCTTTATAATTTCAATTTATATGCGACCCAAAGTTTCTGTTAATCATAAAAAGGAAACAATGTGATATATCAAAATTTTTGCATTCAGTGTACACAAATTTAATTACGTACAAAAATATTTTGTCTAAAATCGAGAAGATGTAGTCATTAAAGCGACGTACTCGAAATATTTTTTCAAACCGCGTCGTCCATCAATCCTAATAGTTCATCAATACATGAGGGGCCTACTGTAACACGATTTAATACTCATCTCTAGATTTGATAATTTTTTTTTTGTTTTGTGCCAATTTAAAAAAAAAATAAATCAAAATCTTTAAAAATTCAATTTCCACCGGCGAACTTCCCTCGTTTTGTTGAAGAACACCTCATATATGGGTGCGTTCATTGAGGCCAAGCCACTCAACGCGCACTGCGCTTTTTCGGCTAGAAAAATAATAGAAAATCATAATACATAGATTTTGGTCTGCTTTAGAACTTGTCTAAGTTTTACCTAATGTTTTTAAAAAATTTGGTAGCACTAATTCAAATTAATCTATTAATATAATTTTTAAAGTTTTGCCATTTTCAATCTGAAAAAGCCTGTTCGTACTTGTAGTCTGTATGCTGGTTTTCATTAAATCTCGTAATCGTGGTTGCCAGAGACAGACACACAAAACACAGACATGGCTAAGTCGACTCTAGTGGTGACGCTGATCAAGAATATATATATACTTTTCTATACCTACCACTCTCACTTATATGCATTACAAACAGAATTACAAGGTGAATATTCCCTGAATGTACTGTAATGTATTTAAATACATAGCATTTGGTTTCACGCTCAATATTTACCTTAGTGACTTTCCCAATATAACACTTTTAGCTTTTGTTTCACTATTTTCGCTTCAATATGTAATCAGGAACGAAAGTGTCTCTAAAGAAGTTTTACTTTAAAAATATGAAGACAGACAACACTCGACACAAAATGATTTTTATACACCGCTTTGATAGAGAAGTCAACAATTCAGATAGTAGAGAGCTTACCTCTTAATCTATGGATCATGGGATCAACTCCTTCAAAGGACTACCGAACGTTCTTTAATTTGTAAATATATATGTAAGTACTTAAATATTGAATGCTGCTGGCATGGAATGATATCGAGAGACGTACTGGAACGTATTAAATGACATCGGAAGATGTCAAATATCATCGGAAAGTAACTGGATAGCATCAAAACTTAACGGAAAATATCGAACAGCTGTGGATGGCATCGGATGTTATCGGATGACATCGCAAGATATTGAGAGACATCAGGCCTATTGAAAAATAACGAAAAGTTTTGGAAAATTTGGATTGATCTCCGAAATGATAGGGTGGTGATGAGGATCGGAGGGTACCGGCAAGATCGAGTGATATCATATAGTAAAAAAGGCATCAAGATATCGGAATGCATCGAATTGTATCGAAAAGGTATCAGGAATTATCGAATGTCAATGGATGACATCAGATGTTTTGAATAAAAACTATGTCAATGTTATCCTTTGAAACCTTTTCTAACAGCTAAACGAAAAGCCTTGTTCTTCCCTGATGAAAATTCGAGAATGAGATGAAGGTCATATATTATGTTTCAAGCGTATAGCCCATTGGTTTTGTTCATCAAGTTTACTGGATGCATGGGATACTTTTCTCAAAAGGGTGGCAAGTATCTTTTGAACTAAACTTAAAAAATTCTAGTTCTGTGTTAGACGTTAGCTTTCTAGCAACGACAAGATTTCGCAGAAGCAGGCCTTAAGCTTGTTACACCGCTAATACTGTTCTTACTTAAAAGCAATAACCTATATTGTTACCAAATGTAGTTGGTATCATTTGTTGTTGACAGTCAAGTGAACAAATAAATAAATCGTTTTACAGCATTTTTATGTGATAAAGGTTGTTAGCTAGAAAACTATTTATTTATTTAAGGATAAATAAATAAAACAAAAATGCAATGCGCGCTAGCTATTCACTATAATTGCAAGAATTGTAGAATTACATGCATATGGGAATACAGTGGCTTAGAACAATAAGGAATTGTTTTTAAATGTTTTTAAAAATGCAAAAGATAAGGGCTCTCTTTTTAACACTGCTGGTATAAGGGGAGGCTTATAGAAACGTAAATTACTGTTGAACGTAGTATAAACAATACATCATTTCAAACTTTTCCCCGCCTTGGTACGCCACTGTGTACATATAAAACTACACATACTCGTGGCATATCAACAAATATATTTCAACAAGTAGTAAAATTATTTCATGCGGGTACGTTAACATCTAAAGAATTAGTGTAAAGTATAAACGATTACTATTCCTCATTTACTCCGCTTATGAAGCCTTCTAATCCATTCAAATGGTCTTCAAAATCATAATCGTTTAGAAATTTTGAATGGTCGACTTTCATGTACCGGATATGGAATCATACTTCGTTACATGTAGGAGTACACATAGTGATGTCGCTATACCGTTGACACCCGCGGCATAAATTTATTATTTAATTTTTTAAATTGATTGAAAACCACTAATCGTCATGTTGCAGTGTTGAACAAAAACAAAATTGAATTTTTTGGGTGTTGCCCAGGGATGCCGAGTAGCCGGGTTTGATCAGGTTAAGGTAATTTGTATGTGCCTGCATACATGGAAGGTGCCACACCCTGTGTTTGATTCCACCCCGTCCAATTCTATCCAGTTGCAAAACTCCTACCAAACGAGATCCTTGCACCAAATTTTGTTATGATTTAACATTTTTGCTTGTATGTGAACTGTCATGCTTATTGGTATTTTTATAACAATTACGTGAAGTATATTATTTCTTTTGCTTAAACGTATCGAAAATATGTGGGCGGTGTCACGTCCATCGATGAGTTTTTATATTATATACACACTTAACTCATATTAATGATATCTTTTAAAGGTATCTTTTATTAAATTCTGATTAAAATCATGATAAGTTAGTAGTAAGTATGTCGGCATGCTCCAAAAGCTCTCGAAACTCAATTTTGATTAAGCGGACTGTAGAATTTTATAATTACGAGGGAGTATTGAGAATTTAAATTTGGTTTTTCCCAAAAATTTCCCTAATCAGCGGTCCCATGAAATCAATGGAGCGTCAAATGAGATTGAAATTACTTGTTAAATTTTTATCCTCCACGTAGGGTACTATAAACAATACTCTCTCAGAGGGTAACATATCACAGTCAGCTTTGAGCTTTTCAAGCTCATCGCATCGCTTGGCTTAAGTACATAAGCAGCTGATTTTCAAGAGAAAGAACTTTACCATTTAGCTCCCTTTGCTTTGATGTAGTTTATGTAGTTTATTTCTAGCTGTATTTTACTCTCATGCCTTGTCTCAGCGCTTATCATCTCATTTGAAAGTCTCGTTGTTGGCTTTTATAGTAAAATGATCTTCCATTTGGCACATCTGAGAAGCTAAAGACAACTGGAAAGTGCGATATCGTCCAGAGTTTTCCTATACGTTAATAGTGAGTAGAAAATTGACGCTACAAAATTTTTCGCAGAGCGAAGGAACAAATTCTATTTTTTGGTGCGATTTGACACAGATGCTGAATCGCAGGTCCCAGTTGTGTTTAGCTTGTTACTCACTCTTTGTTATTGAGTAGGTTCATAAATATATATTTTGCATATACCAGTAGCATAACCAGTAGCAAAGCTAGGGGAACTGAACGGGACAGTCACCCCGTGCGCAATGGCTGTGTGGTAAAATGGTCCTCGCGTTAAGCTCCAGACACCAATAACCCCAGCTACGCCACTACGGTTAACAGCTGGATTACATTTGTTATAATATCTAAATAATATGAAGGAAAATTAATTTTTTTAACAAATAACTAGTAAAATTACTTCAGTTTCTTTAAGCGATTTAAGAAGACAAAAAGATTTGAAAAAATTAAAATTGTCCATTTTCGATAAAACTCAAACTTATTTTTAATTTTAAGAAATCAAGGTCAAATCTAGAAAAAATTTAATGGGCTTACCCAATGCAAAGCTTATGAAGAAGTTCAGTGAAGGATTAAGGTAGGGCTAGAGGGGGCTATAGCTCTGGACCCCGAGCTCAAGTGGGCCGCCATGTAACGGAATAATAAAATATGAGCTAGGGGCTTAAGTTATGACAAGGATCTGGTGGTGTTTTTAGGAAATGAAACACTCAGGACCTTTTTTTGGTTTTGGTCATACCGATAATATATATAAGAAGAGGCTATTGGGGGTCCCTTTCCAAATTTTGTAAGGAAAGGAAAAATTTATTTATGTTTGTAACAGTAATGGCATTTTCGGTACATTTGTAGATTTTTCAGTACATTTGAGTTGTGAAAAATCGTCGTTAGTACATTTGACAAGTTTTTAGTATATTTGGTACATTTGCCATTTTCAGGACAATCGGCGCATTTTCAGTACATTTTCAGCCTGCAGCTAATTAATAAATTTTCGTCAACACTACTTTTTTCGCAAATTATTATTGAATGATTGCCCAAACTGATGTTATTGTAACCAGCTCATGATGCAGATTTTTGTGTGCATCTCTGGCTTATAGTAAAATAACAGACATCACTTACTGGAAGCCGCCATTTTCAATACCAAAACTTGTTTAAGAAAACGAACAAATTCTATGGAATGACCACGGTTCGTCAAAAGTATTTAGCACAGGGCCCCGTAAAGTCTTATTCCGGCACCAAGTGAAGATTTTAGTTTTTATTATAATATATAATTTAATATTTATGTTAAGAAATTTTAAGAACTAGTTGTATCTCAAAAACTATTACTTAAGTTGATCGTAAGGCTGTTTAAAATCTGTTCATATCTTATTTAATGACACATAGCTCTGTGTGTTTGAAATACTCTAAAAAAAGTGTATGTAATCATCTAATGGTGGGCCATCTTCCCCATCTTACTTAATATTTTAAATCAAGTGACTTACTAGTAATTCGGATAAACAATTTTTATTTGATTATGTCAATCATCCGACTATCGGACGAATGCCAACAACCATTGCAAATCCCTTGGTCTGGGATATTTAGATATTTGTTAATCCTAGATTAGCTCATAGGTTACTTTTCATCATGACCTACCATATAAAAAAAAAATTTGAAGCGGTTTAGCTTAACACTTATGGCAACTACAACTGAATTTTCAGGCATGGGTATATATTGTCTCCACTAACTACCACCTTACAAAATGTACCTAAAAATGGACAAGGGGACGCAAGCTCCTAAAACAGAACTAATACCCTTAAAGCGGTATGTTTGTTTATTTATATATTTCAATATAACAACGAGGCGTGGCAACTCCCGCACAATAAAAATAATTAAAATACCATATATTCGTATTTGCAGCAGCTATAGCTGCAATGTAATAATGTAGGCGGGAGTAGGTAACGGGAAGAGAAGATAATGCTAGTGCAACAGATAAGAGTAGATATCACCAATCCCACATGGAGCCACTAAATTAAATCAACTTATTATCAAGTAGCGTTACGTACAAAATAACTTCTACAAATGACAATTAAAGATTAAAATATTTATTTATTGTTTTATAATCTGCTATACACCCTCTTTTATCGCAAGCCGGCTTTATTGACTACATTCTCCAATTGAAATTTTTATTTAATGTAGTTTTGTATTTGTCGCTGTCTGTTATCATTCAATTGTTTTTGGTTTTATTTTTGTCGCCTGCGATTACCAGTTAGTCCGCTTAGCTACAAGATTGACTTTCATATCAAGAGACATTACAATCTCCATATCGTCTGTCTGTTTGTATTTTTACACCCTACAGACTGGGTATGTACATTTATTTTATCATTCCGTTTGTAACACGTATGAAGACGGCGCGGTAGGTATAGAAAAGTGTATATAATCTTGATATGCATCACCTTCTGGGTCGACATAGACATTTCCGTTAATCTATATGTCCCCATGATTATGTGTCCAGAAAATTTCAAAATTTTTGGTACGCTCGTTTCATCTTCAATAAACGCCAAATAAAATATATAAAATGCTATACTGAGTAGAGTAATAAAAGATAATGCAACCAAATCTCACAAAAATACTAGAAATGGTTTCAGCAAAAAGTGTTCGAATTTAAAGAAAGGGCAAAAATCTTAAAAAGTGAGCGAGCGAATAAAGCGTACCCTCCAAATATTTTAATAGCGGAAGATTAATAGTTCAATCATATTCTGAAGTGGTAGTTTGTGTCTAAGAAACTATTCGGAGTCATCGAACTCGGAGTTTTATTTAATTCATTTATTTTTCGCAGATTGTAGTTTTTTGAGTATTTATTTTTTTTATGGTAGGTGCCTTATCTGTTTGTGCTTTAACTCCAGAACTCCTACTCTATTCACAAATTTATTGCGCAATGCAAATAACAAAAATGTTATGTCGAATCATATATATGAAAACCAATTTAACTCCTCTAGAAGATTTACAAATTTATCGCTTGAACGATGGAAGCTTCATCAATCTTCCAAATGTTGGCTGGAAATGCAATCGAATTTCATGCAAATTTACATTGAAAGAGTTTAATATCCCCGGATACAAAATAGGCACCTAACAAAACAGCAAATATTTCAAAATTATTTCATTATAGAGACATTTGAGGTATAGCAAACAAATTTCGCACAAATACTATAAGTGGTTCGAACTATCACAAAAACTTTAAAATATTACACCGAGAGACTATTTAAGATTAAACAACAAAATTCACACAAACACACTGGTAGCTTAGCTCCCCTATCAAAAAACCATGGAAAAAAATTCCCTAAAATCTTGTCATCGCGCTTTTTCTGTTTATGCAATGTAGGGTGTTTAATTTTCGACAAGGCCAAAGATAACACCCGTAGCTTCTTTCTTTTTTCATTTTTTGACAAACGAATTGAGCCCCTGCACAGCGCGTATTGTGTGAGCGTCTAATAACTTGTTCATAAAAACCAACTTCCAAATCGCATTCCAAGTAGTTTGTGCAAAGTAGTAGTTGCGACCGGTTCGTGGTGTATTTGACATTTAAATAAATTGTGTTTTTTTTTTCTTACGTTTTATCTGTGCTATTAATTAAAAAAAATTAAAATGCGTCTGGGATCAAATGTACCAAATTTTCAAGCTGAGACCACAAAGGGTCCAATCGATTTCTACGAATTTCAAGGAGACTCGTAAGTCTTGGCCTAAGAGCATTTATATCATTTATGGAATATGTTTAATTTTTTTAAATGAACTTTAGATTAATTTCATTATCTAAAAAAAAAATTATTAGAGTTTTTACTAAAAAAAAAAAATTTTATTAATTTAAAAAAGTGTTAAGACAAAGATGTTAGATATAATCGTTAACCCCTTACATATAAAATATCCAGACCAAAGAAAAAACTGTGCAACTCGGCTTTCTAGTGCAAAATTATATTCAATATATTGTGCTAAAATGCTTGGCACAGATTAGATTTTCGAAATTTCAGTGCTCGGAGCCCTATAATCCAAATTGAACGCGATTGTTCTCCATTTTTGTGTTTTGTCCTCTAGTATCTACCAAAAATTTTTGTCTGAAGATTACTTAAGCGACAGTGATTCTTTTTTTTCTTAAACCTATTTTATCTGACATAGTTCTTAGATCTACGAAAGAATATGTAATAAAAAAGTGTCGCTCGGATTTAGTTTCAGAGATATAGCCATCAATATTTTCGGATATAGGTTTTAAAAAAATCAATTTAAGTTGGAAGCTTTTGAATTGATATCCAAAATATATGAGTCATAAGAATATACTACCGTATTAATAAATATTCTTTTGATATCTAACCTATTGTTTTCGTAACATAAAATTTATAAAATTTTTACCACTTTTTTAAAATAAAAACAAATTATTTCCATTAAATACATATACATATTATTGACCTATAATAAGGGATTTCAAAAATCATGCAATACATTTTTCAAAGGTGACGTTATTATACGAAAAGGATAAAAACCTATAGCTCGTCAACTGCTATTCATTCCATTTTGAAAGTTAGTAGTATTTTTTCTAGACTTCAAGCTATATTATGAGAGTTTTACATACTCGCAACCTCTTAACCTCTTATGACCTCTTTAACATTCAAATGCAGATAAAAAAGAAAACCATGGCGTCCAGGACTGTAACTGTGTTCGGTAAAATCGACAACGTCCTCTTTTAGGATTACATGTACCTTTGCTGCAATAAGAAACTTCAAGTTTGTTAAACTGTGTAATTTTTATCAAAATAAATATAGATATATATTGTCGATGAAAAAATGTATAAAATCTGGCAAAATGTATAAAATCATGCAAATTTCGTTTCGGGCTTTGATCAATTTTTTCACGCTGAATGCGGCTATGAGCTCAAAATTTATACGTCACGTTTAGTTTTTGAGAAAATGGGGGTTGAAACTCCCAAAAAAAGCGTTTTTGGCAATTTTTTGGATAGCCGTTGGCACTAGATGGAACATGATGAAGTTCTCCATTTTTGTTGCAGCTAAACTTCCTTTCAGCCCGCCATTTCGCGACAAGCCTGAGTCGATTTACAAGGAATGTGACTTATTTTTTAGATAAAATATCTGGTTGCCGCCAGATTCGGAACTCACAGACCTGAAATAATTTGGCTTACCTATTGCTTAGCTTATTAGCTGTTGAAACTGATATTTTTATAGAAAATAATTTTCAATATAGGCATATGAAATAAATTTCTAAATTTATTTTTAGTTCACCGTGTTTAATATTTCTATCCCCTAAGTTTTCCTTAATTCTTGATAGAATATTTCTAAATAAATTATTGAACAATATTTTTATCGAATTGTACAGTCTTAGCAGAAACCGATATTTTTGTGTGAAATTTCACAAATCGGTCAATGCTTTTTTAACAAACATGACAGAGACTACAAATGGAACAATTTAACCTGGTAATTGGTGACATATGTTTCGGCTATTACCACGTATATACATATTCACATACATATATACATAGCCTCATCAGACCAGTTTTGGTTAATTTGTACACGGATTTGAACCCCGACCATTCCATGAATTATGTTTGGACAGCCGCTCTTAACACTTGAGCCATGAAGGGAGTTCTCCAAGACGTGTACAAAGTGCAAATTTGTTTTTAAGCACACAATGCGCCACATGCCATCTCTTGTCATTTCTTGTTTGCCAATTACCAGGTTAAATTGTTCCATTTGTAGTCTCTGTCATGTTTGTTAAAAAAGCATTGACCGATTTGTGAAATTTCACACAAAAATATCGGTTTCTGCTAAGACTGTACAATTCGATAAAAATATTGTTCAATTAATTAATAATAACAGTCGACTAATAACAAATTAAATAAATTATTTTTAATAATTTCTGCCACTTAAGGCTCTAGGTTGCGGCCTATTTGGCCAATACATAAATTCACTCTTAAGCAAGGTAACGGATTTTTGCCGCCGAATCTAACAGAGTCTATCATTGTGGGAAGCGCAGAAATAAACAGAAGCTAATTGGCTTCTTCCTATCGTCTATGGGACCCTCAGTTATTCAGATATTTATTCTTTGAAGTGAAATTGTTTAGAAATGTTATATATATCACAAATTGAAGAGTGATTTTTCAAAGGGGCTTATCTCCATGTTAAACAAAATTTCAGCAATGAGAAAAATCCTTTAAGAGCTGTTTACAATAACTGATTACAGTATTTTTTTTTAACACCTCTAGTGTTAGAGTGTATGAATCTAATATTCTTTCTAATCCGCTTAAAGCTTTTATTTCAACATATTTGTATTTATTGGAAAAAATAAAAAACATTTGGAAATGTGCTCTTCTCGTGTAAAATTTTACTACTATACCACAGGGTATACTTTTAAGTCACCACAATCAATTTCCTTACAATCGTAATCATCGCTTGGCGGCTCCTCTTCCCTTCCTATATTTTGATCATCAATTACACTCTTGTCCCATGAAAGCTCTTTTAAATTCCTCCAGTCATCACTAAACTGTTTTTTAATAAGATTTTTACAGTCTATGGTATGGTAACTGGATCAGTATTTGGGATATACAGCGACTATAGGAAACACGTCTTTTTGTACAAACAAAAATTAAATGGAAATGTGTCATTTTGTATGAAACTGCTATTTTTAATTACGAGTTTCCCTTGGAAATATGTCTACTTTGTAATAGATTTTCAACTAGAGGATACGTTTTAGCATAATAACGGTGATATCATTCTTAGGTTTGTTCAAGGTCATAAGTGGAAATAAACCTTTTTGAAAAATCATTTCTCAGTTATTAGTTTATAGCAGCAGCTTTCGTCTATATCTAGCCAATATACATCTATACGATTTACAAACCATATATGTATCTCCTATCCCTTTGAGCCCTATAATTTGACAAAGCTTGGAACAGTTTCAGATGGTCTCATTTTGAGGAGGAGTTACACACCATATCTGACATAATATCCAAACAATAATTATTTCAAAAAATTCTCATCTTTATGATTAGTTGAAGCTTTTTGTCTTCAATACGAATGTAATCTTTAAAAAAATAGTTTTTCTGCCATTACTCTCGGAAATTTTTGCTGTTTTTCGACATTTTTGAACCCCTCTATGTCACAATCTGTCATTTAAAAGCACGTATGAAATTTTACAGGCTGTCATATTTCCCAAACCCTGCTCCCCCCCTCTTGAAGGCATTACGTAATATATGAACACATTCGAAAGACTTTAAGTGTCTTTAATATATTTTTTCTGCAGGGCTACTTTATCTTTAAAAAATTTTTAGGTCAAACTTTCAGCAATTGTGAAAATTAATTTTTTTGTTAAAAAAAATTTTAAACATATTGTCTAGATAGTGATACTTGATTTAGATTAAGCGATTAAAGTTCTGTTTATACATATATACTATATGTATGTATGCTAGACTTGAAAGTTTCTATTTCAATAAAAATCATTGTTTACTTGCAAACGCCATGAGGATTTCTAGCTGCTTTTGATATTTACTTACAATTAAGTAGTTACTCGTAAACTCAGCTCAGAACTTAGGTTGCTAGGCGTTGGCGAAAATATTTACTATTTCTACGTTTTTTCAAGTAAATTTGATATACTTTACGGGGTTAATGCAAGCATTAAATAAGAAAACAAAACTTAAAGAAATAGAGATGATTTATACGAGAAACTTTTTAAGTGGGAAATTCATAGGGTCACATTGAGATTGGATTGCCTTACCATGCGTAGTAATTTTTGAAACACAGTACTTATTATATAATGCTTTCTATAACAAAAGTTCCAAATATTTTTAGAGCTCAAAATGTCATTATACACGAGATTGTATGTACTTATCAAAACTTGTTCTATTACGTAACTTCTTATGGGACTACGTTTTTATGAAAATCATTGCTTCTAATGTTAAATCAAAACAAACAAAAATAGCATAAAAAAAATCATGATAAGATAATCAGATTGTAGTAAATAAATTCAATAAATGAGATTTATAAAATCTTTCAAATAAATAATACAAAAAAGATTTTACGTAAACTATGTTAATTATCTATAGGACATTTATGAGGTAACTTACAGATAATAGCAATTTATGCATAACCACAATGAGATTCGGTTTTTCGTTGTAACACCTCAAATGGAAAACGAAACGCTCCATGATACATCATAGATTCAGTGGGTGTTTATTTTGAAAATTTTGTGGACTGTTTTTACTCCCCCCAAACCAATTTTTTAGCATGGGGCTTGAAATATCTCATAAAATTGGAGCTTCCCAGCTCAAACCAATAAATGGCGCAGACTGAGTTTCTATCCCATTTCGTTTTTACGAAAAACCAACTTACTAAGAATCAGAAATATTCTTCCGATGGTGCCAAGATATAGCGTTTAAGATATTTTAGATGTATGGAAGGTACCACCCCCTGTTTTCAAACCACGCCCAAATTTTCGGGAGGCTGAAAATACGAAGAGTATGTTAAAAAATTATTTTTCTTCACTAACTGAGCAGGCGTAATCGTCCAGGCCAAAGTATATTAACAACATTTTCCATAATAATGTTACAAAACTCAGCAATTATGCCAAAAAGATATATTCATAATCAGTAATTCAAACAAAACAAAAAAATATCCAATATTTCTCAAGATCCTACTTTTTTTTCATTTTGACTTGAACTGTCTAATAAGGGGAATTCACATGACTGAATAGACTTTATTGGCCACATTGTCAAATACAATATGATTGATTTGATACCGAAACTATTTAAAATAAATGAATTAATCAAAAAGCGTTTTAAGCCAACATAACTTGTTACCTATTTTGAATAAACAATTCGTTTTATAAACATATCAAGCAACTTTTTCCCTTTCGTTACTACAAAGTCCCCACCTTTAAAATTATTCAGCTACCATACATACAGTGAGCGACAAAAGTCAACATACACCTTTTTGTTAAATAGAGAACCCGAAAATATACTGGCTTAAAGTAACGATGCAGTTTTATTTGAAACTCTTTTTTAATGATAATGAGCAAAAAAAATTGTTTCAATATAAATAAATTTAAAAAGCTAACTGAAAAAAAAAAACGAGTGATATAAGTCTTCATATACACATATGCCTTGAGCTACTTTTTTTTTAGAAAACGGTGAAGTATCGTTTTTGTATTTCTTATATTTATAATATTAGTCATACTTGGTAAAATGTACTTAGTTGTGGTTTGAACGTGATATTTGATTGATATAACGACTCCGTGAAAAGAAATGAATATTAATTTTTTTGCGTCATTATCATTAAAAAAGAGTTTCAAACAAAACTACATCTTTACTTTTTTCCATTATGTTTTCGAATTCTCGATCTAGCAAAAATTCAGGCCGTATGTTGACTTTTGTCACTCACTGTATATACGCTTACATATCAGTAGCAATCTCGTATAATAAATTCTATCTGCGATTGCGTTACAAACAAATATTTCTCATTACATACAATATTGTTATTATTGACATAAGTGCACGAATAAATAATTAAATTTATTGTGGTCTTCCCATATTTGAACGAAATTTTAACGCATTTTATTTTTTATTTATTTTAATTTAAGGTGGGTCGTTCTCTTCTCGCATCCAGCTGATTTTACACCCGTCTGCACCACAGAACTTGGACGTATTGCAGTGCATCAGCCTCATTTTGAAAAACGTAATACGAAATGTTTGGCACACTCTGTCGATGCACTAAAATCCCATGTCGATTGGGTCAATGACATTAAGTCGTACTGCTTGGATATTCCCGGAGAATTCCCATACCCAATTATTGCAGATCCAACTCGTGACTTGGCTGTGAGCTTTGGCATGCTAGATGAAGATCAGAAAAATGATCCTGAAGTAGGGAAAACCATACGCGCTCTCTTCATTATCAGTCCAGATCATAAAGTTCGCTTAACGATGTTCTATCCTATGTCCACTGGCAGAAATGTTGAGTAAGTTCAGGTTCAAGTTCATCAAATACTTTTATGTGCTAACTCTTAAAATTGTGCTTTCTAGTGAGATTTTACGTTGTATCGATTCACTACAGTTGACCGATAGATTGAAGGTTGTTGCTACTCCAGCCAACTGGACTGTACGTTTGATTTTTGCATGATATTTTTTATTTTATTTTGTTTTACTAAAACTGCTTGTATTGATATAAATTTTTTAGCCTGGAACGAAGGTAATGATCCTGCCAACAGTGACCGATGAGGAAGCTGATAAACTCTTCCCAAAGGGATACGATAAAGTATCAATGCCATCTGGTGGAAATTATGTCAGAACCACTGAAAACTATTGAATTACTTACGGTTTTTGAGTAAGAAATATATGAATGTTTGTGATGAAGATGTTTTTTTTTAAATAAAATTAAAAATACAATTGATAAATATCTGTTAATTTTTCTATATCTAAAAAAAGTTGATTTATAAGCTACTTTAAAGCAAAAAATGCGAATGAGTTTGTTCTAGGTAAGTAGAAGAGGAATTTCAAGTATCAATATCTCGAAAACCAAACGAGATATCAATGTTTTTATTCAACATTTTCAATTTATTTTAACGGATTCTATCGAAAACCATTCTGAGATCGTGTCGCCACTGATATCGTAACTCTGATCGTACATACTATCAAAATCAAATTTTTAAGTAGAGATATTTCAATGACAAAACGAGAGATAGATCGATGGTCGATTTCTTACTTGAAATTTTCGATTTATTTTGACGTGTTCTATTGAAATACATTGTCAGATTGCAGCGCCAAGGAAATCGTAACCGTGCCCACAATTCCGACGGAAGAAAGTAATCAGCTAACTTTTGTTTTATAATTAATATTTTTAAGAAATTTCATTTTGTTTGTGGAGCCGTGGAACAATTTTGTTTGTTTTAAAACAATAAACATCAGCATTGAATAGTTAGTCCCAATTAAAAAAGATATAACTTTTCGTGCTCAATGGAGAAAATAGCAATAAATCTAAGTCGACGGATACCCGTCGACGGGTTGCTCGTCATATGCCGCAATGGCCAATGCCATTTAACTGCAAATGGAACTGTTTTTATAAATCACCCTGTAGCTTCGTTAAGTTCTTATCGTATGTTTGTCACCACAGTTGCTATACTGTTTTTAAAGACTGTGAAGCAAATTTGAGCTGCCACCTTATGCTAAGAAGAAAGTAGCAAAAGAAATAGAAAAAAAGAATCGTAATGTAGATCTGACATTTTGACATACACGTTCAAGCAGCAACATGCAACTGTAGTCCAATTTGATTTGCTGCGCATACATACAACAGCACGCAATGGATACGGATGTGGTAGCTGCTTTTGGAATAAGTGAAATAATAGATGAAGATGATCAAACAGTCAGTAAAAAATATAAACAGGAATGTACTGTTGCATATTCTTCAATTTTTTAGCTGGACTAGGAGGTTCTCGTAACTTTTGTCAAACAATTTTATTTTTATAATTTTCACTCAAATCTGCTATAGGCCTGTTTCAACGATTTTTGTTTGATATATTGTCTATATTTTTCTTACGTGCTTTTAAATATTAATGTGCAATCGAAAAGTGTCGGTGAGAACTTATTTCGGAGATATGGCATCGAAAAATCCGGGCGTAGCTTGATTAACTATCATTTAATTTTGGATATCAAGTCCTTTAACATATTGCAACTCTTGACAGTTTTTATTTAACTAGAGCATTTCGTATCCTTTAGCTTTGAAGATCAGATAAAACTCATAAAAAATTCATATTGCTGTACATACTCAGAAAATTTCAAATAAGAACACATATGTATATTGATACATAGAGCCTGCAACTTAGACAGCGTTTACACGAAGAAACTCTTCAAAGAAATCCTTTCGTTCTATTCTTTAGCTGATATTATGCTTTGAATTTACGTTTGTTGTGGCGGGTTGACGCAGTAATTGCTTTGATATTTTCTTGCACAAACAAATTCTAGTTTCCGTGTGTAAACGCAAAAGAAATTCACAAAAGAGAATAGACAAGAATTTCTCAGACTGAATTTGCTCGTGTAAACGTTGACTTTCAAGAGTTTCCTCGTGTAAGCGCTGTCTTATAATTGGATCATGGTCGCACATACATATGTTCTTTCGACAGCGTTTACACGAGGAAACTCTTCAAAGAAAGTTTCCCTGTCTGTAGGCAAGAAGGGAAAAACAAAAGGGTGGTGTACAGAATTTGTCGTACACGCGAAATCCCTTTCGTTCTATTCTTTAGCTGATATTATGCTTTGAATTTACGTTTGTTGTGGCGGGTTGACGCAGTAATTGCTTTGATATTTTCTTGCACAAACAAATTCTAGTTTCCGTGTGTAAACGCAAAAGAAATTCACAAAAGAGAATAGACAAGAATTTCTCAAACTGAATTTGCTCGTGTAAGCGTTGACTTCTTGAATGCAGCAGATTCTCTACGGTAGTAGTAAAGTGGCAGCACTGATAGTATCCTTTCCAGTCTTGACGTTTAAAAAAATTATTATGTAGTGCTCATAATATTATTTCTTAGAGCAGTACTTCGTGATGGTGGGTACTTTGCTAAGTGCAGCACTCTGAATCAGGCCACACATTATACTAACGATCGTACAATAACACGTAACTTGCAGATTTAACGTTTTGCCATACACATTCCAACAATAACATACGACTGTAATTTATAAATTCACTGGATAAAAGCTCAAAGCTCTTTTTATTATTAGTGATATAATAAATGAAGTTAAAAAATCAGACTGTAACAATATAAAGGTCAGATGTCGGCAAAGGATAAGAAACCGAACTAGGAATTTTTCGTAGTCTTTTCATTTTAATCTTATTGTATAGTAATGGCATATTTATTTATATTTAAAAGAAATTGTTAACTTTTCTTCATCGAAACTCATTGTCACGATTTTTATTGATTTTTTTTATCACAACTCTCAAAGTGAAATTTGTCAAACAACCCCATTATTAGTTGACATTTCGGTTGAGAGACTTAGCATATACTAGAAATGTGTTTTGTGCACTTTGAACAACTTTTGGCTTGCAACCAAATAGACCTCTTTCAGGCCGTAGTGAAGAAAATATAGTGGCAGTGGATGAGATTGTATGCGATGACCGTCTTGAATCAATTTGGCGCATTTCTCAACAACTTGACTTGTCGTGTATAACAACTTGCTGTATTTTAAGTTAGGATCTTGGCTTAAAAGCATACAAATTTAAACTTGTGTAAGAATTGAAGGCAGCCAAAGTTCCGAAACGTCACCGCATCAGCGTTTGAGCTCTTAAAAAGCTTAAAGAAGATCCAATGCTCTCTACCAAAATCTTGCTCAGCAATTAGGCACATTTCTGGCTTAATTGCTACGTGAATAAGTAAAATTGCCGTACTTGGACTAAAGAGCAACCCATAGAGGTTCCAGAGCTGCATTAAAATCCAGACAAAGCAACGGTTTGGTTTATGGACTGGTGGAATCATAGGTCCATGAAAAAATAAGTTGGGGTGTCTCGGCGTTTATGTGTGTCATTTTTAGGTCCCTAGAGCACAATCTTATGCGTGTATTTCGATTTGTTTTCTTTTAAGGGCAAAATACACTGCGCAAGCAGTTTGCCCTGTAGCTTTGACAAACTGTGCTTGACAAAATGTTCATTGTATTGGGTCGTGTCAATTTTATTCAACACGAAATACGCACGAGCACGCAGGAATTCACATTTTTCAGCACGAACACGTCGTGCGTGTTCGTGTCACGACGAAAAACACGACATGCGCCCATCTCTAGTTAGAAGGCATGTTGGTTTTATTAACGCTGTAGTTATGCTAAAACGCGCGTTGAAAAAACGCCCGTGTTGGCTTAGACTAAGAGTATTCATTTAAGCTATGAGAATGTAATTTCGAAATGTTAGTGCCTAGTCTTAGCTGACTTTGACAGGTAAGGAAGGTTAACTACAAATCAAGAGGAAAAATCATGATTTGGAAATGCTGCTACCATGATAATTGTAACTAGTTTTTAAAGAAGTTCAAATTGAAAATAAGCACACAAACTGCGCTTAGTAGGTACAAGTGTTTTATAATCGTCTCATAGATTAATTTAGTTTTGTATGTTAAATATATCTCATTACAAACAAGAGAAAGGTACAACAGTATCAAAGTACGGTAGTGTAGTACAAATTGTGACTATGTAGTGCAATAGTACGCTTTGCTGTAAGATAGTACAAAAGTAGTAAGAACGACAGCACTGGTCCTTTCTCGACTTCGTCGTTTACCATCGCTCTTCTTCTCTTCTACTGCGTAATTTTGTTTTAAATTCGTTTTCTTGGTGGCCGTGGAAAAATTTATAAAATTTATTGAAAAACTTTACATCTACAAAAAAAGCAAGAAGTCGAAGAAACCCGTTTAAAAATTAATGAACTTCAAAAATATCGACGGTGCTACGGTGCACAAAATTTGGTAATAATTTTATATTTTCATGCGACGATTATTCAATTTTGATAACATTTTGCTTGTACTTTTGAACAGTATGATGAGTGTTCTGTAGAAAAGAAAAAAAAAATACGAAAAGGATAAAGCAAACACAAAAGGTGAACAGTGCGAAAAACGATAAACATAGTTGAAAGACGTAAAGTATAGGAAGTTTTTTTTAGTTGTGCTGAAAAACAAAGAAAACTTCCACCAACGACGACATAAAAAGTGAAGAATTTGGAAATAATAAAAAAAAAGGAATAACTAAAATAATTCAAAAACTAATTATTGGAAAACTTCAAAAATCATTTTGATGTTGCAAGACTTTTGCTTATTTTTATTGCTAAAAAAGTGGAAAAAGTGTGTTGAGTATTGGATTTTATTTTCTTAATATGTAAATTTTTTTGTTTTTTTTTTTTGCATTCTCGACTGTCTGCTACTGCCATTGAACATAGTGAAGTGAAATGAGATATGAAATCTCTTTGTTCGAATGTTGCGAAATTATATAGAATTAAGTCGACTGATAAAGAGAAAATTATTTTTTATTTGCCATACAGAATATTTTCATTTGCAATGGTAGGGTAATACTGCGCTTGTCTTTTAATCCATTGAAAATTGTAACGTTGCCTTGACCAATTTTTTCCTACTACATACTGATAGCTTGCGTCAAAGGTTGCCTTCACTTCAAGTTTGAAAAGAAGATCGTGAAATTGGAAATAATCGGAGATCTCTCTTGAATTTAGTTCCAACATAGTTTTTAGGCTAAAATTTACTTAAGCTCCCTCGTCAATTTTTATTAAAATAAAATTGTCTTATGTGCTCTTTCATTCCAAGAATAAACATGCAATCAAAAAGCATCGGTCAGATCTACCTTCAGAGATATAGTCATCGAAAGTTGTGGAAGTATCTATTCTAAAAATCGTTATAAATGTAATATGTAAGCGATATAAAAAATAATTTAATAAGCTGTAATATTGCCATACGAATTTTTTAAATATAACTAATAGTTTTCGAGATATTACGATATTATTCTGATTTGGCCATAAATTAAAAATTTTCAAAACTATTTTTATACTATCCAGTAAAAAGAGGGATTAATATAAAAAACTGTAGAAATTTTACATCAGGGGCATAAATTAGATTTTCTTAATATGTTAAATCCATAGATAGGGCATTTTTTTTGAAAAATATTTGTTTTTCGAAAAAAAAATCAGTCAGAATTTCAGAAAAGTAATGATATCTCGGAAACTATCAGTTAGATTTCAAAAATGTATGTAACAATTGCAGCTTATTAAATTTGATTTCATATAAGTTTCACATTTTGGATATCAATACAGGGTTTTCCTACAGTGATTTTTAGAAAAGATACATCCGCAACTTCCGATTACTATACATCCGATACTATATCCGTCCGACTTATTTTTACATATTTTTATATAATATTTGCCCTGAAAAAAAAAAATATTAGCTAAGTAGGAATTTTTAAGTTTAAAATTAACGTCTTATCAAAAATTTCTCTCGGATCTGATTTTGTAGATATAGCCATGAGAATTTATATATTGCAATATCACTGGTTATAAGCTGGAAAAGTCTGCATCAATTTGAATAAAATGAGTAATTTGAAAGGTAGTTTTTGAAATTTTTTTGCTAATGATGTTATATCTTTTTTAATATAAAATCGGCTATAAAGTGTTTTTTTAGAAATTAGTTTTTAAAATTTTATCAATCAATCAATATATATATATATCAATCAATATATATACATATCAATCAATATATATATAAATATCAATCAATATATATATATATATCAATCAATATATATATATATCAATCAATATATATATATATATCAATCAATATATATATATATATATATATATATATCAATCAATATATATATATATATATATATCAATCAATATATATATATACATTATAATTTTATCAATTTAAAAAATAATTTGTTTTTTTGAGAAATGTACATGATCAAATAGTTTTTCCCTGAAAATATTTCATATCTTATAATTTTTTTATAATATTTTACCTCTTATACCTTCATATTTTTAATCCTGAGCAATAATATTTGTCGTGAAGTTTTATTTATTTGTTTTATATCATACGATAAATGCATACATAATAGTAAAAATTTTAATCAATCGATCGAAAACTAATATTCATAGTAATAATTAGGAAACATTAGGAAATATTACATTTAAACTTATAAGTCCCAAATGCCGCGTTCTATTTAATAATGGAAAAAATAAATCCTTTTGAATTTCCCGGACACCTAATAAAACACATAGTTTAAAACTTCGAAAAATTCCCTATTGCTCTATTGCTAATACTCCACGACAGGCTAATTTTATAGCTTATTAAATATAGCGATTTTTAAATAGATATGTATATCCGTAATTCTGATGACTATAGCTCCGTAACAAGATCCGTGCAACACTTTTTGATTGAATGATTAAAAATTTGTTCTTAACTTAATAATGCACTCCGAAACGATACCGCTTGTAGATTTCACGGCTTAAACTTTTTGTCGTGCTCACATGCGAAATCAATCCCAAATACTATTTCGCAACTTTTATTTCAAATCGATTTAGGTCCTTCAGCACCTCAATATTACTGCTGCCAATGATAGCATTTTGTTTCTGTCATCGGACTAATATTGGCTTCTTAGTAGGTATGTACTTAAATATTTCCCCTTGCAACGAATCAAAATAGCAACTCATTTGAAAAAGAATTTCGGACATCTCCAAATGCGGTTTTACTTGCACCAAGCGATAGGAAATTTTCAAAGTTAATTTCGGACATCACCAGACACCCAAAACCCGTTAGGGTCTGTTTTCTAATGAGGAATCGAATTCTTCAATTCAATGGTAGAAAGAGTGAATTAATTTTCGATTCCATTCAAGGAATAAGAATGAAAATCGAATTATTTTTAATTACATTTAAGGCACCTCGATTTAATGCTTGGAGTCCAAATTATTAGAAACTTTCTAACGCCCATTTTGTTGTCTCTTACAAAAATATTAAGATTCTCTCATTTCTAAATTTTTTCTTACGTATTTGTAAAGATTTATGTAGTTTGCCTGAGATGCACTCTCTGCGAAATAACTTTGAAATACAGTTTGCCCCGATGCCAATGACTATTCTGGTCTTTTTGACAAATTTATGCCATATTGTCCGTTGACCTAATGCCCTCGTCGGCTGAATGAAACTTGTCTCTTCTTTAGCTTTAAAAAGTCATTAAATTCGTGGGTTTGTAATTGACGGACCTGGAATCAGAAGGCTGCAAGTGAATAGCTCTAATTTTTACTAATATCTGGTGAAATTGTGAATTGAAAATACCACCAAGTTATCAATGACATTAGTCCAATTGAATGAATGTAATATTGCTGCTGCATCTGTAGAAAAAAACTAGCTAACTACTTGAAATTTGAACCATTTTTTTACTGAGAAGCAGTTTGGATGCACTTGTACCCTTCCGTTTCTAAGTCCGTCAATTGTCAGTGATACTAAATCTACAGAGTATGCATATTATTTTTTAAGTTTGTGTCATACTTTTATTATTTCGTATTTTATAATATGATTTATTAATACAACCTTTTGCAAAGAATTAATTGTCATCGACAGTATGATTTTTATGTGTGTCTTGGAAATCAGATGTCTTCCATTTATAGGCTTAAGGTCACCAAGATTAAAAATAAAAAGGGTTGAAAAGCACTGGTCTTTTAACATAAATTTTATTTATTTCAAACGTATAGAAAACGTATAACAGAAATTAGAATCTAAAAAGAAAAAAATGCTGACGACGGCGATGATGATGAACCAGTGTTATTCAGTCTTTTAGTGATGCTTCTGCTGCTGAGTTGTTGCTTGATTTTGTTTAATTTTTCATGTTTTACACTTTTCGAATAGGATTTAAAACTTACAAACAAAAATATACAAAATCAACACTAAAAGGTAATAAAAAATGGACGCCGAAAATGAGAATGAACAACCAATTTCCTCGTCAGCAAGCAGCAGCAATAGCAGCAGTAGCAGCAATTTACTGGTTACTTTACCAATGTTGCCTATGCTGCAATCTCATGATGATGAAGCTTTGGAGACGCGGGAGCACATGCACTCACACCCTCCGTCACCACCTCCACCATTGTCATTAGTTAGCAATCAGCAGCATCTGTCAGAGCAACAGGCTGCTGCACCGGCTGCTGAACAGCTACAGCAGCATCAGCCCACAGAATCTTCACCCCTATTATTCAATAACAATACTACTCCACCTCCCTCGTCATCCTCATCGTCGTCGTCATCATCGTCACATAATCATCAACTTCATCAACATTTTCAGCATTCAGAACATCATTACCATCATCAGCACCATCACCAACATAATCAACAACACGAACAACAACAGCAACAACACTTCTCCCCTCCATCTCCTACCCAACAGCAGCAGCAGCAGCATCAACAACCACAGCAACAAGAATTTTCCGTTGAGGACGACGAGGACATTGCTGACAGCATTGACGCCTCTGCAATAGATCCAAATGAACAGCAAGCTGCCATTGCCAACGTTGTGAATTTGAATGTTGACGTTGCTAGCACCAGTCATCAGCGTGAGCAACGCGACGCCCAACCTGAACGTAGTCAAATTGTTGACGTCGTTGTAGGTGTGTCCGGCACCAACGAACCACAACTTCTGCCCCCACCTCAACTGCCTCTGTCGCTGCCACGCGAGGAACTTAAGCGTCATCATCAGTTGCATTCATCGTCGCATTTCCCCCGTTTGCATCATCATTATCACAGCAGCACCGGTTGCTGCAACAACATATTAAGCGCTAGCAACACTAGTAATAACAACAACAGCAACATAATGCTAACCAACAACGACAATAATGGTGAACCTCATACAAGCAACACAAGTCAACACCATCAGCATCAGGCGGTGGATCGTTTAAAAATGCTGTATCCAAATGTTAATGAAAATGAGACACCACTACCACGTTGCTGGAGTTCACATGACAAGTGCTTAGCTATTGGATTATCTCAAAATAACTTACGTGTTCACTACAAAGGTGAGTGCAATATTATTTTTAAATAAAAAAATCACAATATCAAGACATATCGTCTATGTAGAACAAAAAGTCTACATCTACATTTTTATATTTTTGAGTTATGGTGCTTTTAATATACAATTTATCAATCGAAAACATGAAAATGTAGATAGTGACTTTTTGTTCTACATAGACGATATGTACACATGTACTTCTAGGTCAGTCGACAAGTTCAAGCATTTAAAATAATTCAAACACACATTAACTATTTATTAATAGTTGAACAAATTTTAAATTCGCTCATTACAAGAGTTCTGCACCATCTATGTTTTGAAAACTGAATTTTTTCTTTGAAAAGAAGTATCATGAATGATTTAAACGTATGTTAAGGGTCGTCATATATTGTGTAACCTGATCAGATTCTTGTTCGTGCTTGTTTGAAACAATATAAGCTTAGAACGGTTACACACGCACTTATCTGTAAATTTGAACTGTAAAGATATTTGTAAACACAATCATTTTGTTCAACTATGCATGAGCTCCCTAGAGCCACCATTATTTTGACCAGTGTGTAAGCAAACAACAATTCTCACTAAATTTCAGCTTCCTAGATCAAACCTGTGAACGTCAAAAAAAATTTCTAACTAAAACGTAGAAAAAACCTGAAATATGTTGTAAAGATATGTCGTTATACGTATTTTAGTTGTATGGTAAGTGCCACACCCTGTTATCATACCATACTCACATTTCTCGTGTGGCTGAAAATGCGAATAATATATGTATGTATGTACATCAGAAGTATTTTTTTTGGTGTCTTGGGCTTATGTTTTAGCATTGTACCTAAAGAAAATATTCCCGAAATGTCACCTTCCCAGATTAAACCTGTAAACGGCACAAACAGTTTGTTTTCCACTTAATTAACATGGAGAAATTGAAATGTAGCAAAAGTTTGACATTCGTTTTTACCGTCTTAATTAAATTTGCTATAAACCACTTAAAAAGTGCATTGGTTGCAAAATCATATAATTTCCTCTAATAAGGATAAAAATACACAAGTTTATATATGCGTACTTTTTTTGTTCTTATCTTTGACAGTATTTTATGAGGTTGGCAGACAGCTAATATGTGTCCAAACTAATATTTTACTGTCACAGAGCAATCCTGTTATCTTGACACTTCAAATTAAAATATATGTTTCTGGAAACGTGGAACATCAGGGCATATTAAATTTTACTATTTAACCACAATTTTACGAGTAGCAGTTTTTTTGAGAGACTAGTAATAGTTAATAATAAACCTTGCTTTGTTACATAGCTGAAGCTTAGTTTTATTCCAAAGCTGAATGTTTTTGTCACTCAACTTGAGTACAATCACTCAAGAATTTAGTGGTGTATTTTCGACAATGGTGGTACAAAATATTTTTGGAAATATGCTAAATCTCTCTATACATAATATTGTGTTAAATATCCTAAAATAACAATACTAAAAACAATAATGTTTAAAATTCTATTAAAAAGCAGCCATTTTTCTCAAAACTTTTAATGCCAAAACTTCAGAACAACTTTTTTGTTGGACCGTAACTATGCAGGCAATTACTGACCGAGACTTGGACTCTTTTTTATATAAAATATTTTTAGGTGTCATAAAATAAATAACAATATGTGTTCTCTGGTTATTGCCAACAAAATTAAAAATTTGAAGTTTTTCCGAATCATTCCTATTGTTTGTTTGCGTTTTAAAGGTAGGCATCTTTTCGAAATTCGACAACTTTTTGTCTAAATTTTTAGTATTATTTGTGAGAAATGTGGTTACGCTACGTAAAAAAACTCCCCTAACATGGTGTTTTAAGTGTTTCATTTGCATGGGCGGCAAGGACAACATATGTTTGAACATGTAGCCTGTGTACCGAATTTCATTCAAGTGTCTCGCTAAGATTCTCCGACAAATCTCAGACAAACATGATTGAATCGACATAGCTAGTGACGCTTATCAAGAATATATCGTCGGTTTACAAGCACAAAAAAATAATAAAATAAAAGTAATCCTCTTAATTCGTTTATTAAAAAAATGTGTGCAGTAATCTGATAAAGTGTCTTATAAGAGCACATTCTTGCAATAGCAATTAAAATTTGTATGCTTACTATCAAAAACTCATACTTAAATTTATTTTTTGTTGATGGTCAATTTTGCTTGTAAACCGACGATATATATTTTTCTAATAGGCTTAATGTTTTGCCATAAATTACAAAGATGTGGTAACTCTAATATTTTTCTTTTTATTTTGATCTTCACATTCTTTATTTTTTACTGTTTTTGTAGCTGCTGTCATTCCATTTAATTCGTCTGCCATTTTGTCTTTGTGTTTTAAACTTAACGAAAGTCTTACGCTTATCTCCCTCTAACACAAACATTTTTTTAACACAGAATTTTTGTTCTCACTTGTTCGCACTAATTTTTGTTTTTATTTTCCATGTAAATCTTTAATGTGAAGCGAACAGCTGATTTATCATATTGCTGTTTGTTGATTTTTTTTCTTTAACAAAATACAAGTGGGTTGCCAACTCGTGTTTTTAACCATGCACCGATTAACAGAGATGGGCAATAATTGCTTCTGTTTTTTCTTATTAACTTTTGCTGAACAGCTTGGCTATAACATATGTTTTTTTATCGGAAGACGAACTCGGGAACATTTTACAAATTATGGTTAAAAAAATGGTTATTTTAACTTTAGCAAGCAAAATCCGTACATTTAGCACAAGAAGAACTAAGAAGCGTCACCATACTACCCGACCCCTTTAACTTTAAACTTTGCAAATTTTTGCGTGTAATAATGAAATTGCGGTTATTATGATCCGCTTAAAAAATTTCTATTTATGTTCACTATTGAACATTGAATTCCAAAAATTTGTATATGTATACGCATTTTCCTTGGGTTGATTAACATAAAGAATTTGTAGTTTTGAATATAAGCTTCAACTATAACCTCCAATTGACTCACCCTTTTCTGTTTTTTATCAGCTGTCCTTCATTTTCGTACCAAAGTGGTCAATAGCAGGATTATAATTTGGCTTAACCATTCTTGTTATTCATTTCTAAGTTGAACGAATAAAACACGCCTGTTATCTCAAAAAGAAATAGTCTAAAAAAAGTTCATGAAACAAGTTTCGCGCTTCATTCCTCAAACGCCGAAACGCAACTTTATCAATTTGATCTTTTCATCCGAAATATATTCTCTATTTACAATTTTCAATTTTATTTCATTTCTAACTTTTTATTTTTTACCGCATTCGCTAGCGGGCAACACAGTCATTAAGTTCAAATTGTGCATAAATTTTTGCTCTTCACAAAAAAGAAATTTAGTTAAATAAACTTCAATTTAAAAAAAAAAAATAAATTTTTGTTTTTGGTACCTATGATATGAATATGTGTAAATAGTAAAACGGAATTGTTAAATAAAAACGAATCAAAATTATTTATTCCTCAAAATTTATTTGTCCTCAAAGTACGCCCCACCGCTTCCAATACATCTACGCCAGTGTTTGATCCAGTTCTCCATACATTTCCCCTGGCCCATTCGTTTAGTTTTTGGTTAAAAACTCTTGCACGGTGACAACTTTATGCGATAGTACATTTTCATGGTGCTAAATCCGTGGGTTGTCGAATGGATGACGAGTATGATTCCACTGGCCGAAATATAATCCCATAGTACCTTACTAAGTGCTTTTTTATTGTTAACACACTTGAACTTATATTAATGGTACGAATCTTATCTAACTCAATCAAAAGGTAATACTGCGATTTAAAGTTCAAGTGCAGTTAAGGACCTATAATATTTTGCAGTTTAGAGCGCTTCGTAAATAATACACCTCAGTCTCTAAAAATATTGTAGAGCAGTAAACTATGTTCAAGGAGAGAGACGGTTTTTCTAGATCTTTCAGAAAGAAAATATGTATAATATAATTCGGGGAAACTCTCCACCTCTATTTAAAATTCGTAAATTTGACTTTTAAGGGGATTTTATTTCAATTTATTTTGATTGTTAAAATTCAGAAATTTGCCATAAACTGTACACATAAATTCATACATTCGGCATTCATTATGCCAAATCACATAATCGCAGAACCATTCGTTACATAGAAAACTCATTCTATCAAAACGGTGTTTATTAACTTTTTTAATTAACCAATATGAATATACAAAAAATAAATTTTAAAAAATTTTTCAGTACTAAATTCTTACTAACTGTACATTAGCGTAGCCGTCGATTTAGCGACTTTAAACAATTTTTTTAGTTTGCTTATTTTTAGCTTTAATTTGAGAATTATTAGTTATAAGCAAAGAAATATAATCAGAAAAATGTGCTTTTGCTTCATTGAAAATTTGTAAAACCGTACAAAGAAGTTTTTTTTTATCTGATCATGATCTTGTAGTTTCAGCAGAATTTTCCTTAATATTAGTTTTTTAGATTTTAAAAAATGTATTTCGAATTCACAATGTTCAGTTGAGTGATTTTTAACTTAAGGTTTGCGAAGAATAAATTTCTATAATTGAGATTTGCTTGAATTTATATTTGATTTTCGATAAGATTAAGTTGACAATTTATTACCTTTTTATTTATAACAGGAGCTGGAAAACAACATAATGATGCCGCATCTGTTCGTACTGCCCACCCTATTCCGCCGGCCTGTGGCCTATATTATTTTGAAGTAAAAATTATATCTAAAGGGAAAAACGGCTACATGGGAATCGGTCTTACAGCTCAACAATTTAGAATGAATAGATTACCAGGTGAAGGCTGCAAATCTTTAAAAACCAGCCACCTAATAAATTGAATTTTCTTTTTAATCTTAATTCAATTAGGTTGGGATAAACAATCATACGGTTATCATGGTGATGATGGTAATTCATTTTCATCTTCCGGTAATGGACAGTCATATGGACCAACATTTACAACTGGCGATATAATTGGGTGCTGTGTTAATTTTGTAAACAACACATGTTTCTATACCAAAAACGGAATAGATCTAGGCATTGCATTTAGAGATTTACCAGTAAGAATTTTGCGTGTAGCTTCTTGTCAAATGATTGATATTGAATTTTTCGTTTGTAGTCAAAACTTTATCCTACGGTTGGATTACAAACACCCGGTGAAGAAGTCGATGCAAACTTTGGTCAAGAACCATTTAAATTTGATCAAATTGAGGATATGATTAAGCAATTGCGTGCCGAAACAAAAGCTGCAATTTACGACTTTCCCATGCCTGTTGACCAGGGTGATCCAACAACACTTTTACATAAGTATATCACATTTTTTAAACATATGATTAAATTAAGCTTAAAATCGTGTAATTTTTATCAGAATGGTCTCATCATATTTGGTGCATAATGGTTACAGTCTCACTGCAGAGGCATTTGCTGGAACTACAGGACAAAGCTTTAGTGAAGAATTGTCATCTATTAAAAATCGACAAAGTACTCTCTAATTACTCTAATATTATGAAAAATAGTTTTATTTAGTTAAAATTCTTTCGTTTCCATTAAAGAAATTTTAAAGCTTGTTATGACCGGTAAAATGGGTCAAGCAATTGAAAACACTTTGGGCTCTTATCCAGGACTCTTAGAAAATAATAAGAACCTTTTGTTTATGCTCAAGTGTAGACAATTTATTGAAATGGTTAATGGATCCGATGTCGAGGTATTGAAATTCATTAAAACTGATGTAAAGTATCATCGTTTTTAAAAAAAAATGTATTCTCTTATATTTCATATTTGAATCGAACTGCGCTATAAAAATCAGTTCTGTCCTGCCAATAATTGCAATAAATTATCAATTAACTCAAAATCTGCTGCTAATAATACAACTGTTACCACACAAACACAAACAACGCCACCGAATCAGACGTCGGTTATTCAGTCAACAAAATCGTATCAAAATGGAAATAGCAATTCGAATGCAGCCATTAATGCACAGGACAATGCACCAAATACAACTGTGATATCAGCTGATAATCACCAAGATTTTAAAAATTCGTAAGCTCTAATAATTATGATTTTAGTTTTAATTAATATATCACATTTTTCTTTAATAAAATACATTTACTATTCCACTATGTGTTGTTGCAGATTAACTATAGGTAATAGTACTGCGGACAATGAGGCGATAAGTAATAAATCCAATGATGTGGTTGTTGCAAACAATTATTATTTACATGATATTGAAATGGAGAATGGACACCATGCGAATGGTAAGTAAAATTGTAATAACAGTGGGCAATCTAGTTAAGGAATCACCATATGTATAATTTGTAAGATTTCAGTGATTTTCGAACTGCATGCGCGTATACGAAATGTCGAACTTAATATGGCGGTCCACAGAATGTCCCTTTAAAAAAATATATTTTTATATATATATTTATATAGGTATTTATGTATATATATTTATATATATATATTTATATATATATATTTATATATATATATTTATATATATATATTTATATATATATATTTATATATATATATATTTATATATATTTATATATATATATATTTCCTAATTACTTTATAACTTACTATCTACGACTATAATAATTAAAGTTTATTTTGAAAGTTTATATTGTGCTTGAGACTTGGCATATAAAAGAGTTTAAATGTTGTATGCCTTCAAAAGCGGAAAACCTGGTAATTCAACCCAATTTAATTTTAGTAATTTCACTTCTCAACCGTAACAACATATGTAGTGTATGACAGAAAGTTTCGGCCAAATATTGGACCTTTGACCTCCAAAAAATACGAATTTCCCACATTTAAAGGCTACTTTTTAATATAACTCAGAATCCATTAAGAGCTCATATTTTTCCACAATTTTAAAAGTATCGTTTTCGGCAATAGTATACTCTTTATTACTTTTTGATGATAAATCGACTGTGGTATATCTACCCATATAAATGTATGCCATGTAAACAACATGGTGGGGAACTTTAACTTATATTTGGCACAGCCTAAAAATCAAAAAAGAAAGCTTCAATTTGGTGAATCCAAAAGCTTTCTGATTTTTCAATATATAAGTATTTTTAAACGTGACAGTGCAAAGAAAAGGGTCCACAATTTTCGAGATAAATATGTGAGGCGTGAAAGTAAATGAATTTCAACTTAAAGATAATTTTGCAGAATCAAAGTGCCGTTGATTTTATACAGAGTACTATATACTACAAGCAACATCTTTGTTTTATCCACAATTTTGTCTAATGCGACAACCCGATAGTTTTTTAAACAAAAAATATTTAAAGGTCAAATTCAATGAATAGACAGACATTTTTTAATGTCCGTACATTTTATGTTGGACATCAGCTACGTGAGACATAACAAAAAATCGCTACTTAGTTGGAAATACACAGTAAATAATTTTGGTATATCTTTAATAATTATTTATTTTATCTACATCAGTCCTGAAAACGGGAGATCTTGATCTTAAAATACTCCTCAAATATATATTTGGAGCTTCTAAATTTCGACTTAGACTGCATTAATTACACAGGGTCACAAAAAAATATTTAAATGCGGAGATCTAAACAAGTGTGTTAAAGAATTATCGAGTATGCTGATTTTGCAAATCACCGATTCTTCCGATGGCTTTCGATTTTGAGATATTTTACCCTGAAATGCTAAAATCGACATTTTCACCCATTTTCAGCATATCTGATCTCCTTGGACAATATAAATGAAATTTATGATTTCTTATAGTTCTTTTAAGGCTGAATCTTACGTCAGGACTTTCAGATATTCCATCCTAAACGTGCATGTGTAATACGGCTGCACAAAAAAAAAGTTATGTACAGTGACAAAAGATATGACAACAGATTTGGAAATCTTTGGATTGCTGAATCCGAATATTCAAACCGTTTCTATTAGTCCTACATTTTATTGAACATCTCAAAAACCTGGTGTGCTAAGCAGTTAGTTTTTTGAACAGTAGTGTAAATAATAGCGATGCAGCTCTTCTTTTTTCTGGTTTTCCAACAAGTAATTTTCTGTATACCACTGAGCAGTTTCCGTCTGACTAACGTCCAGGGGAATAACAGCTACAATGCTGACACATATCCTTAAACCAAATTGCTTAACTCTCCATTTTTATACTAACCCTTTCGCGGACATGTCGGCATAAGTCGCCACTACGAATGGCTTAAAATTGGACACGTCGGTATATGCCGACATAGAAAAAAAAATCGTATATAAACACGTCGGACATAGGCGACGTCAACTGCATTGGTTTTATATGTAGTAGCACATTGTGTGCCACTGCAGAAGCAATCAGATTTAAGTTAGTGCCCCAATTTTTTGTTTTTAGTAAAAATTTAATATTCAATAAACCACAAACTGAATTCAATTATCTGTTTTATAAGCCAAATAAATTGCATGTGTCATTCAAAATTCATGCAGCCCGTTGAGTAGGTTTCATAATTATCCTCATTGATTTTGTAATATTCGTGTCATGGAATTCAAACCCAGTTCATTATCAATAATATCGTAGGTCATGCTAAGATCTTCGTAAAACTTAGCCTTCGCCAGCGTCACATTTTTACCGGTCCAAAAATAATGGTGGTCTTCATCACACACCAGAACTACTGGCCTGGAACCTTTGAAACTACATATTTGGAAACAGTCACAAAAAATGTTGCATTCGCTCCATATTCATTTTGGTATTCGTAGAAAATTTGAATTCTTTGCTAAGTTTTCCCCATTATCAGAGGCGTGCTCCAGCTGCAAACCTTTTGAAACCTATGATATTCGCCGTTTTATTATTAATCATTAAATCCAATGATAATGATCGTTAGCAACGATCGATATTCATGTAAATTTACATTAATTATTATTAAAACAGCAAAACAAAAAACACAACTAAAATTTCAATCAGTTGATTTTCAACAAATTTTTCATTGATTTTGTCAATGTGTAACTGAATGCTTATGAGTTTCAACCCATTAGCGCACTCTCTGTTCGCAAGTTTTTGATTTTTTGGCTGTTCGCAAGATAACCAGCTGGTGCTGTGCTGCTGTAGATAAGGAAAATTTGGCAAATATGTAGTTAAAAATTTATTGAACACTGTAAGATCTGCGTTGTATCTTTTGCGGCCACGAAATTACAATTTAACTGGATTATTTGTAATTGCATATTCAATTTAATTTTTTAATTACAGGGAATTCGTGTAAGAATGGGAACTCAAGTAATTTTAATAACACTTTAGACTTAGATGAAGATATGGGTTTGTATCATTTTTTAAATCAATGTTAATTATTTTCAATTACCTTTTACGAACTCACAGATGTAGATTTATCACCTTCTACTCGAAAATATTGCCATGGCTTCGAGAGAATATTAGAATTTGGTAAAGAACTCTCACAAATGGGTCAACAATTGGAAAAGGAAAACAAAATGAATGACGAAGATCGACAAATGTTAGAGGTATGTATTAAGATTTCCTCTCGTTTAAAAAAAATTCCAAATAATTTTTGTTCTTCTTTCAGGATGCATTTAGTTTAATAGCTTACTCAAATCCATGGTCAAGTCCTTTAGGCTGGCAGCTATGTCCATCAAAACGAGAAGCTGTTTGTTCAGCGCTGAACTCAGCCATTTTAGGTAAAAGTGCAAATGTCATTGCTATATGTGCGTTTTTAATATTCTTTTCATTCATTGTATTAATACAGAATCAATGAACTATCCTTGGCGTCCTCCATTGGAAGTATGTGTCGCGCATGCATCCGAGCTTCTTAAGGTTATGGCACAAGCTTCACTGGGCGCTTGTGCTTTCGTAAACATTGAAGACGTTTTTCCACAAAATTGACCCTGCCCAACAGTCTCTGCAGCGTCAAAATCATCGTCCTCGACAAACGTTCTCTTTGCTACAATAATTTAATATTATTTAATTCAAATATTTTTCATTGTGTCCTCCTTTTTCTGTTCCCCTAATATGATTTTTTTTTTCTAATTATTAAAAAAACACTCGTATGATTATATCTTTTTTAATATCTATTATAATTTAAAATCAAATCAAAGCAAAAATAAAATAAAATATAATCTTTGAAATTTATATTATTGCTTACATAAACTGAAAATACCTATTGCACTTCTTAACTAATGTAATTAATTATATAATTAAAATATTTTAGTAAAATTTTGTTCATTTTATTTTCATTAAAATGCAAGTAGTTTTTAAGTCAAAAAGTCGCGTTTTAATTCTTCCATAAAATTTGCATACTAATAAGAATTATTTTTTATGCATCATAATTTTGCTTGTATTTTTTGAAATTTTTAATTTAATAGTTAGTTTTAAATATCCACAGGCTTACGTTTGAGAAAAGAAAAATGGGAATGTTTCAATGTTTAGCTTAACCAAATGCAATAGCTCTTTATTACTAAAAAATATGAAACGATTAAAAATTCTTTTTAATATAAAAAACATTTAAATTTTTAAATTAAGGTGCGTTCTATATATGTATATATAATGCTAATTAACAAAAGTTGGATGTAAGAGACACAATAATACAACAAACATTTGCGACAAGTTGAATTATTTATAAGCCAATAATTAATAATAAACTTACATATTATAGTTGTGTATTTGCATATTTCGATAAAAACTGCATAAGCGTATAGTACGAAGCATAAACATTTATTAAAACAAATATCTATTAATTCTTTAACCGTACTAAGTGTAGCCATGCGCAAGTAGTTCGCAATAAGTTTAAACTCTGATTGTGTGTAGATTTTAGTTTTCTTTAAAATCATGCTTAATCAATCATTTTCAATGAACACAACTAACACTTATGATGAAAAAATACATAATAATAATGAACTATTATTATTATTTGTGCATAAAATAAAGCAAACATGCATATTTACTATTACGAATCGTTTTAATTTCAAAAATGGACTTAAAATTACATATTGTAATATGTTATGGAAACATTAAAATATTGTTTCAGAAAACATGAAAACTTAAGTGATAAGATTTTAAAATGTATATTATACAGCATAAACAATTAAATATAATTACATATACCTTAACTAAACCAAATTGAAGAAAATTTATTTGTGCATTATAGCTCATTCATTTTAAGTTTTTTGATAGAATTCACAGACAGGTTGATTCTCGCTGATGTCTTCCACGGCACTGTATTTCAGAAAAGCTGCAAAGGTAGTAGGACGTTTTATTGGTGCTTATGTTGTTCCCGTATACATTAAAACTTAAGTGAACCGATTCTGCTGATATTTTTTTAGTTTTCGTAGAGTTAACACTTAGTCCAACAGTGGTCGCTGAATTGTGTAAGGTTGGTTTGCATGTCGGAAAATCTTGATGACAACAGGGCAATACCATCGGCATAAACCTTACAGATGAACCCAAAAGATATTTGCTCTTTCTGAGGGCGACTGTATGAACCTGGTGTCTACGCTTTGATCTCTAAAGTTTGCTTTGAATGCGATTGAGGATAACTTAGTCAAAACTTTACAGGATTAGGACAGTATCGTCATCTCTCTCTCTCTCTCTCTCTGTAATTTTTACAACAGAAGTGCACATTTTTTAGGAATTTTAATAAGAATTTACTCAAGTAGAATCAATATTCTTACTTAAGGGTTTCAGAGTTAAGGAAACGCCAATAAAGAATCCGATATCAGAAGTTAATTTTAGAAAACTCGGGATCTATCTTAAATACCACTGCTGTAAAATGGCACATTTTTGAACATCCATTTTGAATTTTTTGAAATCTTACAATTAATAGTTTTCGAAGTGATAGTGTGGCTATATCTGAAGTGTTTTTTTAAGTGGAAAGATTTTAGTTAAAAAATTGTAACACATAATTTTCCTATACTTCTGTATTTTAAATGGGAAAGTTCGTTTAATTACTACCATGTGTTAACGCCTTGAAAAATGAATTTGGCAGCCCTAGTTAGAAATTCCTGTTGGATATAGACAAAGCAGGGTTGTCAAGTTGAAAAGAAACAATTCCCGGCCTTTTCAAAAAAAAAATATTTTTCCCTCAAATTATAAAAATTCAAATTTTTATTTGGGTAATAATTGATAACCTTTGTTTTTTTTTTGGTCAGCAGTATTAAGAAATAATATAGTAAAATGGAGAAACCATCAATTTTGATTACTTTTTTTTATCGTTAAAAAGTTTGAAGCACATGTCACAAAGAACAGACCTTGTCTTTCACATGAAGTCCAATGCCGGATTAATTCTGGTCTGGATTAATTCTGGTCACTCGGTAGCCATGACAAAAATTCTTCCTATTTTACCCAACTGCCTTATCACAGTAAAGAATTCAAATATATATCTCTACATCGATGTCTGACAACGAATTATATATTTAAAGAACAACACTCCGCGATTTGTCGGTAATTGGATTGAACAGTAGTTCAACGCAAAGTAAAATCTACGGTTTTAGAATCAGGGGAAATACGAGTTTTACGAAGCTAAAATTCAATCAATCGGCTCTGCCATTTTTATTTTGTTTATTGTCAGATTTTCTATTTCGTTTATTTAAATTCATAGGGAAATTTATGAATTTAAGCAAATGAAAATAAAATCTATATGAATTGAAAATGAAAAAAAGGAACAAGTCTATCGGCAATTAGTCAATAAATTCAATGTTGAATTTTAGCTTCGTAAAACTCCCAATGCGCAACATAAGCCAAAATCGTATTTCCACTGATTCTAAAACCGTAGATTTTACTTTGCGTTTAACTACAGTTCAATCCAATTACCGACAAATCGCGGAATGTCGTTCTTTAAATATATAATTCTTTGCTCCAGCTCTCTGACATTCAACATTTTCAAATGTGAGTTTTACAGCTTGCGAGAACCTTAATGGTTAAATCATGGTTATAACCCGAGAGGATACATGTAGCATAGTGTAGCAGTACCATCTGCACTACTTTAGTAGAACACTCACTACTTTTGCGCTGTTGCACTACTTTTCTAAATATTTTTTGTGAGAGAATCGTATGGGCAAAGAGAGTAAGCAATAAATTTTTGCTGAGGGAAACGTATGGGAAAAGAGATAATAATAATAAGAAAATTATAGAATGGAAAGTGAAATGTAGGTACTGCGTTAAATTGTAAAAGTGTAATGTTTATTTTGTGAGTGCTGCTAAATTAAAATCAAAATTGAGCTTCAGTATCGTAAGGTTAGTGATAATAATAAAAATTATTAAAATAATGGATCCAATGTGCGAGCACGTTGGTTTATTTTGTAAGCATCGCGAAGAGACTTCCATCGTTTTTGCAACTTTCCGCTGCTGATTTTTTCACAATGGAATTGAAAACAAAAACTACTATATGCACTTACAGCTTCTTTTTAACGCTGTCCCGATCTCTTCTCAAAGCAGAGCCTTTTCGTGAACATTCCTGTAGTCCTTCAACAAAACTTCGTACAGACAATTATGTTTGCGCACGTCTTCTTTAAATAACTCATTGAAATTCATTCCTTTATTTGCTTTCCTTTTTATTTAAAGTGCTAATGTAAATTTAAATTGTACTTGTTTTCCTTTAAACTCACTTGAAATAGACATTACAAACTTTAGTTAATTAAATGGCGAAAGGTGATTAGAAATGCAACACTGATAAGTCTGCCGCGACGGCAAAATTTAATCCAATTCTACAGCGGTTGCGGCATTTACGTCGTACGGCGGAATCTGTTCAATTTCATTCAGTCCAGTGTGTTGTAATTTTGTCAGCGTATCACCGCTGGCGGAATTTACGTCGACCGCCGGAGATCTGTTTAACGCATTAAGGTTCTGGTAAGCAGTCAAATTCATATCTGAAAAGGTTGAATGTCAGAAAGTCTGAGTGTCAAAATTGATATTCGAAGTAAAAAGCGAAAAAAAGTCTAGTACAATTTGACATTATATGTACGTTTGGAAGAAGGGCATTTTTTCGTTGCAACCTATATTATTCAATCATGCATTTAAAATTTTCGTTTTCGAATTTTCGAACTGGCGATGACAGCAAGCATTGAAAAAGAGAAGAGAACGCGTATCTGAAAGAAAAAAACTTTTGCGGGCGGGTTAGTAAAAAGTTTAAAAGATCTCTTTAAATAAAATATAATCACAAAAAGTTAAAAGAAAATTGTGGAAAAAAGCATAAGTGCAACTGCTTGCCTTGTGGTAATTAAAAAGAAATTAATTGTTTTTAAAAAACTAATAAGGAAAAGTTGCAAAAGCTGCTACGGCGCTTCTCCAGCCGCCGCACATTCACGGTCCGTGCAAAACGAAATTGTGTATTCGGTAAAGTGTCGCTGTGTGCTCCTTTGCTGTTGCTGCTGCTGCTCCTTTATATGGTTGTTGGTGGTGGGGGAATCGATGGCATGTAGTGTCCAATATCTAACGACCACTGCAAACACTATCCAATTGGATTCTCTATAAAATAATTTGAATTATCATATTTTGACGATTTTTCCTTGTGATCTTAAAGTATAGCGAAAATAAGTTGAACCACGGTTTGCCAAAATTTAAGACTGCGCCAAGTGTTTCATGCCGACACCCTTTTTCTAAGTGGAACTATTTACATTTTCAACATTAACATAATGAGCTAGCTAATTTCTCTGATGCATCATCTGTTATTTCGGGAGCTATATCGAAATGTTCCCAAAGCCACTGCACCCCATATTATATAGCAGTTGCTTAGTGCTACTTTGCATATATTGTGCTACCGCGTTAGGCTTCCGCTTAGTTTTTGTTTGGTTTCGTATTTATCTTTCAACTTCCGATAATGTTTCAAATATAAATCCAAACAAGATAAAAATAAATTATTTTGTCGTACCTCATCCATCGATTGATTAGAAAAACTGATAAGATAGTGGTTGAGGATTGAAAAAGTGCCACTCTGTTCAACATGACGATTTCTGTAATTGGATATCAAATATGTACACAATTCCCAAGTAAAAATATTTTGTGATGTTTGTTGTTAAGTTAAGTAGAACCTATAAAATATAGATAAATTTGCTAAATCGTATTCTGATCTATCTTTCCTCCTCCACTACTGGTAATTCCTTTAATTTTGCTGTTTAGATAGGGCCATCAATGATGGCAAAGTTTTCTTAGAGGCGGAGAGCCGGCTGTAGAAAAGTCGAGTGTATAGGATTACAAGATGGAATGTACAGGGAAGATAGTGATGCATTTTGGTGAAACAAACTATCCATAATTGCTTTGCCAAAGCCCGTCCCGATGCCCGATTTTTGGTCAAGTTTGATATTTTAATTAATTGTTTAGTTTTATCAAAATGCATCTCTATCTTTCCCATATAACCCATTCTGTAATCTTATACACTCGATTTTTCTACAGCGGGCTCTTTGGCTATAAGAAGAAACGTGATCTTTTTGCTCGGTATAGATCTGTTCGAGAAATTTCACTTCAAAAGTTCGAAATATGTTCAAAATTTATGCGAAAATTGAGTTAAATCGTTAATTTGGGCTAAATTTACAAGAAGCATATAATAATATAATCGCAATATTATCTTTCGTCATGGTTATTTTGTTTTTAAGGATATATCTTTCAATTGCAACGCTGATTTGAATCCCTTTAACCCTCTTAAATTCCTGTGTGCAAATCGTAACGGACCAAAGATCTGGTCTCGAAGCATTTGTGGTAAAACTACGCTTTATTCCGTCCTTGTAAACCATGTTTCGATTTGAATGAAAGATTTCATATTTCATCATACATCGCGCATAGGTCGGCCTACGAAAATTTATCCCTTCGGCAAGCTGTTTAATTATAAAAGTCGAGGAAAGCAGTTTGATACTTTAGATCGAAATTTAGTTATTGGTAAGTTATTTTTGTGCTACCAGAGGGAATGAAGATAAAGTGATGGTGAACTACTTCTAAATCTACTACTTACATATATCAGGCATTGTCTTCTGCCATAGTATTTTTGGTACTGCTGCGTATAAAGATGATAAAATGATATTCGGACACTCTGAAGATTTTCTAGAGATACTATGTAATTTGCTTACCTTTGTAAGGTCGATTTGTAAATGATAGTGCTTTCGTGTTTGTTCCTTGCAAGGCTGTGCATTTTTTAAGAATATCCGATAGCTTACACAACCCCATAATGGTCATCTACACATCTATTCCATCATAGTGCTGATAGATATGGCTCATGATTTATCTGGATAGATATGACGATATATAAAAATGAAATGAGATTAACGGAATAAAACCCATTTAACCTTTATATAAGTGCATTCTCAAATTCTGGACGATTACGCCTTGATTTTGCCAATACTTTACTCATCTTGCACTTATCAATAATATTTACATACATGCGATAATGATTTCCTGTAAACTGGTACAGGAACAAATTTAGATGCAGATGAACAACAGTCCTAATAACTCCAAAATACTTATGTATGTCGATCAATGTGTAAACTGGTTGATTAGAGTGACGCACATAGTCATCTAATGTCATTTTAATGTGTTACACAAAATTTAGTATTCTTCACTTAACATGACACCAAATCACATTTTCTATAGGTAGCGCTAATACTCTATTCAACAAACATCTATTTAGATTTGATTTGATGCATGCCTGGAAGAGTTCCAATGGTTGCTATTTAACTTTCATCTTAGGCTTATATCTTTATAATAGGTGACCAAATTTACACACTCACTAGAGTTATTGTTTTCTACTTTAAATCTAGTCTATCCGATTGTTGGAAACTTTACTAAAATAAAAATTTTCACATTATCTCCAAGTTTTTTTGCGATACTGCTCTTTCCATAGAGCTGATGCATACTTGAAAAAATAAAATAAAAAACCTTTATATCGTCTATATAGATATCTAGAACAAAAAGTCACTATTTGCATACATTTTTATGTTTCCGAGTATTGAAGCGTTTTGTATGCGTCTCAGATGACGGTTTATCATAGAACATGTTAGGTTAACCAGAAGTTCGATATCCAACTTGCATTAACAAGTGTGTCTAAGGCACTTTACTACTCTATTTGTAGAGTAAAGAAGCCACTGATAAGCTTCAAATAAGAGGTATCAATAATATCAATCAGTAAATAGTTTTTTTTACTCGTAAAAATGATTTAAAACTCTATTGGCACAGTAATTATAATATTTGCACTTTGTGCATAACTTATCTAATAAAAGAATATTTCCAACATGTACTGGAATACATTTGAGTCTGTTTGGAAGATAATTGATTTGTCCTGAAATTCCGTTAGATTCCTTCTATCGATGATAGATGAACAAATTTAGCATTAGCTATCACATGTGTTCAAGCGGTTGCTGAGTTTTGTATGCTGTGTAGTTTAGTTATTTACATTATTGTTCCATACCAGCTGACTTGATATTTTTATAATTTTTTTTTTATTAAAGAAGAAAAACATTACTCATTCGTTCTAAAGTTAAGCTCAACATAAAGTTATCTCGTACCAAGCAAAGTAGTGATTCATCTGTTTCTGTTTTATATACAATCACACTTGACTTTAAAAAATCAGAACGAAAAAGTATCTCTATGGAAGGAATTTTTATTATTTAGGGCAGATTTTAGCACTTAATATTTGTTCCTATTGACTTTCATCGTACTTTTAACTTTTTAACAAATACAAAACATGTGATGCGAGTACATTGTATTAATATTTCAGAAGGGTCAAATGTTTTACATAAAAATCAAAACTGAACCCTTAACTTTTGCAACGCACTATTCTGCTTGTGTTTTGAAAAACTTTAAACACAAAATCCTAGTATTTGCAACTCTTCCTTCTAAACGTACTATTTGTTTAAAAATTTTAATTCCTGATTTTCTTGAATTCAAAATTAAATAAGTTTACAATTGTAGATAGAGCTCCAAATATCTTAACCCTCATCCGCCATAAAGTTAAAATAAAACAATTCCTGAACATGGGATGCACAACATCAGCCGAAGAACGTGCAGCCATTCAACGCTCTAAACTAATCGAAAAGAATCTTAAAGAAGACGGGATACAGGCTGCTAAGGATATAAAACTATTGCTTCTAGGTAAGTTGTATTTAAATATAGATTTTTATTAATTTTAATCAATGTACATGCCACTAAAATTACGCTTATAAGCTAGAATAGTTTAGTACATGTATATTAATCTGGATCGTCCGGGAAATTTTTTTCAATCATCTTGAATTTACTTTTAAATGTAACTTTTTCTTAGCCAACCTTCCAACCCTCTAAAGATCGAAAAATAAAACTCGTCTCATTTAATAAGATAAATATGAAATTTCCATAAAATAGTGTATACACAGTTTTATGTAAATTTAACTCATTACCCTCATTCTCATTTTCAGCAGATCATTTGAGAGTTGTCTAGACCCTTATTTATTATTTTAACAAGGTTTTAGCTGTAAGTTTTTTCAAAAATTCGAAAAATTAAAGTCCAACTCCCCTGTTAATTAATGTAAACTTAATTACAAAAAGCATACAATGCGAATCACCGATTGTGTCTGCATCGATTAAATTGAAATATTTAGACTTAGAAAGCTTTATCAACTTTTTAGGGGTACTGGGGCATGTGTTGCAACCATAAAAATATATTTAATCTTTTAAATTTCTAACATTTTAATTCATTTAAAAATTTTGATTAGAACGAAATTCTGCCAAAAATCAAATGGCAACCCTTTTGGCGGACTCTCGTGCGCTCCAGAGTCTGTGACCTCCATACGATAAGATATGACCCACCCCACCTTACATAACTGAACCGACTTTCATGAATGAAAACTTTTTAAAAAGGCTATTGAATAAAAAATATAAAGTTTTTTTTATTTCAACAGTAAGAAAAAACGAAAAATATAATAAAACTATTCTAAAAAAGGAATGCAAAAAAATTACTTTTCTTTTCTTTAAATATTTTTTAAACTTATTTTTAAACACATTGCAAAACACAAACCGTTTATTATACCAAAATAGTTTACAACCAGAAGTAGCGCTGCATACACAAGGGAAACCTTGTGTATGCAGATTTGGTAAAATCAATACCTCATTTACCTCTATAGCTGAGACAATGTTATACATTACTCCGTAAAGTGAGGTCTATTTGTCGAGACACAAATAAAATGGAGTTAATAAACGAAAGACAGACGGCCAAAAATTTTTAATAAGTTGGAACTAATTCCAATTTTTAAATTCCAATAATTTTAAACAATAATTTTTGTAAAAAAAAGTTTCATAAATAAACATTAAAAGTTAAAGAAAAATCAAATGTTTCAATCAGTACTAACTTATTATTTATAAAATTTGTTATATATATATATATATATATATATATATATATATAACTTTCTTAAAAGCCTTCATTTATGAAAATCATTTACAATTTAAGAGCAATAGCTGTGATCATAAAAAACTTCAGAAATCGATCAAATAATTCTGACGTGCTGGAGAAAAAAGTCGAGAAACGTGCATATGTTTTTTTAACTCATGGGTGCAACAGAAATATTGATTTTGCTGAACCATGTTATTTTTCTTGCTAGCGCGCTAGAAAGTTGGTTTGTTTTGCAAATTTTAGAATGATGGAAGGTGGGTTGGATCCTATCATTTTACCGTTTTGTATCCTTCACAACTTTGAAAGCAACTTTCTTATTTGAGAATTACTTTTCGACTTATCACTCAAAACTTAAATAAATGAAAGAAATCGTAATAAGGTAGGCTAGAAATACAACGTAATAAAGTATGAGCTTTTATTAAGAACCTCGCCAAAAATAGTTCACTATCTCTTAACAATGATAATGATAGCGGTCTGAAGCAAGTGTTATGTGGCTTAGCTTCATTGCTCTTCATTTTTTCTTGTTTTGTCAAAATATCGTGCTTACCACAGCTGGAAAGCTCAAAGTGGTGGTAGTTTGGTTCGAATAAAACCCTCTAGGAAATTAAAGAAAGAAAATTAAATAATTAGGGAGATAGGAAAGTTAGCAATATAGCTGAACCAGGACATAGTGGTTGTAGGCGCAGTAAAGTTCCAATGCACCAAAGGCCGTCTTGCCATTCCAACAATATCTACAGATTTCTCGACGCATAAATGAAAGTCATACTGTTTTATTACCATAAAAGGCTTTATAAAAATATGAAATTTAACAAAAGAGCAATTAATTTCAAAGTAAAATTAATATTGTCGATGTTATTGTTATTCTTGTGCTCTGCTTTGTTGCAATTGCATTGTTGCATTAACACTTGAATGCTTAAAAAGTAGCATGAGTTGTAGAAACATCAACAACAACAATGCAGGTTAAGAGCGACCACAACTAAACGACGATTGTTCATAAAAGACGAACTCAAGAGTCGTTCTAGTTGTTTGTAGTGTTATTGTTGTTTTTGTTTGTGCTTGTATCTTCTACTTTGTGAAAATGCTAATAACAACAAAAGTACCAACTACAACAACATAACACACCACTATGAAAATTGTGTTGCAATTAATACACTTGTTCATGTTCCAAACGCCTCTTTTTGTAGTGAACTTATCTTTTACTGTTGTTGCAACAGCTTTTGATGTTGCTGATTTTTGTTATCGTTCACCTTTTAAGTAGTTCTTTATTTGTTGCTGCATTTTATTGCCTACTCTTTGGCATCATTATGTCGATAATAGCGACCTTCTTTTGTGTAAAAAGATGCAATATAAAATAACTATATTTGTGTACCAATGATTAATAATATAATTAAGTAACATTGTACAGGAAAGTTAAACCGCATACAAATGCTATAAAGTTTCAAATTATCACACTGATGGTTCAATTAGTTGTTAAGAGGAGTATGCGAACCCTTTTGTTTATTGCGCTCCCAACAAATTTTTTTTGATGCATCATCATACCTGGCTGACAAGCCAGTTGCAACTTTTGTTCGAGAGGTTTGGCAGTTGAATAAGAAGAAAATGATTTTGAAATGTAAGCGTGTCAAGAATAGATGACTTTTTAAATTTCGGGCCGTTTTTGAACTGTCAACATTCAATTATCAATGAAATAAATTTTGATAAGAAAAATGTAAAAGATTGTTAACCCCGCATAAGCAACATTATTTTTATACGTTAAAGCCAATGTTAGTCGTTTCGACTTGTAGAACAAATCGTCTTGTCGACTGCATTTAATCGAATATACAGACTGAGCCAATAGAATATGAAGACGCTTGGAGCACATAAGGATAAATCGTAATAACAAATCATAACCATAAGTCGCAGCGATTTAACCGCGTGAACTAAAGCGCACAAATACATCGATAATTTTTATCCGTAAGACAATAAAATTCATTGATTGATTGATATCAAAACTCTATTGCAGTCCAATGAAATAATCACATAATTTATATTTAACGCTAAGTTCCAATTTATTTACATAGTGAACGTTGCAACGACTAATATTGGTTTTAGAGTAACAAAACTGCACTTATTTGTTTTTAAACTAAGTGAATATCATGTGAATCGGATATGAATTGTTGTTACGACTCTATAAATTTAAAAAAAAACAACAAATTTTGGCAAGAAAAGCCGTGTCTTATATTTACTATGTTTTTGTGTGACATTATTTATTTCAAGAGCTTCCGTTAAAGCAAAATTGTACAATGAAAATAAATTTTTTGAGTCCTTGCATGTTTTGATAACCAGTATGTTGAATTTTGAGGAAAAAGTAGAACTGGTTGAGAAATATGGTGGTAATTTTCGGAATCAGAGGACTAAAATCTTCCAAGTTAGTAAACTATACCTATATATGAGCCGTTTATTTGAAAGTGGCATAAGTCACTTTTTAAAAAAAATCGAGTTAATGGCAACACTAAATACAATTGAACGGTATCTTTTCATTTTTAAAAAATTTGCACTCAATATGTTGAGAACTATTGAGGTTTCTTCGAAAGAAGTATTGGTAATTAACGGTATAACAAACATGTTTATTTTGAAAGTGGCGTAAGTCGTTGTACTCAGGAAATTAATTACGGGGCTTAGTATGAAAGAAATAGAAACATGTGATAAGTATGTGTGAAGTATTGTTTTGAATTATTTTCAGTATTTTTAAAGAAGTTGTGATTATTGGACTTATTTTTATAAGTGCGAAAGAATAGTGCAGTTTTGTAAATTATATTATAGTGACATCTAATATAGTACACATAATTAGCATTATTTTATTAAAATTACTTTTATATGATATATGAAAAAGGCAATTAAACCTTCAACACGATTTACATTTGAGATCGGCAGAAATGGCCAGAAAGTGTCTACAAGAAGATCAGAAAAAAGCAGCTGAAAATCCAGATGAATATTTTGGATTTTCATTTGACTTTCAAAAAGCATTGCCTTTTCCCAAACTTACGACTTCCATATCGTATTACAAAAGGAATATGTACGTTTTAAATTTGGGATTCCATAATTTTCATAACAATAAAATTGACATGTATCTTTGGGATGAAACCATAGCATCAAGAGGTTCTCAGGAAGTTGCTTCGTGTTGTATAAAACATCTTAAGAATGTCACAACTCAAAAGCATGTTATTGCATATAGTGACTCATGTACAGGACAAAATCGTAACATAAAACTGGCCTTAACTTGGATGAAAATTGTTCAGTCTTCAGAAAACGATATTGAAATTCTGGATCACAAATTTTTAATTTCGGGCCATTCATACTTACCAAATGATCGTGACGTTGGTGTAATAGAAACGGCCTTAAAAAAAACAAATGTTTTATACATTCCAAATGATTACTATAGCGTGATAGCCGCCTGCCGAAAAAAATCCTTCACAGTACACAACATGACGGAAAAAGATTTTATTTCAACACAATCATTGGAAAAATCTGTTTCAAAAAGAATAGTAAATACAGACCAAAACAAAGTGAATTGGCTAAAAATTCAATGGATACGATTTTACCATGATATTCCCTATAAAATGTTTTATAAACTAACTTTAGATGAAAAAGATGAATTTTTAACTTTGGATTTGTCACCAAAAAGAGGAAGACCTAAGCGTTATTCACAAATAGAGATGGATCCGTTATACGTTGGATCTCGTCCCGTTTCTTCAGCAAAATACAAAGACATGATGGACTTGCTTAATTATATACCCCCAATATACCACAGTTATTTTAAAAATTTGAAGCAAAACACGATTTGCGAGGACTTAATCACTCCTATTGATGACGAAAATTAAATTGAACTGATGTATTTTATATAAATTACTTATACTTACATTATGTTTCAAAATGAACTAATTATTTTTGTATTTTATGAATATTAAAATAAAAAATACTTAAATCAAACCCTTATATTAAATATGTTGATGGTATGAATTATTATTATATATGTAATTTATTCAACAATTTTAGTAAATCACTGCCCTTTCAAAACATCACTTCAGTAAAATACATCGAACAAAATTAATATAAGTCAGTCATTTATCTAAACTATTTATTTTGAAAGTGGCTTAAGTCACTTTACCGTAATGAAAAGTGGTGATTTTTTAATGTTTATACGAAATTATTTATACTGAGAAAAATGTCAGTATCATGAGATAACAAATACAAGTAAATCTTCTCGAAAGTTAGCATCCATATTTTTAAAAGTGTAAACCCTTAAATATCTCGACTTAAAAACAAAGTGACTTATGCCACTTTCAAAATAAACGGCTCATATTGTTGTAGGAATGACAGTTAACTTTTGCAAAGAAAAATAGATATTAATTTAAAAATATATAAAAGGATTTTGTTTGATTCAAGGAGACAATACTCAAAAAATATATTTACTGCAAAATGCAGCTATACGATATGAATCATAGTTTTCAGAACAAAATGCTACAAACTCGAACTGATTTTTTAAATATTGAACGAATATTATTTATTTTATGTAGTAAGTAAATAATTAAGAAACTACGATAGCATAGGAAGTGGCTGTTGATGCGCTCAAGTGACGTCATACGTTAATAGTGCAAACAGATTTGGACAGTTAATTGAAATTTTAAATGCATTGGTATGATCTTTGGATTCTGATGTCACATGACATTTAGGGTGAAGTTATAAAAATGTCACTTAATTTACCACATTTGCATGGAATTACAAATTTACTTTTCGTTATGCTTTCGTTGTTAAATAGCGAATGCTATTAGGGTGCTGAGGTGGCACCAACCAAAAATATACTGATGAAATATATCTATATTCCAGACTTGTTCCTTTGTCTTCGAATTTTGTTAGAATAAAGCATTGTGTCAATTTATAAATTTGCATGAATACTGATCGCTGCTAACTGGATGTAGTAGTTAAGTTAATTTAAAATTTAATTATTACTAGAGTTCGCCCAGTGGTTGAAATTCAACCAACTTTTTAGTATTTAATATGAAAAAACTCATATAAGAAAGAGCAATTTTCGTTACCCCTCCTAAAATTAAAAGCATGGTATCATGTTGATACGAACCTACCACTATCTCTTTTTCCTCCTTAGAGTGCAATCTATCTCCATACTAAATTTCATCAAAATCGGTCCATTAGCTTAGCTTGGAAATCATACTTTCCTACTGGTGGCGTGGCAATCTATTTGTCATCGCCAAAAATTAAAATCATGGTATCATGTTGCTATGTCACTACAACTATCTCTTTCTCTTCCTTAGGGTACAATCTATTCTATACCAAATTTCATCAAAATCGGTCCATTAGTTAGCTCTGAAAACATATTTTCCTACTAGAGGCGTGTCACCTTCCACTTTGAAACAAATAGCTTTCCTCAGGATTTAATCTATCTCTGCACCGAATTCCATCAAAATCGGTTCATTAGTTAAGCAGTGAAAACGCTTTTCCTGTTAAAGGTGCTTCCACGCCTACTAAAAAGAATTGAGTTTTTAGAAATCTTTTTTTAGGGTTCAATCTATATCCTAACAAAATTTCATCAAAATCGGTTAGTTAGTTAAAGAGTAACGAAGTTTATTCCTGTAAGAGGCGTGGCACCGCTCAAGAATGAATTTATCTCAATACAAAATTTCATCAAAATAGAAGAAGCGGCTCAATAAAAATTTTATGTAACATTTATTCGTCGAAATAGAGAAACTTTTAATATTTTTCTAAAAAATTGTAGCAAAAAAAAAACATTACAGAAGATTTATGTCGTTCTTTTTTAAAACTATAGATTACAAATTAGTTTTTAGATAATTCCTGATTCCAACATAACAACAACTGATGCACATTTTATGTACTATGTACACTGGAGTATGGCTCAGATTTGAAGAAAGCCAACTCTGTTAATTTAAAAAAATGTATGTAAGAATGTTTCTTAACATAGGTTTACGGGGGGGAATAATTTTAAAATAGTAATTCCGTATTTTTCCATTATTTTCCGGACAATTTTAAAAATTTTTTTAAGAAAAATAAAAGATGAGTAAAAAAATCGCGGATTCAAATTCATCCCCTAAAATTAGCCCGAAAACCAGCCCCATTTTGATGGAAAATTCGACAGCCCAATGTTCACTTTTTAAAATCAATTTTTTTTCTTCAAAGTTTGACAAATTCAAACAGGCGGCGCTAATACACGACTCAATATTAATGAAAATTTTTTGAAGAGCAAAACCAACATTTTTTTTAACTACTCTAATGTACACCCATGGGAGAATCACCAAAAGAAATCTGCCGGCCAGCATTTGAGTGGAACTCTCAGGGCAGTATAAGATCCGGTCGTGAATACTGGAAATGTTGGAGAGATTTGAATCTTACTGTAATATTTACATACATATGAAGTACTTTTATCATAATTTCAGCAAAATATTTTAAAAAAATCTAAACTTCTGTAAAATTATTCCTCAATTGTCTATTAAACCGACATATTCAAACAGGAGGGTTGTACAAAATTGTACGTAAAGTTCAAAAAATATGTATTTATTTTTGTCTCTCCTGATGGACTCCTTCGTAGATATGCCTTACATGTGGCCTGGTATTTTATATTAAAAACATCAAGCATTAATTGGCTTTTGCATGAACATTCAAAACTCAGCCTATATGGTCATAGGGAACCCAATTTTGGGGCAACGCAAGTTTCTCAAATATAGAATTATTGCAGAGGTTTCAGTCAAAAATACTTCGAATTATTTCAGGCGCACCAGGATATGTCAAGAATATAAACATACGCCAAGACCTTTGTATATCTTTGATTAAGCAGATACAGGGAATCAAAAAGCAGTCTAATCAACTAAAACTGCAGCAACATCCAAACGAACTGGCTAGGAACCTATTCCTAACATCGAATACATCTCGACTGAAGCGACAAGATTTACCACCGCTGTAGTCATTATGTATTCACAACTCAAGACAGAATTTGAAAAGACCACATTTCTAAGCAATGGCTTGTAAAAGTCCAACGTTCTTAGTTTCTTAAGATTTGTATAGTTATTGTTAGTTTCCGAGCGAGTTGGTTCAATAAATAAATAACAAATTTTTTTTTTAAAATAAAAAACTTAGTTCAACACACTAATGGAACTTTCCACGTTGGAAAGTTAACTCTGCAGCGAGCCACTCATAACCACTCAATAGATAGTTTATTGCCGATTTCTCAAATAAAAAAGATCAACCGATATGACAGTACTTGTGGGAACAATATCAATTAATAACGGAAATTGTTGCATATGTTCGTTTGTTAAAAATAGAATGGTTGAATATGAAAGATGTCAGTGATGCGTAGTATCAGATGATTGAGCCAATCATTACGCGTAGACTGAAAACAATACTTGAGAGAATACTATTTTCAAAATATGGCGACATCGATTTTTGCTATCATCTCAAGATGAGCATTGAGGTTACTTGATTTACTTTTGCGAAATAAACCATAAAATATAAAAAAGGTTTCCTTTAAATAACATTTTTTATACCCTACACAGAGTGTATATTCACTTTTCCATTTCGTTTGTAACGCATAGCAGGGGGCGTGGCATGCATAGAAAAGTGTATGTAAGTGTGAATTGATATAACTATGTCCGTCTGTATGTGTGTCTGTCTGTCTGTTGAAATCACATTTAAGGGAAATCTAAGCAAGCTAATTCAATGAAATTTGGCACGTAGGTTACGGCCACGCTCACCGCCCATACTCTATGTAAATATACCCCTGCACATTTTGAAAAAAGTTTCTGGAATTTTTATGAAACTTTGTGATTTGGTAAACATGTGAACCAAATTAAGATTGGGCTAGGTTTTAAATTTGCAAAGGCTCTTAAAAAAGGTTGGCACATCCCTTAATTTTAACTTTTATAACGCCATAAGTCGTAAACCGTGCTAGATATTGTGCTGAAATTTAGTACACGGATACAGATCGTATATATCTTAAATTGGGTTTAAAGTGGGCGGAATTGGAAAAGTGGACGTGGCACTTTTTAACAACTGAAAAGTTTGATTTCGTATAACTCAAAATTGGCACATACGATTTTCATAAAAATTTCAGGGATGATGCAACTAACAGCAGTCATCAATTCAAGCTACTCGTAAGTCATCTCTTTCAACTTTCTACAATGTTTTCAAATTTTGTTAACATTTTCAGTTTTTTCCAACACTCTTCAACCTTTTAGAACCTTTTTACATTATATTCGACTTATTCAAGGGTATGTGAGTTTCGGCCTGGCCAAAGATAACACCTATACTAGTTTTGTTTTGTGTGTTGTGAATCATAATTAAAAAATCAGCTGTAAATTATTGTTAAAATTTTTTAAAAATAATAATAAGTATTATAACAATGCCGGGAATCAAACCCGCTAGCTCTGAATACCAAATGCAGTATAATACCTACAGCTAGGCCTCATGCTATTTTGAAAATATATATTTCAAAATAGAAAAAAGTTCCTATATAAAGTTATGTCAAAAAAGGTCAGTCTTGCACCAAAATTCACAATTTTAAATTAAAATTAAACGCAATTTAATGTAAACTGTACGATTTTTCTCTGAGTGTAAAACTTATCGCATGTCATATGCGATGTTCGTCGTCGAATCGAATTAAATTGAAAATGTCAAACGAACATGAGTTAAAAACAAATGGAACCGCCAATTGATGATTTTGTTTCGCTGCTTGTTCTGAGTGTGAGACAATTAGAATTCAATTTCTATGAGCGCTAGGTCGGTGGGCCCATTGTGAATTATATTTAATAGTCAACCTGTATTCAATTGTCTTTAATTGAATCCAACAGGTTGTTAAAAAATATACAAGCTGTCACTCATAGCACTACATTATTGTTAAAAGTAATGTTGCAGCGATATGTTCTCTAATTTCCTTAATTAGTTGGAATTCATTGTGTATTCGTTCTTATTGCAGTTTTTTAGTGTAGGAAAGGGGAAATATGGTATTAATTGCAGTATGAAAATGTGTTCTTAATTGTAGCAGCAATGCACGCACAATAAATTGCAATCAACTTGGTTAAGGTTCCGATCTAAAACTTCTTTTGAAATGTCATGAATATTTGAGGCGTGCTGATGGAAACATATTTTTTTTTAAACCTATAACAATTTTATTTTCCTAGTGAAAGATTATTGCTCCATAAATAAAAACATATCAACGGTTGATAAGTTCCTACTTTATTTGCATTTACGTTCAAAAATTGAAATATCTGCCTTGTTCACGCCCATATGATTTTGTTACGTTTATTGCCTATTAAATATGTTTTACGATTATGGGAAAACGTAGAAAGACAATTTGATGAAATTTGGAATTCTGGCTATGTCTTCAATTATAGCTAAGATACCAAAATCCATCAAAATTGGTCCATTAGTTTAGCAGTGAAAACACTTTTTTCTGTTAGAGGCTGCCACGCCTACTTAAAAGAAATTTGTGCTTTTAGAAATCTTTTTTATGGTTCAATCTATCTTCTAACAATATTTCATCAAAATCGTTTCGTTAGCTTAGCAATAACGCCCACTAAAAAAATTATTTTTACTTAAGAATCAATCTATCTCCTTACCAAATTTCATCAAAATCGATGAAGGGCGGTGCCACGCCCCCTTAACGAAATCATATATCCGTTTTTAGAGCTCAATCTATCTCCAAATCAAATTTTATTAAAATCGGTCCATTAACTTAGCCGTGGAAACGTTTTTTCCTGTTAGGGGCGTGGTACTACCTACTATTGAAGAAAAATGTATACAATAATACGAAAAAAAAATTAAGCGATTAAGTTGCGTTATGGCTGTGAAAATTTTTCACTGAGAAAGCGCTGTAGCCGTTTACCAACTGCGTTCTTATTGTTCAAGTGTTGCATTATACCTCCTATCAACGCAAAGTCAAGCGGACCTTGTTTTTGGGTGAACAATTTTTAAAATAATTAAAATAGTCTTCCGAAATTACATTTTTGTGTAGAAAAAACTTATTGGAAAATGTTGATGCCCCTTTATTTTGCTCATTGTAAACCAAAATTATCCAATTACCGGTTTTTGTGGAAATTTTTCAATTTATACAAGGCCTCCGGCAACCATGGTCATTAACCTTTAATTTCAGCTGCAATTTTGCTTCATATTTGCGTCATAACACCACCGTCAGAATTTAACCGTGAAAGTAGTTCCATCACTGTCAAAAATCAACAAAAGAAAAACAATACAAGCTGATTTTGACAGGTAAGGTAGCCCTAGCAATGAGGAGGGAGAAACACCATTTAAAGCTGTTGCTATCATAATTGCACCATAGTTCAGAGCTCGTCACTTCGTTTTTGATTTCGATTGTTAATTTAAAAGAATAAAAATGTCGAAAACGAGAGCAAGTAATCTAACAAATTTAAATTAATTGCCCAGCCACTGCGCTCTCCTACATTTCATCTATGGCCAACACAATTTGAGCCGCTGAAACTTTTTGCGTGAGCAACATTGAAAGAAACACCAAAATTAAATGATGTCGAAGCGATCATGGGCAATTTGAGCGAATATAATTTGTATAATGCCCGCTATGTACTAGCTACAAAATCAAGCAATGGATGGTTATTCTTCGATTGTGCATCGCTAGATAGAAATATTCAACCATCTAAATATCGCCCATTGCGAAATGGCTACGATCGTTGAGTATATTTTATGCTTACCAGGAACTTCAGCACAAGTGGAACGATTCATTTCTGCAATCAGTTGAACGTCAGACAAAAGTTGATTTGATGTGTAAACATTAAATGCGAGTGTGACCGTCAAATGTAACCTGAAATATTCAAGTGTTGACTTCTATATACTCCTTGAAGTAAAGCCAAAATTGCTACATCAAATTGCTTCAAAGGGTAAATACAAAAAAAAAAACAACCACAGATGGAGATGCTGAAATTGAAAAAGAAGGTGATGGAATTGAATCGCCCGTTTGCTAATTTGTTGTTTTTTTAGATTTTACTCCAATCGAACTTTTAGTTTTCATAGAAAGACAATTTAGGTTCGTTCCGGAAATAAGTGAAATGAAACGAAGTTAAAACATAATTGAATTGAGTACGCAGACCGCGATTAATTGTCTCGCAGGACGTTTCTTGACATGCCTGTTTCAAAGGAAATTGCAAATTAATATCTTGTTTCCCCAAAGAGTAACATCATAATGACTCTTACACTGAAACAAATCTTTTAATTTCGTTGGATATATGTAAGTCATTGAGGCCAAAGTTGATTTTAGAATGATTTTCAATATAATGTTTATAAAAAAGATTCATTTGAAGCTTGGAATTGCGGGTGCGCTTGGAATTGGAAAAATTGTTAGCGGGTAAACGTTAACTTTTTAAGCGAAAACATTATATCGCTATGTTAGAAAAACAAAGCAAATAATACCAAACGAGAACATTTGGTGACCCAAGGAAACACTGAACAAAATGTGACCGGAGTCCCGACTAGCAGCCGTGGTACTTCCCATACAACAAAAAACTTTTGTAAGCCATTCACGCAAATTTACGAACTTTTTGCTTAACTTCTAAACCAATCCGGATTGGGCAGTCCAGGAAAACATTGTAAATGCTTGTCATTTGTTATATAGCAAAAATAAACAAATTCCAAAATGAAACATTCCCTTGCGCATATTTAGGTGGTTTTTGAATTTTTTGAACCTCGGCAATACAGCAAATATCTACTAAGTTGCCCCGACAGCAAAGTCTGCTGCAATAGCATTTCTATTGAGACACCTGTGCAAAAATGTGCATTATTCTGTGCAACACCGTTCATTGCCAAACTTAACTCGAACACACGCCAACCGTCAGACGTGATTAAAATCGTTTGATGAAAAGTCTGGGTGACAAGCAGCCAGCCAACATCATAATTCATTTGGCAATGAGTGCAGCGAGAGATTTTCATGAACACAATATTCCATAAAGAGAGAGAGACAGAGAGAGAATCAATGCAAGTGGTGTGCAAAATTTAGAAGCAACCCCATCAATCAATCAATCTTTTCAACCAGGAAAATAAGACCATTCAGTAAATTTAATTTTCGCTAACGCTCTCTATTTTTTCTCTCTATCTGTTTTTAATTGTTTAAGTTATTATTGCTGTTGTTGTATTGTTATTTGCACCCAAATGTGCTCTAGTTCTTATATTGTTGCTCCAAAGTATATGTTCCATTGTGAGAACTGCACGTGCGCTTTATCAACTTTTAACTACAGCAGCAGCAACTCGGATTCATATTCGAATTCGAAATTCCATTATAAACAAATTCGATTCTTTCGAACTAGCTGTACTTGATGTGTTGCCTTTTCGCTGCTGCTGTTGTTGTTGCATTTTTGTATATAGTGTACACATTGAAATATCCCCCAAGCACATCAAGTAGACTCCAATACAGAATTTCCTTCATTGAAGATTGTGGTGCTGTGCTGCTATCCCGTGCCGCCCACTTCCCCTTTCCTGGTATCATTGCTGCTCTGCCTCGAAAATTTTTTATTCGACTCTGGCCTAGTGTACGCTGTCGTCTTTTAGGGCGGCTCCGTTCGATTGTTTGTTCGTTCGCGTTCGTTTCGAGCTCGTAACGCGCTGTCATCCGTGTGAAAAAGAAAAATTTATAAAATTCAATCAAAAATCGCATAAAAATTTAAATAAAAAAAAATAATATTTTGTAAGCGAATAATAAATTGAAAAATTTTCCAAATATTCATGAGATAAAAAAGTTAAATCATTGAGATATTCATGAAAAATTTAGTGTGAAAGCATTTCAGTTGTTGGTGACAAAACTCAGTTTATTGTTTTATGCTAAAAAACGTTCCAAACTTTTAAAAAGTCTATTACTACAAATCGAAACAAAACGAGAAGTTAAACATTTTAATAATTTCCTTATTTTTTGAAAAAAAATTTATTTGAAAAAGATTTTCAATATACATTTTCTGTATATCGAAATGTGTTGTACCGTATGATTCATAGTAATTACACATATTCGCGCTGGTTTTGGTTAAATTTGCTCTTTAGAGTTAAAAAAGAAAAAAAAATTGCAAGTTTTCGTAATAATGAATAAACAAATTGGATGAAAATGTTATCTGTAAACCATCATCATTGCTAAAAATTCTTTACGCGGAACATTATCAAGTCATTGCTGACATTCTTGCATATGTTTGGCAGCGGCCCCGACCTTATCCGAAAAAAAAGTTTACGACTTTTATTGATTTTTCCCCAAAATTAATGTACTGACATAAGTTGGTAGAAGCGAATGAATTTTGTGTATCTGAATGATATGTGAAAAATATCGTCATTTGAATTTGTAGATGCTACCTAAGATTTTCTAAACTTTTTTTATTCATTTAACTTCAGTTATTTTTTAATTTAATTTTCTATATAAAATACCAAATTTTTTTATAATTTCGAAAATTCAAACAACTTTCTTCCAGGGGTTGAAATTTATTCGAAAGTGAGCGTAAAATTCGTTATCGAATTCGAACAAAGTTTTTCATTTCCAGTTCGCGCATTTCCTTCCATTGATTTTTGTTTATACAAAAAAAAAAAGAAAATAGTGAAAGAAAAAAATAAGATTATCAAAAGTTTGATAAAAGTGCAACTGTTCAAACATAAGGAACGAATGTAAACAAATACAAGAAAAGTGGAAAAAAGTTATCCTTAAAATTTGTTTTTTATCAGAAAGTTACTACCTCGTGTGCATAACTGCATTCTTTTAAATCTTTTGAAAATTCCATATCATCATTAAAAGCAGAAGAGAAATTATCACCTGAGCAGCTGCTTCCTTTGCAAGCAAAAACTTTGTTTTATTTGGTTAATTTTTTTTCCTGTCTACTGCAATTTCGGCCAATTGCGGCCGACATAAACGACCTTCAAAACGTTTTGTGTCGAGGCAATACGCACCATGGGCTGCGCACAGTCTGCCGAAGAAAGAGCCGCAGCCGCTAGGAGTCGCTTGATCGAAAGGAATCTGAAGGAGGATGGCATACAGGCAGCAAAGGATATCAAACTTCTTTTACTAGGTGAGTTGTCTACGTTATCTTCGTATGATGATTTGTGGCAGCTAAAATCTATGCTACCGCCGCACCTAAAGAGCAGCAGGTGTTTTTCGATACATTTGTCGTTCAGTATGGTTAACAAGTGTTTCCTTTTTCGAAATGCTAACTGACCTAATTTTAAGAAATTTTTCTTTCGAGCGACTTTTTTTTGTATTTATTGCAGAGAGTTTTGTAAAATTGTCTGTAGACTATAGTAAAATACTGATAGCAGCAAATGTTTCAACATTTTTTAGAACTTTGAAAAATGATATATTTTATTTTTATTGTTTACCAACTAAGGACTGTCCCAGACAAAACTTGCGCTTTTTATATTTTGTATTATACTCTACCTGGTAATCTTATTGGTCTATAATAGGACACAATATTTGTTCTATACAAAGTGACGTTTAATATGATGTATAACACTTGAAAATAGCACTTTTAACGACAAAGATATCTAACAAGCAATATAAAGTCCGCTAACTGATTTTGTCCACATACCTGTAAAATTCAGATTTAAAATATTCAGCTATAGCAAAAATAGTTGGTGTATCAGAAAAAACTGTCTTTGCGGTTATTTCTAATTATAAGAAGGGTATATCTGTTTCACGAAAAAGGTTCAGGCAGAAAACCAGAATTTTTTAACCTAATGGTAGCGACGAAGGTGAAGCGCCTTTTCAAGCAAAATCCCAACACCTCAGTGCGAGATATGGCGGCTAGAGCAAGTACATCAAAATCTACTGTACAAAGAATAAAGAAGAAAAGTAAGCTAAAGGCATATGGACTTCAAAAAGTACCAGACCGTTCTGATGAAAAGCAGTTGATGGCTCAGATGCGAGCAAGAAAATTGTATGAAAGGTACCTGACTAAATTTGATTGCTGTATTATGGACGACGAAACTTACCTCAAAGCAGATTTTAAGCAGCTACCTGGGCACGAATATTATGCATCACCAAAAAAGGGGCATGTGTCTAGTATATTTACAGAAAAAAAATTTCGAAATTTCGGTAGCAATATACGGTTTGGCAGGCCATATGCACCTATGGTCTCAGAAGCAGATTTTTTGTTACGCAAGGCACAATCAATTCCAAAGTTTATATAGACGAGTGCCTGGAAAAACGTCTTTTGCCATTTATTCGTGCACATGAAGGTACCGTGATGTTCTGGCCAGATTTAGCAAGCTCACATTACTTTAAAGCTACGATGGAATGGTATGCAAGTAAAAAGATCAATTTCATACCAAAAATAGGAAATCCGCCCAACTGCACAGAGTTTCGCCCAACTGAAAGATATTGGGCTCTAACGAAATAAGATTTTCGAAGGAGTGGTAAGACTGCAAAAAATCCACAAGACTTCAGACTTAAGTGGAAAAACTCGTACCATACTGTCGATGAAACGACTGGACAAAATTTAATCAAGGGCCTTACAAAAAAAGTAAGAAATTTAAAAAAAGAAAAAAAATTGTTACTTAGGTTTTAGTTATTTATATTCTGAACACTAGCCATTATTAATAAAAAACGAAAAAAGAACAAAAAAATTACTGGGTATTTTTTTATAGCTAAAAAACAAAGCGCAAGTTTTTTCTGGGACAGTAGATCAAGCACTCTGTTGAGCTATTGCACTTAACAAATAAAAAGTTTACACGAAATAATTTTAACATTATCCATTGACTCATTATTTTGAAGTCAAGGCGTACAATTCTATGTGAATATTATTAATACATAAGTAAAGCGTTTTAAAAATCAACATTAAACATAGTTACTTGCAAGAGGGTTGAGGGCTTCCCATGGGGAAAATTCTAAGTAAGCTTATGTAGCAACTGCCAACTTATAATATTTCACCTTATAATATTTTATGAATCCGAACTCAGAACAGCTCGATGAATTGCAACTCTCACTATACATAACCTAAAAATGTTCATTTAACTCAGTCACTCTTGTGCCACATCAAAGAAAGAAAGCCAATAAATGACTAAAGACTTCCTCGGTCTTGTCGACTTTAAATACCGATTGAGCAAAATATCAAAAATCTGATGGAAAGTGCAAAATAAACCGATATTCAAATTAAAAAAGACAGACAAAAGATTTGCATACTTCTCACGAACTCGTTCGCAATTTTTCGTTTTTCACGATATCAAAAATTAAGGGAAATAATATTGCAGTGTTTCAAATAGCAAATGTTTTTGAACTTATGTGAAATGAATTAAAGGTTCAGCTTAATCATCAACCTAGCTATGGTCTTCAATGATAGAAATATTACTGATTCCAATGAAAAAGCCAAACTGCTAACTGCACTCACTATTCACTGCTAGCTCTACTTTACCAGATATATATTTTTATCCACCTTTAACTTTACTTAACATTGTTTAGAGCCGTTATTCCTTCGAAACAGGGTAGTGGCTAGAGTTCTGCACAAACACTTTCATATTCGTACGCTCTAGCCATATTTCCGACCAAATCAAAATTTACGCCAGCAAGTTGAAATAAAGGTTGATAAAACCTTACCGTCTAACTATTGTCTCATTGCTTTAATAGTATGGGCGATTGTGCCTCAGAAAAAACTCCTATTCGCAATTTTTAAATATATATTTAGTGAAAAGAATTCCGCTTGCTGCTCATTTGGTGGAACAGGGCCATACAGTAAAACAGAGTTGAGCATATGTAGATAAATTTCATTCCCCAGCTCAAAATGAATAATAACTAGAAAACTTGCTACATTAAAGACTTTTTGATCGCTGAACGCGAATCCACTGCAAGTTGTTTGATTAAAAGAACGTTCGCTTCAATACGATCGCTCAAATTCGAACACAATCGGTATATTATCAGTTTTTGCCAATTTACTCCAAAAGTACATGTCTTAAATAGAAAAATGTATTTTGATTAAAATTGTAGCGAAGAAAAAACACATAAATATTCATTCTAAGTTCTGATAGAGCTATGATGCCTTGAAGTTGGGATTTCTCTATAAAAAATATAACATTGTTCTTCAGACCGAATTATGTTTTTCTTATGGATTTCGGGTCGCTAAATTCCAATTCGGTACCCGCTTTATCATATCGCGGTAACATTTTTCAATATACGTTTCCTTCTACTTTCTTAAAAATTGCTAATAAGAGTATATATCAACTTAATATCATCAAATATCATTGAAATATTATCATATTTATATTTTTTTTTAACAAAACTTAATGTTATTTTTCTCCTTTACAATTTTGATAACAAAATATTTTTCTATAATCTCATATGTTCATTATTGTCTTATTGAATTAAGCGTTTTTTTAATCAAAAAACTTGTAGCGGGTTCATGTTCAATGGTCAGAAAGCCTTTGGAGTAGCAAGTTTTAGCTAATTACGTATATTTTATTTTGAGTGGGGAAATGAATTTTGTCCACGGATACTAAATTCGGTCCCACTTTTTGCCCTTGTTCCAACAACTGAGCTGCAAACTGGTGGAATACATACATCCGATCGTGCATTTAGATATTTGGGCATTGCTAGTTTTTGGCTCTACCATCATGCAATAGCTTCAGACGTTGCTGTCGCTTGTTCAGACTGAGATTTAGTAGCTTTGCTACGTAGATTTTGTTAAATGTTTGCTGAAGCTATTGGTTCATCTAAAGATCTGAATCCATTAAAAAATGTCACCAAATATTCAAACTTCACGTTCTGCAAAGTAAGCTCTTTTCCAACATTGGAAATATTTTTTTAAGCTCGCCTGAAAGCTTTAAAGATATTTCCATCAATAGTTTTTCACTTGATGCCTTTGCAGAACAAAGGTTTCTGCTTTCCAAAAGAACATCAGTCATGCAACACTTAATGGCAAGAAAATTAAAGTGGACTAGGTTCTCGCACGACGAACAATCAAATTTGTCGGACGATGACTTGTAGGAATGGTGTTTTCAACTCATAATTCAAAAATGCTGAAAGGTATGCTACAAAAAATTAATATTGAAGAAATAATTTATTGCTACAGTTTGAGAAGCATTGTATTGTTAGTAAGATAAATAAGTATGAAATTAAGTCAATGAAATATAAATACTTTTCAAATAATTAATATGTTTCCTTCGAAAACTGAATATGGTGCTCTTATTGAGATATACTTTGGTGTATAAGACGTGCTGGGCTTTTTTAGTATAATTAATATCCATGGTGGTAGTGAATAAGTAGGTATGTCGATACATCCCGAAATTGAGTTAACAGTAGAAATGGATTGTTCTCTTGTAGTTTTTCTAACTTCAGGAAACGTTAACCATGTGCAATTATATTTGAATATATTGAGCAGTACATGGGAAAACGATTTTCGAAAAATATGTACATGGTAAAAACGATTTATGACGACTCAAAAACTGTCCTCCTGAAATATTGAAACTTCGAATTCCTTACTCATTCATGATCATATAGTTCCTGAACAAAAGTCTACATGGGCACAAGTCTAAGTTATGGACAGCTCTAGAGATATGCGAGTCGAAAAAAATGGTATTATCGCTAACGCCACGAATAATTCATTCTATTTGCGAGATAACATCATAAAAATTCCGCGCGTTGAAAAGACTAAAAAGAATATTCGATTGTAGAGTGCAAAGTTGTGTGCGATAATAGTCGCATGCAATATATGACTGCGCTTTAAAAACCGATTTCAAAATACTCATCTAATCGATAAATTGTCAATCGATATTCGTCATGTTTGATGTGTTCAAGAATTGCTTAGCAAAACGCTACCGTATTTACTAACGAAAGATAACTTTCTTGCAGCGGCGGTAAACTTGCTGCGGATTTTAAAACAAATTGTGTTGTTAAAACTTGTAGCTTTGCCAATTTATCTCAACTTGTTTTAGAAAGTAATATCGATTGAGAAGTGGCCGCAATTTAAATACACAAAGCTGAGCCGTATTTTTGGAACGAAGCTCATTTCATATTCTCCGATTTTTTACTGAAAATTTTCACTCGGACTTTTAGTAGCAGACTGAGATTGATACTTTCGAGTAGCAGTGATTAATCTCTATTCTTTAACAATAGCAATCGATAAGCAGTCAATTTAATTTTCAACTCTTTCCACTAGAGTGTACCTTATGCTGAAACATGATTTCTTCTCCCTCTGACTAGGCGACTAGCGCTGTAGAAATCAATTGTCATTTCAGATACTGATGTGGTTAAGTCGTTTCCTATCGAATCGGAAGACTTTATTTTGTTTTGATACTTGTGATGACTCTGGTTTATATTGAATTCTTCTTGTGCCGCACTAATGATCATTTGATGACTGCATCGCATCGTGTAACACCATTAAGTATGAAAACACAGAATAAATTAAATAATTCAACAACTAGTACTACTGAAATATTGTTAATCGTAATCAACATTGGTTTATGACCACAAATCTCAAATAGTGTAGGCTTTAATTAAAGTTAAACCAATCAGCAATTATCGTAAATGAATTTTATACTGTAGGTATGTATGCATTAAATTCGTTGTTAGTTTATTTTTCAAGCGTTTAATTCAACTTTTAAAAAAAATCAAACAAAAATATTAGCCGTTTGTGTTTACAACGTTTACTTTTGATTCGATTGTTATTGTATTTTTGACTGCTGCCACTTCTAGCCCCATCTAAACTTAGATCGCATCGATTTGTGTCATTTCCAAAAATGCGAACAAAGATACTTCACTGCTAGCACCAACCCGCCTTCCCCGACAGTTCGATCATACCAAATGTTTAGTTAAGTTCAGTCGATTGTTTACATCTAATTTCGATTCCATTTGATTTCCTAAACGAACACTCAACTTTTCCGCACTCACAGTGCAAGCAGGAATTATCGCTTCAGACCGACCCCACTGCCCTTGGTACTCTTTGTTTTCCTAGAAAATATTTTCTTTGGGGTTAGACCAAACCACACGCTGCAAAGTAGCGAAGCAGAAGAGCAGCAATGCCTTCCTTCATTATCATCTTATGAAAATCATTTACGCATTCGTACGTATTAAAATCACTCTTGTGGATCTACAAAAAAAAAAAAAAATTTTTAAAAGTAAAGAAAAAAATTAAGTAAACAAAACAAAGAAGAACATTGTGTAGGTACTTGTGTAGTGAAGAACATTAATTTTTGTTTTGAAAATTTCTTTTACTTGCTCGAAATGTTTCAAAATCTATACCATATTCCAATTGACGTTAATTTCAGTTTATATGAAAATCGTTTGTTCTTGGGAGCCAGTGCTGCCTGCAACCAATTGTAATTTATAATTGCGCTTAACATTTTTCACACAATCATTTTCTTTAAAAAGAGTAAATAAATTGCAAATATTCAATATAGTTCTTGCTCTATTATGTAAACGAATTCAAAAACAAAGAATTTTTGCTTTTTAAAGAACTGTTGATGCAACACCCTAGATTCCATCTGCTTATGAAATCTTGCATACAATACGTGTACATTTTAAATGGCGCAAGTAGTTTTTAGACCAAACAAGTTCATCGAAAAGCGTTAACCTGAAAATATGCATTGAATTTTTTCAAAATGTTTATAGAAGAATATTCAGTGCGGCTAGTGAAGACGCTATTGGACATACTAAAGAATGCAAATCCTGCGTTGATACTGAATATTATTTTTCTGTAAGATAAAAAAAATGCATGGTTCACAATCTACAGTATGTATGTCCAACACGGGTTTTGCTAGCGGCAGTATTTCTGCATTGCACTCTCGGTATGTAGGAGTGCTCTGGGTTAACATTTCTCTATAAAACATTTTGAAGAAATCATATTTTTGGACTGACAAATATATTTTTTTATAAGATTGGCTAGTTTATCCAAACCGATTTGGATGAATTTTTTTACCTGAAAAAAATTAATATTTCCTTAAAACTGCTTTGGCTGGATATACAGTCTTCTTATATATACCTTGCATATTCTCATTAAGATTTATTTCTGATTGAGAATTTGTGGAAAATACTAAAGGAAAGGCGAACAGCCGGTTTTATTCAGACAAGCAGTAATTGCTTGAATGTATAAAAGTGGAGTGGTTTGAAATATCCCAAAATATAGGAAAACGATATTTTGACAGTATGTTTTGTAGTTTTATTTTACAAAATATTATTCTGTTGCAAAATGAAATAATTTATGTAAAAATTATAAATAATAATTTTTTTATCATTCTGAACGGTACTAACAAAATTGAAAAATATTGGGGCGCCTAATACTTTTGATCACGAGTGTGTATGACACACTCCACGCCAAATCGGACACCATTTTGATTTTGAAATTATTTCTTTCTATAAGTGTTGGTTGAGAGTACTCTCCATTGATGTTTTTTAAGAGACATAAATTTTTGGAAACTGATGTTTTTAACGTTTTTTTTTTTTTGGCTTATAGCTCCGCAAATTATCAGTGAATTTTTTTTATACCAAAATTTTCGTTTTTAAGCGTACTTTTCATAAAAATTATCGAACATTTTTTAAAACGATATTTCTGAGATTTTGAAGTTTTAAAAAAAGTTCGAATTTCATCAAAATTTTTTTTGTAAAAAAACTGATATTTATTTACCAAATTTCATGTTTAATTTGATAATGTGCTAACGATGGGAACTATTTTTTGCGAATTTTCCTGGTTCAATTTTTTAGTTAACCAAGTTTTTGATAACTGTACTGTCTGAATATGTTCAAAAATTTAATAAAATAATTGTTTAGTATTTTCAAATTTATGTACATGCATACACGGTTGAAAAAATAAGTACATATACATTTTTATACGAAAATCAGTTTAATAGTGATTTGTGTGAATTGATATTTAAATTAAAATTTAATAATTTTATGTTTGATTTTGTCTAATAAAATATCAACATTCTACAGACGAGGCAGCTAAGGAATGGGGTCGTATTCAGACTGTTCTAAAAATGAAGCAGGTTTAAACCTCAGTCCGTTCAAGTTGTGATTATACATATATATATATATGTAAAACTTTTAAAATTAAATTAAAAAGAAGTATTTTATCCCAGGTTTAAACCCGTGCGTGCTGCGTCCCTGGCAACCGCTCTAATAACCGACATAAGAAAAAATTGTATTCATATAAAATTTTATAACTTTGTATATAGACTTATAAGAACAACCTAATTTTATACTGATATCTTCAACTGTGTAGGTGCGTTAAAAAAGACCGAGACTCAGCTGAATGCGCTGAACAATTTCCACACCGTGCACTTCCCGAAATCAACTTATGCGCAGACGAATGTTATAAATTAATTGATTGTTCCTTTGTTCAAATCACCAAAATTTTTGAAGTGACACTTCTTTAGCGAGGGTGTGATTTGAAAATTAGGTGTGTATAATGAAACGCAAAACGTGAAACAATTTTTTTAGTCGGGATCTAGAATAGCTACAATAATAAATTATATAGCAAATTAAAGTATTCATAGAGCCCGGACGCTATCAGCTTAGAGATCGGTTAACCACAAACTGAGACAAGCCTCAACTACCAAAGCGTTGTCACTGCGAGAAGAATTACGTTGCTTGCTTTATATATTTATTGTGTGTGCGCCTGTGTGTTACGAAGGCTTTCGATAGGCGTCATAGCTAGCGCGGTGTATTTAAAAAAAAACATTTTTCAAGTATGCAGAAAAAATTCGAGAATATCGACAGAAAAAAACGACTAAAATAAAAAAGGTCGGAAAAAAAACGTTAAAAAAAATTAACGGAACGTTTTCGTGAATTTCGTGCAGGACAAAATGAATTATTATTAAATGCGTCCACTGTAAAAAAAAGTAAATACGATTATTATAAGTACACTTGCGTATTTTCTAATCAACAAGTTTCGTCCTTTATCCTTACTGCTCATAGATCACATGCATAATCTTCATACATCACGTGTATGTATATGACTCCCGAGTGGATGTATTAAATGAGCAATGTGTTATCTCAATTGAAAATAATCATTGTGAATACCTTAATATCTTTGTATATTACAAAATTTCATTTTCTCTGAATTGGTCCTGATACCGCATCGCATTTTATGTATTGCTTTTCATATATCTCTCAAGGGGATACACAGCGTACTCTGTACTCACAATTTCTTCGAAATAAAGTTGAAAAACAAATTTTTTGAATTCTGTTAAGAGATGATTACGTGTACGAAAACGATTTGGGTAGCACCGGACACCGTAATATCAAGGTCGCATAGAGAAAATCTTAGCTCTAGAGATAGGCTTGCCATATGCGCAACGTATTTTGGCAAACAATTTTTAAGTGTTACCGCTTGAAATATGTAAACTTTGTGTTTTTATTCAACTATAATTATATTTGAAATTACATCGATGCAGGGGTTTCCAGCTAATAGCGGTTTTATGGAAGCTATACTCTATTTTTAATGAAATATATGTACTTACATACAATAAATAATAAAAGCAAAATGGAATTTAAGAAAGTATAATAGAAAAACACCCTTCTCTTCCTTGAACGACTATGCCGAATGTGTATGATAGCGCTATAATGGACTTAAAAACCAACACTTTTTTGAAAAAGATACTCAGCTAACAATATAATGTAATTTTGTATATAAGTGTGAATATGGCTCCTTAATAATATTAAATGATTGCATTCAATCATTCATTCGTAATAAGAATTAGAATATCGATAAAAATTAATTTGTATCATTAAATTTCAGGAGCTGGTGAATCGGGCAAAAGTACAATAGTCAAACAAATGAAAATTATTCACGAGAGCGGATTTACCTCTGAAGATTTCAAACAATATCGACCGGTTGTATACAGCAACACAATACAATCATTAGTTGCCATATTAAGAGCAATGCCAAATCTCAGTATTCAGTACAGCAATAATGAAAGAGAGGTAAGTGATAGCTGTTGCTACATATTGCAACCCCTGGTTGGACGACGTGAATTGAAACGCATGTCGATTTTTTTTTAGTTTTAATTTTATGTTCCAGAGATGAGAATGTCCTTCATTTATCTTGTTTTTGTTTTTTTTAGAGCGATGCAAAAATGGTATTTGACGTGTGTCAGCGCATGCACGACACAGAACCATTTTCAGAAGAGCTTTTGGCTGCTATGAAACGATTATGGCAGGACTCAGGTGTTCAAGAATGCTTCTCGCGTAGCAACGAATATCAACTAAATGATTCCGCTAAATAGTAAGTTTTTTTGTCTTTAATAAAATAAATCTCTAGATCCGCTATCAGTTTGCTCCGTCAAAAATAAAATAAATAATTTATATGTACCATGGAGTATTTTTGACAAATCCAATGAAGGCAAACGATAAGGCAGCTGGCTATAAACGCACCTGTAAACTGGTACAATTTATATACACAATCATTTCATGTGCAAGTATAAAGAGCCCTCACAAGGTACAATTCTACTGAGGCGTTGTCAGTTTGGATCGTGTTGATTTGTTTATGCTTTCAAAATTTTATAACTTTTTTCTTTCGTTATTTTAATTAAAAAACTAAATGTTTCTTGTTTTGCGTAAAATAAGAAACCTCATTAGGTAAAAAGACTCTCGATAAAATAACAAAACCTATGCGTCATATATTTTTTATATCATAAATTATAAAACTTCTAAATTTGTTTTATTGAAAACAACACATTATATAATACAAACAAATTAAATCTCTTTTTTAAAATTAAAATAAAAAAAAAATCTTAAACATAATAAGTACTAAGACATTTTAAAGCATGTTGCGATGTTAGACTGACAGCCCATCACTCATCTCTCAGAGTTAATTTAAAATTCAGCGGTGATTCTGGAATGTATGTCGAGTTAACTTTATAAATCAATTCACCGGAATTGTATTCCACTTTGTATTTCCGGAATATCTGAAATCATGAATTAAAACATTACTACGTACACAAATTCACAATGTTCCCCTTTGAGTAATAAACATATGTAAACAAATTATGTCTGTCCGCTTTGTATTTGACGTTTGTTTGTATTATGCCTACCTTTGCTAGTAGCGTATTCAGTTCAATTTCAGCAAAACGACGTCCAATACACATACGGCGGCCGAAACCAAATGGTAAACTGACAAATGGATGAATTTTTTGTCCAGCATGAGGGCATTGCGTATCTGTTGTTACAGATGCATTCATATGCAAGATATAAAAAGAAAAAGTACAGGGATTTATTAAATTGCAAATTTATTTTCGAAAATCACTATATTCTATTGTTTAATCACCTGGTTGTGTGTTTTTCAGCCATCTCTCTGGAGTAAATATTTTAGGTTCTGGAAAATATGTGGGATCATTTGAGACAACAAGATGGGGAAATATAACATGAGTCTGAAAATAATAAACAATTTCATATAGAGATAAAATTTTCGTTTACATTTCTAAATTTACGCTCAAGTTTGAGTGTAATCAATAAATAGAGAAACACGCTATTGGGAAGAAAGTGCTTCATAAGTGCTCTTAAAGCTCTCAAAACAGCACTGAGTCGCACATATAGTCTCGTTTCATTAGTGCCTTTTAAACATTAACATGTTGTTGCCATCACGCGCTTTGCTCTCACCGGAACTGTAGCAATTTAAAAACGCAATATAGAAGATATCCATAACTACTTTTATAACGTTCCAAATATCGCTTAAGTACTTTGTGCCAGCTTGTAGTGCCACTTTTAACATTGTTACGGCATTGCAAGCAGAAAGTTTTACTCTTACTGCCCTTTTTTGCAGTTTTAAAATTCAATATCGTTTTCGTAGGCTTATAGTACATATGTATATATAGAATTTCATCATAAGTTTAAAAACATACAAAATTTCAAATAAAGTTGTAATTTATGTTTTTATTACAACATTCAAACAATTGTGAGGTGCGATGTTTCTATATTGTTTGTTTTTGTTTTGTGTGTTTTTACCTTAGGCATATGTTAATATCAAAATATTAAATACAATATTGGTTTAAAAAAAGTAGGACCACTCTCGTACAAAATAATATATTCATACAAATATTTGCATTATTCTTCGCTTTGTCCATATGTTTGTTAGCAAATTGCTATCAAAAGCAAATTAAAATCAACCTAATGCTACGCTGATGCAAAGGCTTTTTTTCAAATATTTACTTTGAAAATATAAATTACTAAATAAACGTGCTATAATAAGAAACACTGTAGCTATAGTATAAGTATGTACCTAAAGTATGTTTATTAAAACAAAAAAAAATAATCACATATGGGAGTATAATTTTAAGTACCCATAGAAAATGAATGAAGAAAATATATTACTAAATTTGGTTATGTATTGGGTGATTCCATTAAGACGTGTTTGAAATTTGGGCTCTAAAATGCTGCCCGATGATATACTTTTTATTATTACTGCAAGTGAAATATAAATTGAAGTGTACAACATTATACAAAAACACTATCTTTCAATATTACATTTTTTAGGGTTTTTATGATATTTTTTCGTAGGGTAATTTATCGTGAAATAATCTTATTTTTATAATTACATATACTGTATGCAAAAATGATACCTAAATGCTGAAGGAGCATTGACTGATATCAACTTAGAGTAATTTGGGGTTTCTGCGCTCGAATCTGCCATCGGATTTTGACCTACAGGTTAGGTTAGGTTAGTTACGAAAAACTGACTCACTTAGACCAAATGTGATCCATTGTGATACCACAGGGTGTTTGACCATATCCTCTCGTTGAACCAACCAGATTTCGTAATGAAACTAAATAGCTGACCTATACTAAAATGTCTTAGGTCATCCAGATCATCAACTTGACCTACAGAACTTTCTTAAAAAATTTACATACGGGACAAACGACTGAGAATCTTTTCATATGATCTAAGACAAAAATTAGCATAAGATGCTCCATAGGGATGTTAAAGAATGATGCTGGAAGAATAATGTTCTTAAATGAAAAAAAAATTTGCTTTTAATGTAGCTCAATTTTACCTCAGACACCAAATCTCTTAGACTTGAAATCAAAAAAACAGTAGCAGTAGGAGATCCCAAATTACACTACTTTATCATCAGTCGATACTCCTCCAATTTCACTACACAAAGTGTTATTTGATTACACTGTTAAACAAATTCTCACTTTTTATTTATTGTTTTTTTTTCGATTAATTTAACGATTGTAACATTAATGTTTTCAAGCACGCGAGTGAGAAAGCTTATGAATAAAACAACTTCTTTAAAATTTGACCTCGAAGCCCTTCCGCTATCGTCATGTACTATACTATTTTTTAATTTTCTATAGTCTCACTAACATCAACTTATACAAATCAGTTCACATCAATTAAATTAATGCTGAGAAAAAACGATGGATCTCAAATTGATTAGCCTTATTTGTATTAACTTTTTGACCATTCATACATGCCTCTAAGGCTATTGCTCAGATTTTTCCCATATTAACTTTTGATAATCAGTTCCAGTAAATTTAACCTAGACCATTTTTCATAAGTATAAGTGGTCAGCATTAAAAGAAATTCGTTTCCAAATTAATAAAAAGAAAGAAGAGTTCACGCATTATACAAAACTGCACGTGTAAAATATTCGATTCGAAGACACTCCGACCAAATTTTATAGAGGCAGTTCATTGAATACCTGGAAATTCTTTAATTTCGAACGATTTTTTAGCAGTATATTTACTAGCCAATTAAAGTACGAGCTCATAATGGACCACCAAACCGACAATATCCGTCTAAGGCAGAAATTAACAAAGACTTTCATTTGTCATGTCTGTGTGCTTGGGAGAGACTACGATTCCCAAGCATAAGTCCGCGCTGATTGAGCATTTGATGGGTCCTAGTTAAAATATAAAATGTTTTGTACTGAATTTTATAACTTCGGGATGAATATCGAATGTAGCCAATAGTAATATTAATATTGGCTACATTCGATATTCATCCCGAAGATTATATTTTAACTAGGTAGGACTCATCAAATGCTCAATCAGCGCGGGCTTATGCTTGGGAATCGCAGTCTCTCCCAAGCACACTGACACGACAAATGTAAACTGATATTGACGGATATTGTTGGTTTGGCGGTCCAGTACGAGCTCGTACTTTAGTTGGCTAGAAAATTATATCACCCAAAAAACTGAACAAAAATTACTCAAAATTAACCTCGCGGAACACGTTCAAAATTGAAGAAACAGTGTCTGAAATTGACTTTTTTCAGGTTTTTTGCAAACCACTACTTAAATGGAAAAAGCATTCAAGAAGAAAATATTTGTAATATAGCTGCTATAAACTCCTGTGCTAACTGCTACTAAACTCCCAGGTTGGAAAAATTGTCTTAGATTTTGAGCGTATTGAATTGAGTTTGTGGACACTTTTTTAGTAAATGAAAATAGGGCCTCGGGAGGTTTTGTAAGGAAAAAAATATGTCAGTTTGCTAGGGGTTTTTTTAGGTAGAGGCCGACAAATTTCCTCTTCATCCCCGGTGCTGAATGTAAACAGTACGCTACTGCTATTATGTACATATGTCGTGTTGTTTAGCGTAGCATCCTTTGAAAAATCGTTGGTTGAGAGCTGCAAATTAAGTTAATTTAATTAACTTCTCGGATTCAGGGGATGACTTTGGACTCTACAAATTTTCCAGTCTAGAAAATTGTTTAAAGTGATTCCAAAGCTTTCTCGACACTTCGACTGACCGAGAAATTATGTTTTTGATTTCTTATATCTACGCCTGTTACTAATAAAGCCACATTTTGAATGTCACTAACGATTTGTTGTATTCCAAATATTTAAAAAAACTCACCCCTTTTGGAATATGATAGCCATTGATAACCGCATCTGACTGTAGATTTCTGCCATTAGCGATAACAACAGGAAACATTCTATGTTCAAAGAAACAAGCGAAAAATTTTAAATGCTCTTGAGTTATTGTGGAAAATTTTTTTTATAGACCAAGTTGAATAGAAAAATGTTTTGTTAGCCTTATGCTTTATGTATTGCATGCATAATAGGGTGTTGCAAAAATACTTTTATTTTATTAAAATTTTTTTCTTCAAAGCTACAGTCTAAAATTGAATAGGAAAAGTTTTTGAAAATTCACCATTTTTAACCCCGAAATTTACTGAGAAACGGAAATCCAAGTTATTAAAGGGTAAAACTAAATGAATTCAAATGCTTTGTGCAATACTCTTAAATGACATGAAACGTTATGACTGATTTTTCGGTTGGTCATTCGAAATCCATGACATTTCACCCTAATTTTTACTAAAATTTATGGGATATGCATATGAGATATACAATTTCTTATGATATGCCGACATATTAAAGACGTCCGACCTTTTAGCACTTTAATTGCATTGATTAATCGGTGTAATAGAGTCTGAAAATGTTAATTCTTAGTATATAAAACTTGAACGACTCTATTCCTTAGTTTCTGCTGATTTTTCAAACATTTTTTTGCAACACCCTTGCATACATTTATATGAAATTATGTCAACCTTAAAGTCTCCTTGATGCATGCCCGCAAGTATGGAATCTGTTCAAGGACACTTTGATTGATAGCTGCCTCACGTGTTGGAAAAATGCTCTTGAGTTCGTTGAATAATAGCTCTTGTTTATGCGGATTCTTGGCCAATTGATAGATGGTAGATGATGCAGCTACTGAAGTCTATAATTTTGATTAATTACTTGATAAAAATAAATGAATAGAATTTGTCGTTCAAGTTTACCGTATCTACACCAACAAGGAAAAGATCCAATGCCAAGACTGCTGCCAATTTGCGATTTCCTGTCTTGCGTACGATGCGCTCAACAATTGAAATGTCAGCTTCATTTTTGCCAGCATCGATGCGCTCATCGGCTTTGTCCATAGTTTTTGAAATATTTTTCATGCAAATTCTATGATATAATTAAAAACAAAAAAAATTATTTAATTATTATTACTGCCAAAAAGGAATTAAAGATTTTTTAAAAACATTTAAAAAATTTGTGTCCGAAATTCTAGTCCCCTATTGTAAGTATTAGGCCTTCGGTTAAAATTTAATTATTTTCATTAGGGTATTGGCGTAGCTTTTAATTGACGCTTATTTGATAGGAATTAGTAAAGTTAAATCAGGTCCTTCGGAACATGCAAACGTGGTCAAATGTATTTGGCACCGTGTTTATTTTCATATACTTAGACCGATTTCCGAGCCCTTTATTATTTTACACAACCCGATCGGAAAAAGGTCTGAGTCTGTATATAAAGAGGCAGTGGTAAAACGGTTCCCTTCCTTTGTAACTGCCATAACACAACATAATCGCTTGTTTCATCTTTTCTTGGAAAGGTTGTGCAGAGATGCAGTGCAAAATATAATTGGTTTTCTAATAGTAGGCGGTGCCACGCCTCTAACAGGAAAATATATTCATACAGTTAAACCAATGAATCGGTTTTGATGAAAATTGGCATAGATTTCGATTCGAGTATTTGTGGAACATTCTGAAAGAAAAGCTCTTAAACAACAGCCCATTTTAATTCCACTGTGTTTCATGTGATGTGGAAAACTCTAGGGAATTTAATACTTTTTCATTTGTACTCCTTAAATCCGCTACTGCTTAAAATTCGCTCTGTTAACTGCTTTGTGAAAACACAAACTCGTGACAAAATTTCTGAAGTTCCATTACTGGTAATACTTACTCTGTAAAATTATCTAAAGCGCTGACGAAACTTCTATAGGCCTTTGTCGGATAGAAACGCCATAGTGGCATTCTTAGTTCCAGCTCTGGAACAGCCCAAAAAAATGTATTAATAGCATCTATGATTCTTTGTGATTCCTCGCTACCATTCGGCGTGAGACACCCTAATCGTGTGTCGAGCGCCACTCGTCCCACAGCTAAAATTTAATAGAAAACCAAGAACAAAATGTGGTGACATACTTTCATTTGATTACGATATTCAGATTAATTTCCAACCACTTACATTCTAAGGCCCATTTGTAGAGTTCGTGCAAAAACGTGGCAGGTAGTTCGTCATTTTCGTTGCGCATATCGTGTACCCTAAATTGTTTGTTTACATTATAACCATTTTGTGCTCCTTTCTTTGTTTTAATTAACTCTAAAATTTACCTGTTCATAAATTCTGTTGCGATATCATTCAATGACGGTATGTATTTCTTTGCTGTTTGAGGTTGTAGCAAAATTTGTTGAACTTCTTGACGAAATAGTTCCCAATTTTTTCCGTGCCTACAATAACAAATTGTTTTGAGTTTCATTTATTTTTTTTGCTAAATTCAAACTTACACTCCAATAAGTCCAGGTATTTCACCAAAAAAGTCTTTACGCAGATGTCCTTTATAATGTTTTAGCGAAGGCATTGAAGGTCTAAAAAAGAATGATAAAATGTAATGAAAATTTTGTTAAGTAATTCTTTTTTCATTTCATATGCTTTGAAATTTGTAAAGGAACTTATGTTTAAATGTCGAATTTTTATACTAGAAAAAATTGGGCATAGCTAAAGAGTTCTAACTAACAAAGTTTCTTACATTAAAAAACCTAAGAAGCTTTTAGGGGCTGTCGTGTTTTGCGAAGGCTCAAAATCCTAATATAAGGACTGTCCCAGAAATAACTTGCATTGTTCTATTTTTTTTATTATAACATACCTGATAATCTTATAGATCTAAAAAGACACAATATTTGTTCTAGTGCATGGGTTCAAGCCTTGTACTTTTATGTAATTTGGCTTGGGCTTGAGACTGGCATTTCCTTTTTCAAAATACTAAGCTTGACCAGAGGTGAAGGCGCAAACCAATCTGGTACCACAGGTTGTTGGGAGTTTCTAGGACTTCGGTCCTAGCTCAACAGTGCGTGAAGCCCAATTGGGCAGATCGCATGGGAAGGATTCGTGGTGGCTGTGGTTGAAACCTAACTCGTAGGAAGAGTAAAATACTTACGTAAATTACCCGATGTGGAGTTGCATTCTCAACCAAGTGGCCGTTCTTAGAATTGCAAGAGATCCTAGATAGGTCTCGGCTCAAACTAAGGGCGAAGTTATGTCCATAATCATAGCTTTACGTGGCAACTGTATCAAATGCAGTCGTCCTCAGGTTAGGGACATATATAAATTAATTCATGTGTGTGAAAATCACACCGCCCAATTGAAAGATATTAGGCTCTAATGAAAAGAGATTTTCGAAGGAGTGGCAAGACTGCAAAAAATTCACAAGACTTCAGACTTAAGTGGAAAAAATCGTACCATACTGTCGATAAAACGACTGGACAACATTTAATGAAGGGCCTTAAGAAAAAAGTATGAAATTTTTATAGAAAAAAAAAACTGTTACTTAGCTTTTAGTTATTTATATTCTGAACACTAGCCATTATAAATAAAAAACGAAAAAAGACAAAAAAAAATAGTGGGTATTTTTTTTATAACTAAAAAACAAAACGCAAGTTTTTAATGGGACAGTCCTTATTTTGAATATAATTAGTCTGATTCCTGGGTTCAACCCAAATGTTTCTATTTTAAGAATACTTAAAAAAAATGTAAAATGGACTAGTAGCGTCATGTTTTTTAATATATATAATATAACTTAACTTCCGACATAACTAAAAGAAAACCAACAGCTGAAAGCATTCAATTAAAATAAAATTATGATGCTAATATCAAATTCAACTTGAAAAGCGCTTCAAGCTAAAAGTTATGGTAATATAAAAACATGCTACCTATTTGTCATCATTATAGGCCGTATGTGACAGTTTAAAAGAGATTAGATGAAAATGCGAACAACTAAAGCGGCGTTAATGTTAGCAACAAAAAACCGCTAAAAAAAGTTGAATCTAAGCGCCACTAATTAGTGGCCTTAGTTGCTTTACGATGACAATTCATATTCAAATAAGGTGTCGGCAAAAAGATATCCATAGACATATTGGTATGCGTCAGCGTAATTAAAAATTCAATTTTGATGCGTCGACCGGCAAGTTATTTTCATGGTGATGATGATGCCCTTAATCAACTTCAGTTTACCATTGCCTAAATTCTGCCTGAGGCTGCAAAAACCGCGAAGCCTCGTTAGCTTGTGCCTATAGAAGATAACTTCTCTCTTTACTCTCGAAAATATATCTGCTGTTTCTTCGTATGATCGCAGTTTTTTCTCACGCATGTTACGAGTATTTACGCGTAGTTACACATCCCCGTGACATTTTGTACTGGAAATTTATGCGCGCGTTGTTTTTGACATTACACTAATAAATTTGTTTCATAAATGCGCCGAGCAGGTAACTCGAAATCCATTAAATCCAACAAATCTAAAAAAGGTTTTATGATTCCAGTAAAATTACCATATGCGAGAAAACAATTTACGAAATTACAAATTTTATAACTTGTATTTTTATCTTTGTTTAATATTTACGCAATGGGTTGGCGTGGTTGGTGCGTGTCTTTAAACATAAGAAATTTTGATAAAATTCATTGTAGTTTTTGTCTTTTTTCTAAACAGTGAGCATTTATTTGAAATATCTTCCAAGGTCTCGATTGTTTGTTTGTTGGTTTTTTCAATTTTAACGTCGAAGAAATTAACATTAAAGTTAGTAACACTGTGCAACGCAAACTTTGTTATGTTACAATTTTTTTTTATTCTTAGAGAGTCTTATATTTTATGAAATGATCTTTTGGAAGGACTAAAATATTACTGTATATGACATTTATTTAATTTATTTGTTCTGTATATAGCCGAGTGTGGGACAATGTGGTGAATAGTGGCACAGGCTCTAGATCTTTTTCGAGAGAAAAATCTTACCACATCTATTTGTCGGGGACGGCGTATGACGAAAAAGATTCAAACGAGCAATATATGACAATGTAGAAGTGGGTTAAAAAGTAATGATTTGTCGACTCGGAGATATCGAACGATTTAAAGACAATACACCAGCTAAGAGTATAATTCACAGTTGCCTGCTTCAAGAACAAATAGCACACTGAAACTTCATTTCACTTCACTTTGATTGCCGACATCAGATCATTCGGGCTGCAAAATTGAAACATCAAGAATCGAGGAAAATGGCAGCATATTTAGTTATAACATATTGATATATATTTATATATATATATATATATATATATATATTTAATTTTTATAATGCTTGCAAAATGAACACAGAAAAAATTATGCACATACGAGTTGGGTATTTCACAGACAGATGAAACCTCTTGATAAAGAAAGTTATGTATTGCTCGTTTGAATCTTTTTCGTCATACGCCTTCCCCGACAAATAGATGTGGTAAGATTTTTCTCTCGAAAAAGATCTAGAGCCTGTGCCACTATTCACCACATTGTCCAACACTCGGCTATATACAGAACAAATAAATTAAATAAATTTCATATACAGTAATATTTTAGTCCTTCCAAAAGGGATCTTTTGAGTTTAACAGTTTGGACAGTCCGAAGTAAATCAGTTGCCTATTATTACCCTTCGGATCTTCACTAAAATGTCTTTTGTGGAATCGATATTTACTCCGAGATAAATAAATTCCGTAAATATCTCGAAATTTCAGCTGACCGTAATTACATTTTGTTCCAATTGACTGATATTGTTTTTTTACTGAACAACATGCACTTGGTTTGTCTTCGTTGACAGCCAGCTCCACTTATTTCACCGTATCGTCAATCTCAACGAAAATTTCGCTTTTAGACAGCGATGATCAGCTGGATAGATTTTGTAAAAGATAATGCCTTCCGTATGTATTCATATCTTAAGCACTACTTTCTCCAGTATGAGGTTCAAGTTATGTGACCTTGATAATTAAATTATTATATATTACAGTATACAGCGTATTTTCAAATCTTGCCACCATGGCGCTGTATTGGGGTTTTTCCAAAATTTGTCTTGATGAAAATATTATGTTTATTCCTTTACCTTTTCTGGATAAAACTTGTGAGGTCTCATTTCAGAATTCCTCGCATGGTTGACTAAGGACAATTATAGATGTTAAAAATTATTATCTAAGACTATATTTTGTTGTTATTTTTTTATTTTATTTAAGCTTTACTTACTCACATACGAATCGACAGAAATTAAAAATTAAACTTGTTGCACAGTGTAACAACTTGTATTAGATCTCAACCGTATGAACATTTATATCTAAATTTTAATATCATTCCAAGGCAAAATTAAGGGGCTCGTTTCGGTAAATAGACTAATGTGGTATTATAGTAAACAGATATACCTGCCCAACAAGTATAATTGTTAAATCTTGCGAAATGAGTTTACATCTTTATTCATTTGAATTTTAAACGTCATTAAATTACCATAGCAATTATCATAAATATCGTAGGTTGCTATCTCGCAAACAATACTATATATCGGTCAATATAAACACGATCAACCGATGCTGAATCGCTAATTAAATCAATTTGTACTTTTTTTTATGATCAATTCTTGGTGTGCAATATATCGAAAAAGAAAGTGAAAATTAAATAAAAAAATAGCAGGGGAGTGTGAACTTAAAGTTGTTTGAAAAAGTCGAAAATAATGACAAATGTTGAAGAGTGTTAAGAAGTCGAAAAATGTTGGAGAATTATATATTAAGTATAATGAAAAAGTCCAAAAGTTTGAATACGTCGAAAAATGTCAAGAAAGGCTGAAAATAAGATGTTCCTGTTTTCAATATTACTTTGTATATGCTACCTCGTGCAAAATACAATCGCACCTTGAAATGTGTTCTATGCATACATACGCAACCCCTTGTACTCAAATAAAAGTTAAAATCAATGTGTGAATCTTCCATCTGTCCAATTGTTATTCTCACTATATTCTCTCTTAATTGGAATTCAATAGTTTTTGCAACTGCCGCATCGCCACTTTGATGAAAAGCTGCAGTGGAGAATGTTAAGTGGCTTCTCTAGAACCAAAGCAGGCATTTTCTTCATGACACCGGTGGTCGAAATGTTTGCAAGTTTCTGCGGTCATTGAAGCTGTGCTTTTTCGTTTAGTTTGCAGTTTCAGCATGCGAGACAATGGATCTGGCGATGGCAGTACATGTATGTACTTACGTAGCTAGTCTATAAGCTGGACCTATTTAGATTTGTAGATTTCATTGTCGAAATGTATTTTCTTTTAGTAGTGATTTTTACTATGTCCCTGTTCGGTTCCTTTGGCTTGCCCAACTGCAAGTGATAGATACTTTTAGAGGCAATATGAGAGCGTATACGATGGTATTTATCATTGCGAAGTGTATTTGCCATTCTGGGCGTATATACCCTAAATCATAAAATAAGGTCTGTTCCAGTTTTGGTAAATAGTGCTGTGGTAGAGTAAAAAGATTTTTTTTGTTTTTATTCGTCGATTTTGGATACTTCTTACAGAAGTAATGCCGATTGGGGATCATATGAGCCAGTTTACTATACAGACAGTGTGACAATTTTCCACCCAGGCTTTATACCTCCTGCCTGAACGCGTAACGCCATCTGCTGGCATTATATATTGTTGAAATGGTGTTCCAAGTTACCCTAGAAAAATAAACCACTTAGCAGTAACGTTAAGGGTAAACGTCGTAAAATTTACGACTATAATTTTCAACGTTCAAATTAAAAAAATGTTTATTTTTTTCTAAATTCAAATTATGCAGTTTTATTAAGCTCTTTTTTATAAGAACTGTGTTTAGAAGAAAATTAAAAAAAAATATTAGATATCTTTAGTGTCTAGCACGATAAAATTGGATCTAATAAAAAAAGTAAAATTTAAAACTTACTTTACTTTACGTTTGCATCGGTGAGATCTTAAGCCGAGAAACAGTTTTCTACTGGCATAAACGTTTTCGCGAAGGTCGTCAGATCGAAAGCATAACACCTACTCAAAAAATATCATATCTGCGTGCTTGACTACCCGCCGTATTCGTCAGATTCGCACCGTGTGGATTCTTTCTATACCCAAAACTGAAATTGGTGTTCAAAGGTTATTTTTACGCGGCGACGCGACAACTGAAGGCACGTGTGTCACTCGATTTTATCAGTTTTAAGTCATTGTCAACAGTGTGTAGTTGGGGAAGTTGAGTGTTTTCAATACTCCTGAAAAATTTTGAATTCTTTTGATTTTATGAGAAAAGTATGGCCGGAAAATTGTCGCTCTATGTATATTATGATGCTTCGTAGAAGTATATCAAAATAGGTAGATAATTCCCAATCTAAGTATCAGTTTAAAAGAATCAAAACCCGGACAACAACCTTTAAGCTGAGAATTTTCCATCTCAAAGAACGGCACCGGGTGCTAACAATTTTCCGATACTGTAAATTAGATGCTTTAATACATATTATACATACATGCACTACTGAGTACTTAAGCTTACAAATTAAAGAAAAAAACGAAAACTAAATTAAGGAGTCCAAGTTGTTAAAGACATTTACCAAGAAAGTAATATTTATAAAAAAGCAATTCTAAATATAAGACACGAACCTTATCAGGAAGATTGGTGTACAGAATGGCCGCGAATACAAGTAAACTTGTAAGCTGTCCTATGTAAGGATGAGGTCATTATAAATACAATTTTTGAATAATTAGTCTTAATAAATCCATCGCCTTTTGTGCCACTTTTTTTTTTTAATCATTAGGCTTTGAAGAATAATGTTTTCTTAAACTTTTTTTTTATAATTTCAATTCTTACCTGTGAGGCATTGTTTCTTCTTTCTTAAATATATTGCGTATTTCATCGCCGTCAAATACGAAAAGCAAATCTGGATGCCCAATGAGTCCACCGACTTTGGCAATTTTTCCATAACTGACACGTAACTCTTTCATTACTTTGTCTAAATCGCTTATCTTGTACTGTCCTGTAAATTTAAAGCATATTATATTGAATACATATATGATATATCGATTGAAATTTTAGAAAAAATGCGTTGAAAAATATTGAGAGTGCTTCACTTTTGAGGCTGTTAAACATTTTCCATTGTCAAATCTAAGGCTGTGAACCACTGAAAATTTCATCCGTGATTCGGTTCAGTTGTTCACAGCTGTTCTGAATAGGTTGGTACAAAAACCGGCTCATCTAGAGCTTTAAAATACCGGTTCGGCTCAGAATAATGGTTAGGGAAAATGTTATGGCTTGAAAGCGTACCCACACTTCTTATACAATCTCCTATCGGACTGATAGAGATAACAATTGATTACAAAATTAAATAAAATTCCTTATATAATTGAGTAAGTGGGTGCAGCATCTATCATAGGCTGAAGCTAGCCGATAAACTGAACATTGATAAATACGGCATGTATAGATCATGTAACACAAGATTTCATTTGATAAAAATGGGCAAGTGGGTATGTCACCTCCTATTATAGCTAAAAATTGTATTCATCATATGAAGCAAAGCGAATATAATGAAAACTTAATAGATTCGACTCGATAGGCTAGGTTAGGTAGGAGTGGCAGTCAGTTACGAAGAACCGAGTCACTTAGACCATATGTGATCCATTGTGATACCACAGGGTATCTGACTATGCCTTCTCGTTGAACCACCCAGATTTCGTAATGAAACTAAAAAGCTGACCTATACTAACATGTCTAAGGTCATCCAGGTCATCAAATAAAAACGAACCAAGTGTCTTGTGGCGTTTTCTAGCAAGTGCGGGGCAGGTTGTCCAGTTATGACTGCAACAACTGACGAGACACTATGTCTAGCGCGAGAAATCAGTTCTGACGAACGCTTAGCATCCCATTTCTGCCAGATTTGCCTAGTTATGTTGCAAAATTCGACCCGATACTCGTGTAATAAAAAGTACCTATTACAACAAAAGTGTACGAGCTAGAGACTGTAGACCATGGGGCCTACCATAGTACTATATATGCAACTACTATTACATTAATTACCAGTTTTACTTTTCTCTATTACCATTAGTTAGTAACTGACAGCTTAATAATATTCGTGTTAAAAGGCTACTAAACTCACCAATAAGCGGTGCAAAACGCCATGAATTGCCAATAAATGGCATACCTCTTGGTCCAGGCACTTCGGCATATGGTTTAGCTTCATTTAAACTACTGCAAACAAAATGTTTGGATTATATGAAAAATGAATCAAGTGGTCTTATTTGATCTTTTCTTACCTTATCTCTTCCGTATATCGTGCTAGATTTTCAGTTTCGAATATTGGTGGCATTTGTATGCTGCTGACCGCAGCTGAAAATGTTGATCGCTTGACAAGCGAAGTTGATTTTCGTAAATGAGACATTTTTCTTGTGAGTCCTGAAATTTTTTTTTTTTTATTTATACTAAATAGTTTTAATTTCCTTGAAAAATTCTCAAGTTATATTTCAAACTGTACAAAACAAACATTTGTGCATTGCATTTTCAATTATTCTTTTAACAATATCAACATACAGAAGTTTTTCACACCAACATATAAATCACTTAGCACCTGTAGAATAAAAAATACTATTTATTTTAAAATCAAACAAATTTAAGGTTATGCAATGTTTTAATGAGTCAGTTTCGTACTTTTTTCAGTTTCAAGGACTTTGCACTTCAATGAAAGTGAAACTCAAAGTAAAGCCCATTATGTATTGTACTGGAACTATGAGGTAGGTTTTTGTTTTCATTTGAAGTTAGTTACGATACAAATTATCGTATGCTTATTAGAACGAGATCATAAGATTTTTTTTTTAAATGAGCTAATAACCATATCACTTAGTCTTAAACTCATTATAAAGATAGATACAAGCGTCAGACTATTAGTTGACTGGAAATATACTTCGTAAAAGGTATGTATACATGGGTTACTTGAGACTCGAAACTTGAAACCTTGTGTTCTTAAAACTGTGAATGTGACGCTTGGTTTCAATCTGAAATCATGAAATCATTTTGAACCCATTTTTCAAAAAAATACTTACTGCTTCAATCAATGAGAAACAGTCGGAAATAAATTTTGGAAGAAGAAATAGTATTTATTCCAACCTACTATAATAAAAAGTGGGCATACATAAGTACTTTCGATTTTATTCAAATTAACACATGTTGTAGGGTACACTCTTTTGAATAATTTCAAATCGTCGCTCTCGCGAAGAATGGTCCTAACCAGCGGCGTCACTTCACCAGATCTTAGGGGGGCGAAAATTATAATTCCACCACTATTATATAGGTTTATTGAATAAATGTATTGAATAACAACTAGTATCAGAACCTTGGTGGAGGGGGCCAATGCCCTCCCCAGCCCTACTGAATTGACGCCGCTGGCCCTAACTCATATTTTTGAAATTCCACAGGAGGAGAAAAAAACTTTAAAACTTCAAATAAAGTAGTTTTTTAAATGAGGTTCCCAAAAATTTTAGTTGGTGGGTTAGGAGAGGATATGACGTAGACGTTCTTGACGAGAAATTCTACAAATGTCATTTCTATCAATGATTTTTTGACACTTGAACATTTGCACCAAAAATTGGCATATTCGACAAATAATAAAAACGGCAGCACGTACATCAAACTTTGAATACCATAACTATGCCCCCTGTGATTATCTATAATATGAAGTCATCATTTCCGAAATCGATACAGCCGTTACAGAATTATGGACATAAATGTAAACATAGATTTGCCCCTTCCATTCCTTTGCTTATATACTCATCTCCCAGGGGGATTAGGGAAGAGATGTAGCATGTGCTTTTTAGCTGAAACCTTTACCTAACTAACGACTCCAATATCAACAAAATATAGCAGGGCTTATTGATTTATCGACGAAAAAGTCAACTTCGAAAAAGAATGAGCTAGAGCCTTTCTACCCGAGAGCGGCGATATACATATGTTGACTAAATATATTATTTACCTTTATTCTCACAAACAAATTAAAAAAGCTTACTATATTGCAACGCGATATTCGTTTTTATATAAATAACTGATTACGAATAATTTTTTTCTGAAAAAAAAACCAATTGCTCAAATAAGTTTTCTGTGTAAGGGATATAGAATTTAAGATAATTTTTGATATGAAAATATCACCATATCAAATTGAATCACTAATTGCCACTCCCAAACTATTTCCAGCACTGTCTGAAGTATGACTGCAATAATTTCAATATCTCTCTCAATAGAACGTTATAAAATTGTTTGTATGGGAGTTTGGTGCTGATCGATATGCGATCCCCCCTGTTGATTTTAATGCATGCTTGCATTGTATGTATCAAATTAGTTTATAAGTTTAGTTCGTTAGTAACAAAGAAAGAATAAAGTCATACTTGAAGAGAAGCATGCCGGGTTTTAATTATTGAATGTAGCCGAAGTAAAGACTACAATTGGTGACCCCGATGTGATCTCAACACGCAACCTGCGACGAATGCGAAGTTGCATTCAATTCTCTCAAAAAAGACAAACATTACTGGTTCATCCTAATCCTGACGCTAAAGTGAGCATTATGGGCGAAGCGTCAAATGATGCTACTGCAGTGCAGTCCTTCAGCAATGTACCTCCAACAAATGGGAATCACTGGGGCTCTTTTCAAAACGATTGAGTACTCAACTTTTGACCAAGAGCTTTTGGCAATATTTCAGGTCATAAAACATTTCCGATATTTCGTGGAAGGAACACAGTTCACCGTATTTACGTACCATAAGCCACTTACAAATGCTATTTGTTCGAAAACAGAGAGAACTCCTAGACAGACACGTCACTTAGAATATATCGCAGAGTTTACTTATGACATACGTTACATTAAAGGCCTTAAAAACATTGTGGCTGACGCGCTCTCAAGATGCTACGTGGATTTAATAAACTTTCATCTGATAAACTCTAAAAATTTCGTTCAAGAACAGTCAACCGACGATGAGTTGCAAGAATTGATTGTTTATAAAAATTCATCTACTACCCTCAAGAAGATATTTATGCCAATCGATAATGTTCATATTTGGCGTGAAACTACCACAGAAGTGAACCGACCGACCGTACATACCCAAATTTTTTCGAAGAACAATATTCGATAACCACCATTGTTTATTCACTCAAGTATACGAGCTACTCGCAAAATAATTACATCAAAATATTTTTGGCCGAAAACGAATAGCAATATTAACATGTGGACACGAGGCTGTATCGCATGCCAAAAGTCAATAATCGTGCGCCATACTAAATCCAAAAATGGAAAATTCGCGACCACGCCCTCTTATCTTTGATAACAATAAAAATCTTCAATTACTTCATGTTGATATTTCAAAGGGGTGTGGCACCTCTTTTACAAGTAAAAGCTTTAAAACACTAAATACTTGAAAATTTGTAAAACAAAAACCAAAAAAAAAGTAATCGAATATAGACAAGAGGGCGTGGTACCTCCTATATGTACAAACAACATTTTTATTGAGAGAGATATTGAAATTATTGCAGCCATACAGCGCTGGGAATAGTTTGGGAGTGACAATTAGTGATTCGATTTTTAGAGATGCCATGGCACAAAACTCAAAATGGGTATATGCTACTCCTGAACAAATCGAACACTGGGTAAAGATTGTAGTGCTTTGATACCTCACTTAAATCACTAAATTGAGAAGGATATTAAAGTAAATTTTATCAAACTTAATACTTGATAATAAAGACTAGCACTAGATACGAGTGGGCGGTCATAGACTTTTGATCGTGGCACTTCTTATTCAAGCAAAATTTAAAACATCGTATGTTTTTATGTATGTGGTACAAAAACATTTAATGGAACCAATACGTAATGGATGCTTTTACACATTGCAAAACGTCCGCTCCAACTTTTAATACAGTGTATAGTATTTAATTTTCCCTATTTAACGCCCTTAGGCACTAGCAATTATCAGAATTATGATAAAAAAATTGACAGCGCATAACACGCATCTATAAGAACTACTTCGTCTGACATCTGAGCCTAAAATCTGTTTCCAAACTTTTGTGTATTAATTCTGTAGCTAACTCAAACTGTTCGCAATTTGATGCAATTTTTATGAAAACAACTTATATATGAATAGATTCAAACTACTCTCTACAGTTCATGGGTGTACCTTTAAACTTTAAACTTTTTAACCTTTTTTAGTAATTTCCTTTTAATTTGCTATCATAATATTTTACTCTGTAAAAATCACTTTGCCATACCCACGGAAGATATCAGTAGTTACACACGCAAGCCAAAATACATACCAAACATATTTACATAAATATTTGCTTTATAAACTTGTAGGTAGGTATGTATGTATGTAATTAAGCAATTCAACGTTAGTGAAAATATTAAAAAAAAAAATATAATTAAAATGTAATTTGCAACATATCGTAGTTATGTAAGGAAATTTCTTTCAATTTTTATTGGATCTTATAAGAAGGTTCTTATGAATACGAGATAAGTCAACGATTTGTTTGTACATTTGTATAAAGGCAAAGGAATAGAGTGTGTCAAAAAAGGACTTTCACCAGTTTTCTTGCATAATTCCTCGCAGAAATTTCTGAAAAATTTATATTTTAACCACTCACTAAGGAACGAAGCTGCTCTCAAACTATTCTAGAAAATTGAAAGGTTCGAGCTTTGATCGACTAAAATATGTGTACAGTTTATATATTAGGTGCGCAACTAAGTTCTCGCTGTTTGTCAATAGATGGCGCTAGCGGATAGAGCTGGTCGGTTTGGTTCATATCGAAACTAAACATATGGCAAACAAACCGATTTGACACTTTTAAGATTTTGTGTTTTCATAGTCTGTTTGTGGTTGCTCGAAAATGACTGATTTTCTGCCAAATAATCGTCATTTGCGGGAGGTGTTGATTTTTTTCTTTCAATTGAAGAAAACGACGGCTGACGCGCATCGTGAGCTCCAAAAAGTTTACGGAGATGGTGTTCTGGGCGAAACAACGTGCCGAGTTTGGTTTCGTCGCTTTAAAGACCATGATTTCGACATCAACGATCGACCATGTGAAGGAAGGCCAAAAACCTTTAATTTGGTGGGATCCGGTCGGTGTTATCTATTATGAACTTCTGAAACCGAATGAAACCATCACTGGGGAACGGTACCGAACTCAACTGATGCGATTAAGCAGAGCACTGCGTGAAAATCGGCCCCAATACGAACAGAGGCACGATAAAGTAATTCTATTGCATAAGAACGCCAGGCCTCACGTTGCTAAACCAGTGAAAACATGCTTGGAAACTCTCAAATGGGAATTCCTACCCCACCCGCCGTATTCCCCACATATTGCCCCGTCAGACTACTACTTGTCCCGTTCAATGGCACATGGTCTGGCTGATCAGCAGTTCAACTCCTATGAAGACCTCAAAAAATGGCTTGATTCGTGGATAGCCTCAAGAGACGAACACTTTTACCGTGATGGCATTCGAGATCTACTAGAAAGATGGGGAAAAGTGTCTAGCAATGGGTAATTCTTTCGATTGATTCATCTGTGACTATTTTTTGACAATAAAGTTACAATTTCTAACAAAAAACAGCGAGAACTTAGTTGCGCACCTAATATAACTTTTTTTTACTTTTCAATGATTTAATAATAATATGGATAGTAAGCCGGATCGAAATGTTTGGAGCAAAAAAAGTCAGCCCCACACAAAGTGGGAGCTCGTGTCCATAAATACAAAAAAAAATTAAAGCTATTTAAAAAGTTTTTAAAAAAATCGTCAGATAGATAGTACTTGGAAAAAGAAAAAGCACATATTTTTTTAGGTTTAGTGACACAGTGGGCTCAAAGTGGAACTTTGTACACCAAAAATGTTCTATGGAACAAGTGTTGGATAATTAACTAATTAACTTAGTTGAAACAAAATTCGCTAATATAACATATTGGCGGAAAGTCCATGGTTTCCACTTTGTGAAAACCAATTTATTATTCTTCTATCGTCTTTATATGAACTCTACAGATTTTTCGAAAATTAGAATGAGAAGGTTAGAAAGGGCAGTTTTTCAAATTGAAATTTTTCAATTGATGTCTCTAAATTACGAAAACTAAAAGTGTTCACTACTCCAAATAACGATCGCTGTTTAATTAAAATTTTTTACCAGTAAAGCTGATCGCAAGTAGATTTAGTATTCTAAAATCTAACTTAACTTTTATGACCAGATATGTATGTATGTATATGAGTAAATAAAAGCCAGTTTCTTCAGTAAAAAACTCTTCGATATAACGAATTTTGCGATATAACGACTGACCCGTGCATTAATTAGTACGTTATATTGGACGTCTACTGTATATTAATTCGAATGCCTTTCAAAAACCTAAGAGATATGCCTTCAAAACGGTTTTCTCTAATAACTTAAAAAATATAATTCATATCGCACAATTTTAGCATTTTTGAAATCAACATTGCCAAATTAATGAAAGTTGATACTCATTTTAAAGAAAATTTTTCAATCACATTCCACCTTTGTATGGAGGGTAGGCGTGTCCGTGAGCCAATTTTTTCATATTCACAATTTTTTGTTGTTTTAATCTAAAAAGCTTCTGTACCGAATCTCAAGAATCTAGCGCTATTATTTATATTTATTTCGAAAAATTCGAGGAATTTTGAAAAGCATTTCTGCATCAGTTTTTTTTTTTTTTTTGACCGAGAAAAACTCAATGGAGCAGCTTTGGTTCCCTTAGAGACCGTTTTTTTTTTTGTCAAAACAATATATTTTTCGAGTGTAATTTTTTTTTTCTTCACAGAATATCCAAATTTGATAAGAAAATATTCACTAAAATAAAATTCGTTTTGAGCACTACTGACACAAACTTTTGAAATTTTTCCCACATGTCTGACTCGAGAACCCTTCTGCATATGCAATTTCCAACAGTTAGAATTTGTTTTCTCTTAATAAGTTTAATTTCTGTATTATTAATTCATATAATGGTTATTATGTGAAGGTAATTTTTTTTGTTTTTGTAAAACATATAATTTCTCCGAGAGCGCTAGTGTGTATATTTAAATTTATGTGTTTATTTAAGGACTACAAATATTTTCACCTTATATTTTCAGTACGGTCAAATGCCTTGTATCATGAAAATTTTCACACTTTGCACTGTTTTTTTTCCTCTTTTTTTTTTGTATTGCTTTTTGCTACAATTTACTATAATGAAAAATAATTGCAACAAATCTTCATTTTAACTGTTCAATTTTAATTCGTATTAAAACGCAAAGTCTTTTTATAATTCACTTTTGAACGAGAAAAAATCGTTACAAGCTCGACTGCACATAACGCGCGCGGTGCACACTTTTTCGCTTCGGCTATACGTCAATTCGCCGCATTTACTGACTGACTGTCAGTGCTGTACTAAGCGCGATCTTCAGCATTTTTGATAACTTATACTAAAAAATTGCTCCACTCGCACCACAAGTCTGCATTCATCTACGATTGGCTCTCGCATTTATCTTTTGGAGTTTACCATGATTTATTATGCTCCGCATTGTAGAGTTTTGCTTTTGTAGCTCGAACTTCAAGTCAGCTTAGGAGTTCCATTTGCATTGTGTCGGCTGTCAATGCACTGTCAGTCAAATTATCTGACAAGCAGTCATGCGAAGATCTTTGAAATTATAATTTTTGCCATCTAGGTCGTCGTTAAAGTTGTGGCATTATTTGTATTATATAAGATCTTTTTTAAAAAAAAAAAACCTCAATGTTATGATTTCGTGTACCGGAAAATGTTGCATCCTTTGGTTGTTTGGCCTACATACGTAAGTTATACGTTCGGCATCTTTCTGGATTTTTATTATATGTCGCACATTTAATAAAGTTCAAATTATTATTCTAAATATTTATTTTAAGTTGGTAATGCACATGAACTTGTGTGAAAAGCATGAGACAACAAAACTTGCCTCATATGTTTATTAATGAAGAGTGGAAAATACAAATTTTTGGAAGAAATAGATTGATATACTGTACAGACCATTGACAAATGGAAAGAAGCCTTGCTGCCTGATTGGAATTTCTATGCCACAATTTTTGTGCGCTCATTTTCTAATATGAAAAAGGTATTACTGAACAGAAGTCGTCGCTTGAGTGCTTATTTGTCCTCAACGCCAGAGAAATCTAATTTTGCATTAGAGCTAAACTTTAAATCCCCGACTGACAAACTTTTTTTTGTATTTTTTTGCGAAAATTATACATTTTTGTGAAGATTAAAATTTTATCGCACTTAATAACAAATTATAGCAGATGAAAAAAATAAGGTGCTTATCAAAATTATAAGCCACTTCTATAACTTAACTTCAACCCTCGCCAAAGCTGCGCCGTTTATGTTTTTGCAAAAAACAGAAAAAAGCGCGAAAAATATTTTTTTTATATTTTAAGCACAGAATTGGGAAAGAGTCGTTACTTTTAGTTAAGAATACATACATTTTTGTTTACTGGCAGCCTTATCAAAATTATAAGACATCTTAATTTTAGAGTTAAAAAATAGACGAGTAATTGAATGTTATTATACCCTACACAGAGGGTATATTCACATTATCATTCCGTTTGTAACGCATAGAAGGGGGCGTGGCAGGTATGGAAAAGTATATATATTCTTGATCAGCGTCACCACCTGAGTCGATATAGCTGTGTCCGTCTGTCTGTCTGTCCGTCTGTCTGTCTGTCCGTCTGTCTGTCTGTTGAAATCAAGTTTACGGGAAAACTAAGCAAGCTAATTCAATGAAATTTGGCACACAGGTCACACCTTCTTGCAAGCTGCTAGCATATAAAAATGGGCGAAATCGGTTGACGGCCACGCCTTCTGCTCATACTCTATGTAAATATACCCAAGTCCATTTTGAAAAAAAGTTGCTCCGATTTTGATGAAACTTGGTGATTTGGTCAAGCTGAGAACGAAATTAAGATAAGGCTAGGTTTTAAGTTTGTAAAGGCTCTTAAAAAGGCGTGGCACATCCCTAAATTTTAACTTTTATAACGCCATAGCTCGTAAACCGTGTAAGATATTGTGATGAAATTCGGTACACGAATACAGATCTTATGAATCTTGAATTGGGCATAAAGTGGGCGGAATTGTAAAAAAGGGCGTGGCACTTCTTAGCAATTAAAAAAATGGATATCAAATAACTCCAAATTGGCCCATACGATTTTCATTAAAATTTAAGGGATGATACCACTGAAAGTAGTCAACAATACAAGCTACGTCAATACACTGAAAAATTTCTTTTAAGTGCGTGGCACAGCCTACAATGTTTATAAACGTTATAAAAAGAGAACTAACAACTCACTCGTTATGAAATTTAATAAGGCGGATATACTTGCTAAAAGGTGTCTTCTTGCAAAATTTTGGCACAATTGTGCCGGTGGGTGTGGCACCTCCCATATAAGCGAAATACGTTTAATGCTAGATAGTGTGCTATGAGAGTAATCTTCATAAAATTTTGTGTAGAGGTGTCGGTTATTATATGCTTCGGAATTAAATGAAACTTGACAAGATTGCATCAGTGGGCGGGGCACCTCCCTCATTAAAATAAAGCTGTAAGTGCTATTTTAAGTGAACTATTGGAGCAATTGATCTGAAATTTGATGTAAGTGGCTAAAGGGTATTAGGTGCATATGAATCACAAGTTGGCGAAATAGCAAAAGTGGGCGTGGCAGCTCCCATACAATTAAAATACCTTAAGTGTCATAACTATCGAAATATATGAGCAATGATACACAAATTTTGTGTAAGAGGTTTGTTTATAAAAAGTTATTTCTGGATCAAAATCGGACTAGATTGCATCAGTGGGTGTGTCACCGTCCTAAGTTTTAGGAATAATTACGGCACATATCGCAAACGATACAAGCTATTGTGCTAAAGTTTGGTTTGTTTATTGAACCAAAAGTGGGCGGAATTGGAGAAGTGGGCGTGGCAACATTTCCCATATTCTTTTGACATTTTCAATCTTTTACATTTCCCCAACAATTTCATTCGAAATATTCTTTATTCTTTCGACTTTTTCATCAATTTTTCAGCATTTTTCATATGTTTCGACTTATTCAATTTATTTCAACTTTCTTTAATGGTTTTCATATATTTTCAACATTTTCAGTTTTTTTTAACACTTTTCAACATTTCTGAACCTTTTTACATTATTTTCGACTTATTCAACATTTTTTTAACATTTATTGAAAAAGTACTTTCAATGCAGTGTAGGGTATGTGAGTTGCGGCCTGGCCGAAGATAACACCTTTACCAGTTTTTCTTTAAATTAATGAAAGTTAGTAGCCAATATAGCAACATTGGTTTTTCCCTACATCAAAAGTGAATTTTCTTTTCGAATTTATTTGGTTGATAAAAAAATTTGGCTCAGAATCATATAATTACAAAATTGAATTAGAAAACTAAATAGAGCTCTGAAGAATCGAGACCAAACTATTAAAAAGGGGCCAATAGAAGGGCGACTTTCCGCCCTTGTGCATTCATTTCAACGTTCAAGACACTAGTTAAATTCGAAGCACTCGCTGCACTTATGTTCATGTTAGTTCATGTAAACCGGTACAACAAAATGGAGCTATTCAAACATTAGTGAACAAACTTCCCAATGTGCCAAACGGATCCGTTTTCGAAAGGAATTTCATACGAAAAAGAATCCGAAACGAATTCCGGAACGGATCCGTACATGAAGTCCGTTTCGGATCCGTTACGGATCCGCATCCGATTTTCTGCACATTGGGTTAATACGAAAACACATGAGTGGTTTTATTTTGAACATTCACTACAAACTAAGCCTGCATACAAGTAATCGATAATTAGTAGGTACAAGTAAGTAGACAAATCAATATGAGTAGTACTAGTAAGAATGAAAATTATTAAACGGTACAAGTGCTGGTTTTGGCACTCGCATATTTTGTGCCGTATTCAAATAAATACAAGATAGCTAAGACTCTATCAAGCTATATTTGAGATAAATTTATTTTTATTCCAACCAGGCACGCAGCATATTCAACACCACGACGAATAAAATTAATGAAATCAACATTTTACTTTTCATTCACACATACGTTTCAACTAGCGGTTTTGTCCTCGTTGCATAACCTCGCATACATTTTACGCACTCCAATCCTTACTGCAGACAATTGAGTCCATACACCAAATTTCTCAACTTAGTATAAGTCAAAGTATAGCAATTTAAGGAGGAAACACGCCCCAATGTCCAATGCCGCTCACATTTTGCAAGTAGCATTTAGCAATGTACATCCATGCATCAAGTTACACAACTGTAGCTGTCATAGATGTCAAGATATAGCGTTTGAAGTGTTTTTGTTGTAAAGAAGATTCCACGCCCCGTTGTTAATCGCCACCACACTTCATGAAGTTTTTAGAATAGAAAATTTGTATCTGTTTTTTATTTGTATCAAATTTTAAAACTCTTTCTATTATAAGTTACCAGATATAGCGTTTTCATTGTTTTTGTTGCATGGAAGGTGCCACGTCCGTTGTATATTTCCGTCTAAGGGTTGTGAGGTGCATAGCATGGACAATATACATCTTAAAACCAGATTTCAAAACTTATGCTATCATAAATAGGGAAAATATAGCGTTTTAAGTGCTTTTTTTTCGTATGGAAAGTGCCACGCCCCAATGCATATTTCTGTCCATATTCCGTGAGGTGCTTAGCGTAAACTATGTAAGTACATCTTAACACCAAATTTGGAAACTATTGCTATCATTGGAGCAAAGATGTAGCGTTATAAATGTTTTCGTGGCATGGAAAGTGCCACGCCCTTTACTTTTTATCAAAATAAGATATAGCCTATGTTACTCAGGGATGTTTTAGCTTTCTATTAGTAGAAGCATTTTGAGAACTGGTCTTTTAATCTTCATATCCAAATATGTTCAAGGCATAAAAAATTTATGTGCACTGCGTGAACTAAAAATTGAAGTATTAAAAATTTACAATTTGCAATTCTGCAAAATATTCTTGCATTACACACTTTTGAGCTTTACAATCTTTAATCAACTAATTAGATTTACAGTGTTACATATCGACTTTTGAATCCGAAATACTTAACATTTTTTATGGAAATATACCCTTCATTGATTTGACAGTCAATATAGTAAGAAATGTTTGTTCTGGTCTTGAGCTTAAGAGTTCCAACATGTGTAATATACTAAAATTAAATAAAATTCACTAAATTGGAACGTGAAAGCGACCATTTATTCATTATTGATCCCCAGTATTAGCAGAAACTCGCTTGATTTTCAATATGTGAAATTCACATCGAAATATCCATAACAAACTTCGATTAAAAGTGAGTGATTAAAGCACTTGAATAAATTGAATTTACGTATTTGATTTTGAAATAAGCGTTTGGGGTGGTGGTTGTGGTTTCTATTGAATGGACGATGCATTTGTGGCTCGTATTGGTTTTCATCTTCTTTGTCAATTGACATATCGTTGTGAATATACAATGTTTGGCCAAAAAAAAAAAAATTTGACTTTATTACTCCATTGTTTGCCCACGCAATCAACCGCTGTAATTGGTAAATAAGGCAAAACCAGAAGAAGAAAAGACGAAATGCTCTAATTGCCTGCCGTGCCGTCTACAGTTGATGCGGTTACGTTGCCTTGCCAATACGCTATTTGCATCTGTACTCGTCGCACTCAGGTGGCCGGCCATAACTGCAACAACAATAAATTGTACAATTACTTTGCAGTAAACATTAGACAAGAGTTATTTAATTTATTGTAGCTTTTTCAAGCCTCGTGAGCTTTGTTGCAAAATACTTGTAATTGTGTTGCAATACCCGCTATAATTTGAGAAACCACACTAAATGAATCAAAATTTGTTCGAAATAGCTAGCTATGTGGCATTTTAATGCAATGAAACAATTTCTTTTTCTTCAACAGAAAATTAACAAGCACATTAAATAGCCAGAGCCTAATTTCTATAGTACATATATGTATATGTTAACGGCCAAATAACTTTTTTTTGAAATAAAAAATAAACTAGTTTTTCCTAGGCCAAACTAGTTCATCCAAAGCATGTTAGAATGAACCACTTTAGCCTAGGAAAGTTTAAGCGGCTCAGGGCTTACATCCTCCAATATGTCCAGCACCAGTTCGTGGAGGCCTTCGGTCGTTCACTGCAGTTAATCCAACGCTGGTGTGTTAGCGAAACTCGTGTTGGACATAGTATAGTGTACCGCGTCTGAAGAATGTATGCTATCTTGAGTACTAATTATCAACATTGGTAGGAGTTGCAGTCAGTTACGAGACCGACTCACTTAGACCAAATGTGATCCATTGTGATAACATAATGTATAAGAAATCAAGTGTACTTTCAATAAATTAAACTTAATTAATGAAAACTTTCTTATCACCTTAAAAGTTATTAGGTTAAGATATGCATACTGGCACGCCTTTGCGCACAAAACCAAAAGAAAAATAAACCAATGAATTGTGAACTGACCAATAGCTATAATGAAAGATGTTGCCATACTAATTTAAAAGCTGATTTACTCAATATAATAGAAAATGTTAAATTGTGACGCCTGCTTCCATTGTTAATGCAATGAAGGGTATATTATTTTACCCTGCTCAAAAAAAACGTAAATTACGTAATTATTTATGAATTTCCGGAAAAAGTTTTCAAAATTTACTATCTAAAAATTTTATTTTAAGAATTCAGTTTGATAGATTAGAAACAATGCTTTCAATGTTTTCTATAAAAATTAATTTTCGCCAATAAATAGCTAGTAAAAAAATTAAACGATGAAATATTTCTTTATAGAATACATTTTACTAGACATCCTCTGAATTATAAATCTACAAAACGTTCATTTCAAAAAAAAATTAATCAATTTTTTTTTCTAATTTTAGTTTCCTCGATGACCTTGATCGGTTAGGTGCTAAGGACTACCAACCGACTGAACAGGACATTTTACGCACTCGTGTCAAAACTACTGGAATTGTTGAAGTGCACTTCTCATTTAAAAATCTTAATTTCAAGTAAGTATTTCGGTATTGGCATTTTTATTTGGAAGTATATTTTATAATTTTTTTTTCTAACCCTCAGACTATTTGATGTTGGTGGGCAACGATCTGAGCGTAAGAAATGGATTCATTGTTTTGAAGATGTTACCGCGATTATTTTCTGCGTTGCAATGTCCGAATATGATCAAGTCCTGCACGAGGATGAAACTACGGTATGCAACAATCTTAAAACGCAAACTATTTGCTGGACAAATCTATATTTATGCTCTCATTCCCTTCTTATAGAACCGCATGCAAGAATCCCTTAAGCTATTTGACTCTATTTGTAATAATAAATGGTTCACAGATACTTCGATCATTTTGTTCTTAAATAAGAAAGATTTGTTCGAGGAGAAGATACGAAAGAGTCCATTGACAATCTGTTTCCCAGAATATACAGGTAAGTTGAACTTTTGGCGAAGCTTGGCATGAAGCTTAATAATAGAAAAAGTTTAGAAATATGAGCTCTTTATTTTTTAAAAGCATAATCCAAATTTTGAAAAAAATTAATTAAATCGATTCTACAAAAAAATTTTATTTATTCTGCTTTTTTAGCAGTCCTTAACTCGGGAAGTATGCCTTAAATTAAAAACTTTATTTATACCCTTATTCTAAATCAGTATAGATTTTATCAATTTAATAGACATAGTGAACTCCTAAAACTCTGCCTCATTTGTTTTTTTTTAGAATTCAAACTGATACAGGTTCATAATAAACGGCCAAATCCAAAATTCGTAAAGAGTGATACCATTTGTAACATAGCATACAATAAGCGAAAATATGAACATAGCAATGGAATTGATAGTCGAGGAAAATTAGCTAAAAGTTTTTACTTTTTTTGGGAATGCACATATCAAGATGCGATTTTTTGCAATTGTCTTCTAAATTTATAGAGAAAAAGCTTAAGTTTATATGAGGCATAATAAGCTGAACGTCCCAGGCCAAAAAAAGTTCTCTGATAGGGTTGAAAATTGGGCTAATTGTTGTCTTGGTAGATGATACTATTCATACCAAAAAAATTACTTATTTGGACGAATATAGAGTTAAGTGAAGTGGGAAAAAATTTAATTTTTTCTGCTTTTTTAGTAGTCTTTAACTCCGGAAGTATTCCTTAAATCAAAAAATTTATTTATACCCTTATTCTAAATCAGTATCGATTTAATCAATTTAATAGACATAGTGAAATTCTAAAACTGCTACACTTTTTTCTTTTAGAGTTCAAACTGATACAGGTTCATAATAAACGACCAAATCCGAAATTCGTAGAGTGATTCCATTTGTATCCTAGCATACAATAAGCGAAAATATAAACATAGCAATGGAATTGATAGTCGAGGAAAATTAGCTAAAAGTTTTTACTTTTTTTGGGAATGCACATATCAAGATGCGATTTTTTGCAATTGTCTTCTAAATCTATAAAGAAAAAGTTTAAGTCTATGTGGGGCATAATTTGCTGAACGTCCCAGGCCAAAAAAATGTTCTCTGATAGGGTTGAAAATTGGGCTAATTGTGGTCTTAGTAGATGGTACTATTCCTACCAAACATTTACTTATTTGGACAAATATAGACTTAAGTGAAGTGGGTACGATTTTTGAACTTTTGTAGCTTTTTTCGGAAAAAAAATTCTCAAATGTCTTCAATAGGGGTTTACTTAATTGAATATTTATCATTTTATTTCCATTGCTTTTCATATTTTGGGGAAATATCAAAGTGATGTTCAATTTAATTATAATTCTCTAAGTTTTCACTTGTTGAAATCATGTTTTTGTTGGTTCTCCATGTGCAAACATCTTTTTTCTTGGTTGGTGTCAAATACTGTACTAATGGTATTTATGGCCAAAGAAGCCTTTATGTGAATTTCATTACATTTCAGCTGGGACTTAAATCACTGAGAATATTCGTGATAATTGATATCTTTTTTTATATTTATTATAGTGTCTCCAATATCGCTCTCGTGTCCCATTATGACTTTCATATTTTGCCGAATATTTCTTAATAAATGTGTAATTTTTCTTTTAGTTTCTGGTATCTACTACCAAAAAACATGCTATTGTTTTATTTAACATTATTTTCTGTTAGCTCTAAATAATATTTAAATTCTTAATTTAGGTGGACAAGAGTATGGTGAGGCTGCCGCGTATATTCAAGCTCAATTCGAAGCGAAAAACAAATCAACCTCAAAAGAAATCTACTGCCACATGACGTGCGCCACAGATACCAACAACATCCAATTTGTATTTGATGCTGTCACCGATGTGATCATTGCAAATAACCTGCGAGGTTGCGGTCTTTACTAAAAAGTGCTTCAAACCTACAATAAAACAACAACAAAAGTAGTAGTAGCAACAAAAATAACAACTACCAAACAGCAGGAACACAAATATATAAAACAGCCAATACGAACAAAAACATTAAAATCAACAATAAACTAACTACCCTATGTAACGCTATAGAAGCAACCTCCAATTTCATACTATATGACAAAGGGAAATTTTGGGGTAGAAGAAAAGGGAATCACGCACACATACAACTATTTATTATTCTTTGACATAGCACAAGTTTAAAGCGCTTTAAAGTTTATTTACAACTCTTTTCATCACTTACACAAAATATACATTTAAAAATTGTCCTAATATTTAACCAAATAACTTAATAATTTAAAGGAAAAAAGAATTTTGAGCATTTACTAACGGAGACTTAGTTTATATAATTTTATGATATAATAATGCAACTTTTTATAGTTTATTTAAAAGAAATGATAAGGATAGATAAGAATAGTGATAAACAAACCTAAAATTCTTCTACATAATCGGTTTTGGGATCGGTATTTAAGATCCGTTGCTATTTTTCATAATTGCGTTAATTAAAATTCATATTTAAGCATTTTAAACAAATAAATCCAGCCACACAAAAAAATGTGTTCTATATTCTTGATCCCTGATCATTGCTGGTGCACTGAACTCAGATCGCAAGTCGAGTTCGCCCCAACTTGAGAAATTTATATATTTTACTTGAAATACCGTTAACAGTTTCTAAAATAGTTAATAGTTTCAGCTAAAACATAAAATTGATTGAAGTATAGTATAGTTATTATTTTTTTTACTTCTCACCGACATCGAAATTGAAAAAAATGCACGCAAATTTGTATTGTGCGTCACAAATTTCTCATCCAAAAATAACAACTTTTCGAGAAAGGTATTTCGTTACTGATAGTTCTATAGCATACTTGCAGCTAAAGTCGAAAACTTCGTAACTTGAATTTTGAAATAAAGATGGCTTTCGACGTAAGTCCTCGAGATTCTTTGAATGTGTCCTGGTATCAAATTTTTAAAAATTCTTTTAAAATCGCTTACAATTATGTAAGCGCGTTAAGAGACTCTCGAGTGATTTGCTTCAAAATATGCATATGCACTATGTTCATTTGAAAATGAAGCTGCTTTCGGCTTTCGAATAAGCTGACTATATATACATTTATAATGTTTTAATCCTCAGAAGATAACTTAAAAATTATTATTAGTTGAAATAATTTTTTTTTTGTTGAAACCATCAATTTTAGTTTAATATGATTGCGCTCAGGAATGTCAGTGGATCTTTGCAAAACATTTAAAACTCGTTTAAAGCTTAACCCAAAATTTTATTAAAATTGGGATAGTCTTTTCCTAAATTGAAAAAAATAACGCTATGGTGCTCAACTCCAAAGTTTTATTTGAAGGATTTTTTTGTGTGTCTATGTTATGTTTTAAAACATACTTTCATATTTAAAATTCTAGAAAAAAAGTCAAATTATGAAAATATTCTTGATATTGCCCTTATGAAAAAATGTATTTAGAAAATGAAATTCAAGTTTATGTTTTTGTTTAAAATTCTTAGTATAATTTTAAAATAAAAAATCTATAACATAATTTCATAGCAGTGCAAATAAATTGAAAAAGAAAAACAGTTTATTAAAATAATTTTAAAGTATTTCACTTACATATATTGCTTTATTTATACGTACATTTCATTAGTTTAATTAGTACATATTCTATCTTGCATTTGGCAAAAAAACGCTCAAAAATATGCTTTATATTTGTTACGCGCCTAAGATCTAATCTCAAATGGAGGTACACTTAAAAAGCACTAAGCTGATTCATTTTAAAAATACTTTTGAAGATTATGCCCAATTCAATGTCTGCCATAATTGAAAGTAACAGAATAATGCGAAGCACATAAAAGTAAGAGGTAGAAACAGAAAGAAGACTTCGTTCGTTTTATTTATGAAATAAATAACGCATAGAGTTCGAAAAAACTGAAATCAGTTTGCTTACTGTTTTCATCCTAGATATTAAAGCCTAAGCCACTGACGTTTAAATAAAATAATAACCTTTTGATGATGACAGTTTAATTTGCTGGCGTTATGATTTCGTTTTACTTCTTTGGGTGCTTCACAATAGAGAATTATAATTATGTTAGCTTTCATATGAATTGGAAGATGTTTGTAGTGACTTTTGTTTATTAAGACTTCCTATAAATTTTTGTAATGTAATTTTCTGTGACTTTATTATAAAAAAAAACGCACAAATAATATAAAACTCTCGAAAGTTTCAAATAAGTTGACGCCTTTAAGTGTCCCCTTTTATATAATAAAATCATTTATATTATACTTTATATGTTATATATGTATTACTTTGTTATGTACATGCCTTAATGTATATTAAAAACTTTATTATTTATAAACTTATTTTGATTTAACTATAGAAAATATTTATAATTTATTATTTTTTTTTTTTTTGACTATTTTTAAAAGCTCGAATTAAATTTTTTGTTTTATTTCTTACCAAGTAACACAATGGGCATTTTATTCGAAAATATAAGGACCAAACAGTACTTTCTATAAATAAAATTAACCTCTTTTTTGTACAACACTCTACAGTATATTAAAAAAAAATTTAATATCTATGGTTTGAAACCTTGGTTCGAAACATGGTTATAAGTGTGTGCACAAAATAACTTCATATTTCTGGAAGCTTATCTTTTAATATTATTATTATTAGAAGATGAAAAATCATTGTGCTCTCAGTTCTAAGGGGCGGTATTATTAATATTTTTTTTCATAGATTTTATACGAATAAAGTTTTAGTTCAAAATGTAATTTAACAGTAATCAATGAACGTTTCTTAAATCTGCTTTTAGTTTCTTGGTGATGATATGTTCAGCTATTTCAAAATGAATAAATAAAACTTATACAGTATTCTATGAGACATAAATATTATGTATGTCAGTTTAAAATATTTTTCAAGAAGAGTTGTTTTATTTTTTTTTTAAATTGTAATTGTATTTGCACATTATTCTTATATACTATATTTTTTGGCAGTATACTTTATTTACGCAGATGCGCATTAGGTACTGTTAAAAAGAACAGAATCTTAAAGGATTTTGTTTTATTAAACATGTACATTTTAAAGAAAGCATTTCAAACACTCGCATACACTGACACAGAAATTAAAACAAAAGGAATCTACTTTGAAGTGAAAAACAAAGTGTTTCGATTTAAACATTCCTTTTTGTAAATGTTGATCAAAGCTGAATGTTATAATTGTATTTACATTTGTACCGAACTTGTAATCTATTAGATAGAAACATTGCACCGCTCCAACAGTAGACGAACTGTATAAAACTATAAAAATAATAAAACCTCAAGCTATTGGATTTTGTACAGATTTAGTTTTTTCTTCAAACTTTTTTTTACAACATGTTAAGGGCGCACATATATCTTAAGCTAAATATTCTGTTTTTGTATGTCAAATTTAAAATTTGAAATATTGATAATACTAATAATATATGTACTTGAATCAATGCGATGATTTTTTTTAATTAGCTAGCTTCGCGATTATCTTTCCAGATTCTTTGTTGTATGGGAAATAAAGTTTTAGTCTGTTTGATCGCTGCCAATTTATTTAACTTTTCGGAAAACGGCGACCCTTCAAATGTTTTCATTCGGTCCTTAACTCATAATTCGCGAATTTTGCAATTAATACATATGATACATAAAGTCGGAGAAAGAAAAAATGATTATATATTTTGAAAAACCATTAAAGTCGACATAAATTTTATGACCAAACAAATTGTAAACCTATCAGTTTCGATAACTTTGAAACTGATTTGAATACCTTTTTGAAATGTGTATGTAGCACCCTTAATTAATTTAAAATTTACTATGGTATAGAAAACAAAATAATTTTATTATTTTCTACTTAACGAAATCCTTTAATTCACAGTATTCTTGCAAAGTATTTGTAAACTGCTTAAAAATGCAATACATACCAAGGTTTATATGTAAATGGATGCACAGATTAGTAACTATTACAAAATGCGTGACTTCGGAAGCTGAGCTCCATACAAAGGAATGTTGCGAAAACGTAATAAAGGAAATTACCTGTAAAATTGCATACTAATCTTATTTGTAATCTCAAAAATTCATACAGCGTGTTACGTCAGACCCTGTTCCTCTTCCTCAAATCACACATATTATTTGAGTGGGGTCATGTTTCCAACTTTCTAAAAGTTTAACACACCATATGGCGTAACATTTTATTACTTGGAACAGATCTCTCGAAAAATTGCAAAGAGTTTGAAATTTTATATCAATAAAACGTTGGTAGTATCTAATTGTAAATGAAATTTTCTTAACAAATCGAAAATAATCTTAAAAGTTAAATTTATATTTCTTATTCCTGTGGTAACAAAATTTGAGTGACGCATTTAAATATGGTAGTTTTGCTTGTATTTAATTAGTCCTTGCATTTTCCCAAAACAAAAAAAATAATTATATTCTAAGCAAAATATTTATATAAAATTAAAACTATCTAACTTCTCAAATGTCACTCACATATTATTGCTGTATAAATTATGAGTTATTTTAGTTAAGGGAATACAACCACATTTGTTACGAAAATAGCAGATTTCTTTAAAGAATTAAATAAATGAATTTAGCACAATTCTTATTTTATACAAATATCAAAAATAATTTTGTGTAGCGTACAAAAAAATTAACGCAAACTTTATTTAAGTTATTACCGAATTTAACATGTTCTTAAATTTTTTTTCTTAAAATTGTGCTAACTTAACAAATACAAAAAAAAACACGATTCACGATTCAAAAACAGTCACTTTTCGCTTTTACTCAACAAAAAGAAAATTTGTATTTAAAACGCAAAACAAAACATTGACCATTTTACAAGTTGAATACAGTGAAGTAAAAGAGTATAATTGTAATTAAATTTATTAAAAAACAAATTATTAAGCATTTACATTTACGCAAAAGAAAAAACATTTAAGCTAAAAAATTAAAACAAAACAAAAAATCTTTAAAAATAACTATTGTAATTTATAAAAGTTATAATTATGTAATGATACAACAGAAAACATACTTAAGTTTACATACTATAAAACTACATATATTTTTTTCATATAAAATAGTTTTCGACTTTTCTTTATTAATTAATTGCTATTACTATATAACATAAACTCAACGATACAATAAGAAAAAAGTAAAAACTAAAACAGAACAAAATCAACAAAATTCAAACGATAAGAATAACTAAACCAAATATTTTTAATAAATATAAAAAAGTGAATATTAAAAATATGTAAATCGTTTGTGAAATTAAAAAAAAAGATATAAAACTGAATCAACCGCATTTTCTGTCTCTTTTACATCATACGTATACATGCATACGAGTACATTCAAATATTACTACGAGTGTTAGTTAGTAAAACAGAATAAAGAAAAAAACGAAAAACATAACTTTCATTAAGGGTAATGTCGCCGAACTCTATAAAAAAATCTGCTGCCATTCATGAGACCGTCATCTTATTAAAAATCATGCCAAACTATTGAACAACTACAAGCTATGGGTTATAAATTGTATTGGACTTGAGTTATCAGCTTCTAAGGCATAGCAAAAGGTTTTCGTTAGTTTACGACATAGTAAACAGAACTGATCTGAATAAGAGTCTGTCCATAAAAATTAATGAAAGCACTTCATTTTTTCTTTTAACTATTGTAATTTGAACTTATTTTAACACGGATACATTGATTGAGTACCCAATTGTGTCAGCTCTTAACTTCTGAATGTTCTATATTAGCATGTAGCATTAAAGGCTGTTTCAGATAATGAGGTCCCCACTTTACGGCATTACCCTATAAGGATTCAATAAAATGATGAATACTTTACAGTTTCAACAAATCTAAATAAATGAAGCTAATGAAGATAAATCCCTTCAGACACACAAAAGCATTTAAAAATTTATAAAACTAAAACTTTTGAATTTACTCTTTTTTACTACCAATCGAGATAAGTCATGATTAAAGAAATTTTTTCATGCTATTTCTGATAAGGATATAAAGTAAACTTTTTGCTATATGCAATAATTTTAAAACAAATGTGTATAAAAAATTTTTTTATTAGCGCCTTTGTTTCAACCATAGTTTGATTTCATTAATACAAAATCCAACTCTTATCTCACATAGTTTGAATACCGTAAGTGAAACCAAGTTTAGTGTTAAGGAAAACTAAAATCGTTCTAGTCTACTTTGTACTACGCATACTTTTTTGTTTATTGTGCATTTTAAACGCATATTCAAAATATTGCATCTCATAACATGGAAAAAAGAACATTTATCTCACTTCCTTTATACATTCTATATTGTCACTTTAACACAACAACCACAAAACTAATGAAAAAATTTTTTTAACAAAATACCATTATATCAATTTTAAGAACTTTAAAAATAAATAAGAAAAACAATTTAATGAGATCTAAACAAAATATGTGTTAATAATGAAATACATAAAAAACAAAAACAACCATAAAAGAAAAAACGTTTTGAAACCAAAGAAAAAACCACTTAAATTATTGATTAAACTAAATGAAAAAACAAAATACAAAATTTAATAAAAACTTATATTATTAATAATTTAAAATAAAATTTAAAACCATGTTTGTATGTAAAAGAAAAATCACATGTGTTAGATCATCTTAATAAATATAATAATAAAGAAATAAATGAGTCCAAATGCTTTATTTTTTACTCTGGTAATTCCGTGAGACACTTACTCATTTTCAGCTAAACTGAACTGAACCTATGTTTATCGTTGTATGGTAAACACAACGAGTACACAAAAACATAGCTCAACCGACAGTTTTAAAGTAAATACATCGTCAAAGAAAAATTAGCGAACTATAGCTGCATGATAAGGTATCTAAAACTTCTTTCATTTTAAACTTTTTACAGCTAGAAAATAATAAATTTTTGTATGAAAAATCCGAAACGTTTAAAAGGATATCATGGCCATAAGACATACTATATTTATAAAGGATTTTTCAACAGGTACGAGTACATGAAAATTTTAAATTAAATAAAACAAGTAGTGTGAGATATCAACGAATTTTTTTTTTTTTTTTAGTTTTACTTAAAAAGCTTATTGACAATGTGTATTGATGTGTGGAATATGACATAGTTCCAATGTCCATATTGGTTTCACTGTGTGGTACGCATCCGAGAGATCTAATTTTCGATAACACTGGCTCATAGAAAGGTAAGGAGCTATGTAGGGACACTTTTTACGTAGAAATCAAAATGTGAATAGATCGCGTAATAGAAATAATGCAGCACCAATAGAAATGGACAATGAAACTTCATTGTTTTATGAGGATGTACATTGAATGTAATTTTAAAGGTGAGGTGTGGTGATAATTGAAACTAAATAAGATCCATGGAGAAAAACGTTTTGCTGGTCATATGTTCACGAAATTCTCTCAAGATTACAACATATAGTAGTAGGGACTTTCAAATTCCGACCACCGACGATACTAGTTACATATATTTTACTTACTTATTGTTGAGCTCCATATTTCAAAAATATGTGTACTTTTAATTGGATTTATTTTAAAAAAAATAGGCAAAACCGCGCCTTTTTTCATGTGAGTGGATTATTGAACAGTGTTGTTGTTTTGTTTTTAAGTCTAAATAAAAATAATGAGCTCTAACATATTTAAAGTATAAAATCGATGTAATTTATTTACCTTCCAATCAGCTCACATTCGAACTTTCCTTTAAAAACAATTGCGAAACTTTCAGATCACTCGCATTCGAATCTTCTGTTAGTCTTCAGTTTAACTCGCTTTAGCATATTCTGTTGAGTGCAAAGTATAATTATTTTATAAGTTTCTCTTCTGCTCTTCGAGAAGAGTCGAATTCAGAGTAGCAAGTTTCATCGACAAGCGATGTGAGGATCACAGAAGAATAATCGCGAACGACAAATTTCAGGTTGCGATGATTAAAATAATGTTCTCCGATTACTTTCCCTTATGGGGTCCCCTAAGCACTGACTCAGAATTCGAATTCGAACCAAAATTTTGAACTTCTCTTATTTATTAATGATTTAGTAAGTGTGACTCAAGGAATTTAACTATTAAATGAAAGTTCACATAAAGTGTGCATTATTTGTAATTGTTGGACATTTTATGCATTTTTTTATATATGACTATTGTTAAACGTAAAAAATTTTCTTCATTTGGCCAAGTTTAAATCATAAATGTCACATCAAAATAATTTTTTTTTATGTGTAATTTATGTTTTCTGAGTTTCAGTCCCAGTACCTTATAAAATTTTATGATTCCAAGGAATGAAAAGAATTGAGTCTTAATAAATATTTTATTCAAATTTATAGTTGTAGCAACAAAATTTTTGTATTAAATTAAGATACATCTTTAGGGTGTTTTTTGAAAAAATAAAAAAACTATAAATATAAAGAACATATTAAATGGGCGCACTTAATTGAAAACTAAAACTAAAGCCTAAAGTATATATTCCAAACGTTGGATGGAAAAATAATATGTAAGGACTGTCCCAGAAAAAACTTGCGTTTTTTTTTTATTTTTTTTATTATACTCTACCTGATAATTTTAATATATTTTGTCCACATACCTGCAAAATCCAGAATTAGTAGTAATTTCTAATTATAAGAAGGGTCTACCAGTTTCACGAAAAAAGGGTTCAGGCAGAAAACTAGAATTTTCTAACCCAAAGGTAACGGCGAAGGTGAAGCGCCATTTTAAGCAGAATCCTAACACATCAGTGGGAGATATGGCGACTAGAGCAGTTACATCAAAATATACTGCACACAGGATAAAGGAGAAAAGTAAGTTAAAAACATATAGAGTTCAAAAAATACCAGACCGTTCTGATGAAAAGCAGTTGATGACTCAGATGCGAGCCTGAAAATTGTTTGAAAGGTACCTGTCTAAATTTGATTGCTGTGTTATGGACGACGAAACTTACGTCAAAGATTTTAACCAGCTACCTGGGCATGAATATTATACATCACTGAAGAATGGGCATGCCATATGCACCTATAGTCTCAGAAGCAGTTTCTTTGTTACGCGAGGCACAATCAATTCCAAAGTTTATATAGACGAGTGCCTCGAAAAACCTCTTCTACAATTTATTCGTGCATATGAGGGTACCGTGATGTTCTGGCCTGAGTTAGCAACCTCTCATTACTCTAAAGCTACGATGGAATGATATGAAAGTAAAAAGATCTATTTTGTATCAAAAATAGCAAATCCATCCGACTGCCTAGAGCTTCGCTCAATCGAACGATATTGGGCTCTTATGAAAAGAAATCTTCGAAAGAGTGATAAGGCTACAAAAAATGTACAAGACTTCAGACCTAAATGGAAAATATCGTACTGTATTGTCGACGAAATAGCTGTGCAAAATTAAATGAAGGACCTTAAGAAAAATTTATAGAAAAAAAAAAAATTTAATTAGTTTTTAAATATTTATATTCTTAACACTAGCCATTATTAATAAAACAGGAACAAAGACCAAATTATCGGGTATTTTTTTATAACTAAAAAGCAAAACGCAAGTTTTTTCTGGGACAGTCCTTAATTTGTTTTATTTGCATTTAATAAAACCCAATATAAGAGACTTTACGCATGTTTCTGAGGCATGGACTTTTCAGATCTTATCCTCTAACCAAGAGTAATATTTTTGCAATTACGAACAAGATTTTGCTTTAAAAGACAATATACATTATTGAATTATTATTTTGGTAGTTCCGTAGAACACCTTATATGTTAATTTTATTAAAAAGATAAAGATTTGCAGCATAACATAAATTAATCAAGTAATTTTTTCTTTGATTTTGGAGTTGAAATTGTTGTTAATGCTACTCTTCTTGGTGTTTTAGTAGCAGAATTCGATTGCGGCTGTTTTGGAGTATTAGGTGCCGTTTTAAAAGAAGGAATATCATCCTCTTTGTTCTTGTTTATTTTAAAACTTGGGCAATTTATTTGCAGCTGTTTTGAAGAGCTGGGGTCACAGTCTGTTTCTATTTCCTTTTTCGATTCGATACTTTGATAATTTTCAATGTTCTTCTCCATTTGTGTTGCATCCTCAGTAGTGTCTTCATAAACCAAACGAATATCTTCAGTTCGATCAGTTGTATTTTCAATCGCATATGGAACAACTGCTGCTTTATCGGCTACTTTCTGTGTTTCATCAAATGACTTGTTTACGTTCTGGAGATTACTCTGCTCCTGTAAATTTTCTTCGGTAAGGGGCCAAGCGTCCATGGCTTCATCTACTAATGAAGTTTTGTCAAGAGTTGATGGAGCTGGAATTAAAGCACGTGGCGTGCGGCGTATAGCAATTGGCGTGGCACGTTTCACCTGCTGTGGTGTTGATAACTCCATATGCTTTAACGACGATAATGGTGAATTATCCGAAGTTTGTTTGATTTTCGTATTAACTACAACTGTTGGAGTTGTATTTGTAGCAGAAGCGCTTATCGTATTAGTCGGAGTGCGTGGATGTCTTCTAACGGATATGGGTGTAGCAGGACGACACTTTTTTTCCGGTGACTCAAACTTTTCATCTGAACTGAGGATTTCTTTATCTAATATGATTTCAGATGCAATAATTTCACCCAATTGTGTTTTACTGCTGACAGAAACTCTACACTCTTGCTCTTTTATAATTTCGATTTCAGTTGTGGTAGTAACTTCATTTTTGTCTGGAGTTGGCAGCTTCGTGTTAATTTCTTTAATTGTATTTGAACTATCTTGTGCTACTGTTAAAGGAGTAATGTCTTCTTTTTTCGTAAGTGTAATTGGTGAAGCTGGTATAGTTTGCTCCTCCCTGGCCTTTTCGTCATCTATTAAAGTTTCTCGTTTTGCAATTACAGCCGTATTGGAACCTTTCTGAAATTGTGCATCGTTCTCTTTGTCCTTTTGTTTTCTGGGTTTTCTATCCTTAAACGGGTTTTCCTCAGCTAATTTTGTCAGAATCGCTTCAGATTCTTCATATATTTCGCCTAACTCACCCGATTCAAAGGTAATTATTGAGCAGAAACCATCAGTACTGGATACAACAATAATGCAACCATCGCTAGACCATGTAATGTCAGTTAGTCGAGTGTAATGAATATTAGAAATCAGTCCAAAAGGTTGTTTTTGTTGAGTGTCGTAAAGATAAACAGAACTTCGTGTGGCAATAGCAAATATCATGCGATAAGGCAACGGTACTACTGGTGGATTACTTTCGGTATTATAGGAACGAAGCTTGAAAAGCAGAGGGCAACATTTTATGGCTACAGTATATTGATCCGGACAAGGCAACACAATCGCTGGCTGTTTGAATGCATAACGACTAAAGACGTACGACGTATGCAAAGGGTGTGCAACTCCTTCATAGTCGGTAACGCCAGCTGGAGTAATAAGCATTTTACCATCTGGTGTAAAGCACAAGCGCCGAAAGAAAGTCTGCAAAGTATCGTCATGATAAAGACGCATACGCCTGCCGTAGAGTTCATTACCCTCTGGAACTGGAAGACTAGCTTTGTTGACACGGTGTAGTACTCGTTTTGTTTGAATGTCGAATATCCTTAGAAATCTAATGAAATGGAAAACCATGTGTTGATTTTTAGAAATCGAATTAATAGAGATTTATAATTATATTCAATTAAGTTTTAAATTTGATTTCTTGTCAACATGCAGGAGTAATATGACTCGTAAATATCACTCACTGCACTGTTTTCATCATATTATTTCAAATAATTGCGGTCCAAAGCACGAAAAAAAAATTAGTCGTTTATAAACAATTAAATGCAAAACTGGGAAAATTATTTTTTTCGGAAATTTTCTTACGATTAATTACAGTCCAGTTCATCGTATTCAATATGCCAAAGTTTCATTCAGATCGGTTTCATTTTTTTAGTAGCAACAAGCTTTTGCTCTAGTTAGCTAACTTTGTGTAACAAAAAATAAACAAAAAAATGCCGAACGCTTTTTTGGTAACATAAAGCCGTTTTTCGAGATATCGATGTGAGCCAGTATTTAGTTTCATGTCAAAGGTGGGGCCGGTTGGAGTTCAAAAATTTCTGAAATAGCCGTTAATTGGACGGTTTTTGTGGCATGGACTTAAAATGTTTGTTTAACGAAAAATGGTCATGTTTTTCCCATACCAATATTAAAGTGACACTTATAGTTATAGATTACTTTTGCTGAACAAAAAAAAAATCCTCAACATTTTTCCCGAAAAAATATTTACTTTTTACCATTTGAGAAAAAATTAATTTCTTTGAGAGAAGGCCCCTTTTTAACTTGGCACCCCTGCTTTATAGACTTTTCATCCCGAAAAAATCCAGAATTGTACATTTTTTATCCCAAAAACCCAAATTTCCAAGATTGAACTCACTATTTACTTTAGAAAGCATTATTTAGAATTGAATTAAACTGGATGAAGAAGGTAATATAAGTGAGGTTTCAAAAAAAAAAAAATATGCAACAAAAAAGATGTACGGAAGATACTATTTGAGCTTAAGTCTCACCTATCTGTACTGAGCGTTGCAATGAATTGATTCCTGGGATCCCATGCAACACCTTGAACAAAACCCTTGTGATCATTCAGTATAGACATCGATTTTCCTTTGTGAACATCCCAGATTATTGCTGAATTGTCGACGGATCCACTAACGAGGTATAACGAATTCGGACACCAGCTCAAATCGTAGACATCCTCCATGTGACCACGCAGCACCTTAAGCGTTATCCAAATTTCTTTGTCTTGCTCACTGATGGTTTCTACAATATTGATGGGTTCACTTTCAGGTTTTTGTTTCCATATGAAGATGACGCTTTCATCATCGCCTGATGCCAACAGTTCACCATTTGGTGACCATTTTACAACATTTACTGCGCGCTGATGACGAGTCAAGTCTGCTGCCACATCCAGTAACAATTCGGAATTGTTTTCAGCAAAGCTCATGAGCCAGATCAACACATGAGAATCAGTGCCGCCTGTTGCGAGTCGGTAAAATCCAGCGCTAGCACTTGTTCCAGTTTTTGGTTGGATATCGACGCTTAGCACAGGATCCCTGTTGTGCCACGAGATTTCTGGAATTTTGCACTTCATTTTAAAGATAAATACAAAACTTTGTTTGAAATTGAAAAAAAACACAATGCAATATAAAATCCGTCTTGAACTAAATTAATTTCTCGCGCCAAATCATTTTCACTGTCAAATTAAGAGCGATGTTCACATTATCAAATTTTCAATACAATGTTAGGCAAATAGCTTTAGCCAATATAAAAATGTATAAAAATTGATAATAGTTTTTAACAACAGAATGATCAGGAAAAAATTTTGGTTTGCTGCTTGGTCGGCAATCAGTTTGAAAAAGTTTAATTTTAATGCTCGTGAAACTTTTTTAAAATCTTTTTGTCATCAAAAAATTATATGAAACTGAGCATTTCATTGTCTTTTAGTTTAGTTGAGCTTACCTTTGCGAAGTAGCGATTATATCTGTAGTCCTAGAAAGGAACTATTTGTACTCATAAATATATGTGTGTATGCATATTGCTCACTCAAGTAATATCAGGATTTTGTTTTATTATTAAAATTAATGCAAATTTTATAGAATAGAGTATGTCAAAAACTATAGAGCATTTTTTTTAGGGATCATCGTGGAAGATATGTTTTAGTAGAAAAATTTAACTGGTCACTTCCCGTTTCAAAAGAAATTTTATTTACAATTCAGTACAAAAAAAAACAATTAATATTTTGAATCATAACATCATATTAGAATCATAACATCAAAAAGAATTTAATCGCTTGCTACTTATTTCAAGAACTCACTTTCACATGTTTTGACTTCTTGACGATCTGCCTATACATTCGATACTCGAATAGTTCATTGAGGTTTCACAGTAATAAGTAGCTAACCCGAGTTTTTTATACTGATTAACATTGTTGTGGCCTTAGAAGAGTGATGCCAAGCCATTTTAATATTTTCGCGCCAAATGACACCTCACTGTAAATATGAACACCAATGTCATATTTTTGACATTAGTATTTTTTTAACTTCGGGAATATCCATAGTTCAATGAAGCCGTTCTAAAAATAATTGTAGGTTTCTGAAAATGAATTTGAGCTTACACTATTTTGTGACAGCTTCGGAGCCAGATTTTGCTGTCAAATTTTGACAGGATAAATTAATATAACCTTTATTGTTATTTTCATGAACTTGTTGAAAAATGTAGAAATTGAAGAATATTTGTGATTTAAATAATCAATTTCAATTCAAACTGCAAGACAGAAGAATTTTTGTTTGAAGCAGGCGCTCAGCAAGTCAAACAACATGAATATCATTTTTATTTTTCAGTTTGAACTGAAAAACATGTGCTCTCGAGTAAGGGATCAATGGTGCTTAAGCCCCCAACATAAATTTTTATGATTTTGCATTGACTTATGCCCAAATTAAAATAACACGGCGATAGTGATAGTCTATTTTGACATTTTGATTTAGTTTCTTCTTAATTTTAAAGAAAATTCCATTTATTTGTCTTTCAAAATTGGATTTTTGTGTTTTTTTAAATACCAAATCAATTCTAGCATTAAACTATTCATATTTTACAATGAATTATTAACTTGTTTCAACTTATGACTAGTTTCAAGTAAAACAAGAAAATATCAAAATAAAAGTTCATAATTTCGTTAGATTACAAGCCCCCTTAGAAATAACTCTGGATGTGAGAAATAGCAATTTATGTGAAACACATACAAGCAAACAAAAGGAATAAAATGTTTGCCATTTTTCATCTGAATTTTTCGGTGGAAAAAAAGCAACAATACAAATAACGGGATCGGTTGTGAACTACAAAAAACAACAACAAATACACGCATTTGGCTAGGATTTTTTCAACTGAATTTTTTTAAAGAAAAAAAGCAACAACAACAACGCAAATGACGCGGGATCGGTTGCAAATTTGCTGTTTTGGAGAAGACAAAATAAAAATCTTGCTTCTGGATTTGCTGGTTGTTTGGTAGCAATAAAAATGAATTTTCTCAAATGCAGCTAAAAGAAAGAATTTATTATTTGTAAAGTACAAGAACGGCAGAAGGAATTCAATTTTTGAATGATTCTCATCAGGGTTTTCCTCTTTTTCCTAATTACAGCTAATATTGAATTTATTGACTAATTGCCGAAAGACTTGTTCCTTTTTTTCATTTTCAATTCATATAGATTTTATTTTCATTTGCTTAAATTCATAAATTTCCTTATGAATTTAAATAAACGAAATAGAAAATCTGACAATAAACAAAATAAAAATGGCAGAGTCGATTGATTAAATTTTAGCTTCGTAAAACTCCCAATGCGCAACATAAGCCAAAATCGTATTTCCCTAATTCTAAGACCGTTGGTCTTACTTTGCAATCAACTACAGTTCTATCCAATTACCGACAAATCGCGGAGTGTTGTTCTTTAAATATATAATTCTTTGTTGTAGGTTTCTGAAAAAGCTGGGAATCGGATAATTTTTGGTTTTTAATGAGCAACAAAAAAAAAAATAGAAGGTCATTAAAATTTATCACACATAAATTTTGAACGATTACAGTGCTCATGTTTTAAAATTGGTGACCAAAGAATTAAAGGTCCTCAATTTTTTTCCAAAAAAACTCCTTTTTACCATTTCAAGAAAAAACTATTTTTTTTGGGAAGACCTTTTCATCTTGGTAAAGTAAAAATATTAACAATTTTGAATTTTTTTCTTGCTTAAAATTTTCTTTTTTAAACTTTTTACCATTCCTGTTGTACCAGAGAGTTGAACTTGATCTAATTTTTTTTGCTTCTGGTTGCATCTATGAGGAATTTCACACAAAATAGGACACCATTTTGCTTTTGCATGTACAATTTTTGTGAAGTTATTTCTTCTTTAACTACTGGTTGAGACTAGCCTTCTTAACCTTGTTTTTCTCCGAAATATAGTTAGTTGAAATTTATAACACCGGTGTAGTTCCAGTATCGCAGGATAGCTGGAAAATTTAAATTTAAGATATCTAGGAAAAAAAAGGTATCGATATAATTTAAAGTGGGTTTTTGATCAACTTCATATATAATTAAATATATTCGGAAAAAAATGGTGTCCCTAAAATTAATATACGAATTACTTAGCTAATAAGGAAGTATCGAAAAAAATTCAGTTTTGGTCCAAAAATTATCAAAGTATTTTATAAACAGTATTTTGCTTCAATAATTAGTCACTCTACAAAACAGTGCATGTATTGCTGGTTTAGAAAAACAAAAGCTCTACTTGCGCAGAGGTCAAGGGTTTTTCCTTTAAGGCTTTAAAAATAACGGTAAAATTTAGTTCCGAGCACAGAAATATATACATAATTGTTAAGAATCTCAATTTTTATTGAAATTTTAATTAAAGTACGAAATCTTTAATCTTACACCTGTATTTTTTTTTTAAACTAATTGTGCCTTAAGCCCATGTTTTGTTGTTGTTGCATTTGTAATTGTTGTTGATGTTGTTGCATTTGCTGGATTTGTTGTTGTTGTTGCAAATGCTGTTGCTGTAACTGAAATTGCTGTTGTTGTTGCAATTGTTGTTGCAATTGCTGTTGCTGCAATTGTTGTATATGTTGCTGCTGCTGCTGTTGTTGAATTTGCATTTGTTGCTGCAAGTGTTGCTGGTTTATTTGCTGCTGCTGTTGTTGTTGCGTTTGCGGAACATTCATCATTAGCCCCATGGGCATTACAGGTGGTTGAGCTTGAGGTGCTATCGGCTGAATTTGTGAAGGCTGTTGCTGCTGATTATTGGCATTTGTTTGTTGTTGCATTGGAATAGACGATGGATTAATAGTTGGTGGTGGTTGAGAATTTTCTGTGCTGTAAGTTAGAAAAATTACAGATTAATATATTTGAACACTTATTGGATATATCTTTTTGACTGGGTCCTGTAAAATGTAGAATAAAATATTTACAAAAGCATCGTTCATTTCAAAAACATCAGTCAAACAAATAAATTATACAGGAGTCAATAAAATTTGCAAAATATGGAAACCATCAGAAGTTTGTAAGATTTTATGATGCCACTGGTTGAATTAGTTCTTGGCTCAATATGTGACTCAGAGTTTACTATAATATTATCTGCAGAGAAGAAATTTTATAAAAGATAAAATTTGTTACAGGGAATGTGTTGAACGGTTGTTAGCGCTGGTAGCTCAAATTATAATTTAAGCACAGTAAGTACTTGATGTTTTTTTTTTTTTGCATAACTGACCTACTATTTTACATTTTTTCATCAAAAGAATGCATTGACATAAAAATATATGCTCCCAGTTAAATTTCAAACTCCACTAATTATTTTAATCATTAAACAATATTTTGTCTATAGGGAACAATATATCGAACCTTCGTGTTAAGACCTAGCCATTATTTATTTAATATATAATATTATGTAAATAGATTTTCCAGCAAAAAAAGTGTAATTAAATTTTTAAAATTACAGATTCAAAAGTATAGATATTCGGGGCTTTACATTTTTGGTTTTAAAAACCTCATGTAAATCGCATATGTACATACCTATCCACTTACATTTTGGAAAACATTATGAGATGTTTAAAGAGCGTTTGATAAATACATTTTCTTTTTACTTTATTATAATTCAAAAAGTAGAAAAAATCTATTTTATAATTTTGAAATATACATTACAAATTAGAGTCTCAAAGATTAGTTTTCCAGATGAGCTTCGTTTATGTAAGGTTTGTTTTCCCAGTATAGTGAAACTTTAGAGTATCTTAAGCGCATCATTCGAATTCACTGCATAACATAACTGCCTTGTTAAAAAAAAGTTCATGTCAGGATTTTTTATGCGTCATTTTTTTTTTGAATTCTGACATATTTTTACATTATTTTTGGATTTGAGAATTGGTCAGCAAAATAATTGAAGTTCTAACTATTGACAGTGAACATAGAGCATCTTCAGTGCTGTCAGAGAGTTCCAGATGACACCGCTTTTGGCAGTGAACATAGACTAATTTATGTACTGTGTTAAAATTTTTTGTATTAAAGTGTATAGTTTTGTAAAGGTTTTAAATAGCTTTTGAGATTAAAATTATTCTTGTACTCAACTATGTGTTTTTGATTGCATCACAATCCAGAGATCGAAGACGTATGCGATAATTTACAAACTAAATTACGCAACAGTAGTTAACATAAAGTGAAAAAGTGCTAAGTATCATGTTATTATAGTGATGCTATACTTCTTTTTATCAAGATGTATGTAAGTATAAGCTTTGTTTTTATCAATATACACTAAGTTAAATACCTTTTTTCAGTATGTATGTCCTCTAAATTTAAATGTGTTATAAATCGAAGACGCATCTGTAATGCTGGTCGTAAGCGCTTTATGATCGCTTCAGATTCATTTTTAATTATATTTCCTACATGTATATACTTTATATGATATCTGGAAAAATCTGAGATATTAATTTCATTTTATGCTTAATTCATTTCAACAACATACAGGAAATCACAAATCGGATCCATATATTCTAATGGTGATGGTCCATGATGCTTATCAACAACTTCCAAAAGTTCATACACCAAAATTGCAATACCAGCTACAGCATTTGGTTTCTCTTGCTCAATGCGTTGCAAAAATGGACCAAAAACATGACATAAAAATACAAGTTGGTGTTCTGTTTTAACGCAAACTTTAAGTTTTTCCTTTAAATACCTGAAAAAGAAAATTAAATTAAATTCTGAGTGCAACATTTGGCCATAAATTTGCTAGTTTGTACTTACTTTGTCATAGAGGCTAATTTAAATCCACCCATATGGTGAAATAATGAATGTGAAACTGCCAACACTACTGCATAAGTCTTCTCAATCATGGCTTCACGTACCGTTTTGAAATTAAACATTTCAAAAGCAGAAAACCGATATGTCCATTTTAACATTTTCTGTGAATTTAAAACATCCTGTAAGCGATCATAAATACAACTCCAATATGCTTCAGGCAATGCAGCCAAGATAATACCAACAGCGTTAATGTAACTGTGTATTTCTTGCTGAGGAATGAGTGGATAACCCTTAACAATTACATCTATTATATTATTAGCTACAATTTGTGGTGCAATTGGAAGGCTCAACAGCTCTACACATGTCACGTAAAGCGCGTGTGTTGGGGCATTGGTAAACTCATTGAAACGCCAATCTATGTCATAGAATACATTTTTTCCATTTATAGCTAAAAATTGAAAAAAAAAATTAAATTTAGCATACATAATTAGAAGAAAAACATGTCAATTTACTATCGGATAAGCGACGTAACAAATTCATATAGTAACTGAGTTCCGGATTCCATAATAGTTCCTGATTTTGTAAAAACAATTTATACTGTTCGCTAACACACCAATTAGGGGGTCTTACATCAGTAAATGATCCTGTAACTGCGCTAACCTACCAAATAACATTTCGAACGATTCACTTATTAGGTAAATATATGAAATACGCGACAGATATGTTCTATACTTACTAGTTTCTTTTTAAGAGATGGGCGTTCTCGTAAAATACGTTCATAGAAGTGCAAAGTATTATAAAGGTATGTTATTGGGCGATCTGCAAAAAAATAATAAAATTCATATGAAAAAAAAAATTTGGTAAATGTTTAAGGCCTGTCAACACTTTTCATAGATTTAATATCCTTACCATGAAACTTGTACAAAACCCCTAAATGATCTAGAATAACTTCAAGCAGTTGGTGCACAGGTTGAATAGGCAAATCTATAAACCGATGTATAACAATATCTAAAACTGGGAGGAACCTTAAGCACACATTACAAAAATAAACAGGCAGAGGCGAATGTGATGCCGACTCGTCCGGGGCAAATTTTTCAGGATATTTTTGATGAAATGAAAGATGTTTTTCGTGCCTATTGATATGTAAAAAATTCTAATATAAATATGAAAAAAAAGAAACATTAAAGTAATACTTGCCAATTATTTTGTTTCCAATGGTCTGGATTGTTTTCTTTGCAAAATTCTTGAACTCGATTCCGTAATTCTGAAGCTTTCAGCAACAGTAATTGTATTATCAGAAAACATACTTGTGCTTCATTGCCTTCTTGAGTTCGTAATGCGAGACACAAGACGACTCGATCAATTGTTACTACATTGTACTTCCAAATCATGTGATTAATAGTATCAACGCATTTATGAATAAAATCTTTTCCATTTGAATTAGCCACTTCATAGACCAGATAATCACATAATTTGCGTAAGTGGGCAGAGAGTGCACGAGCACTGATTCCTTCAAGAATTCTACATTTAAATACAAAATTAAAAACTACCGTCGCTATAAAATTGTACATATCTTACTTATATGCTACAGGACTAATATTCTCTGTCTCCCAAATCATTTTAAAAAGAAGACAAAGGAACAATGGATTTGTGTTTGTGCGTATGAAATGTGCAATAATATCGTTTTCATTGGACATTGAAGTCCAATTCCGGTACTCTTCATCAACTGACTTTTTTAGCAACTGTTTATTTTCTAATGGCGTTCCATTTTGTGTGAAAAATTCACTAAGTGCAGGCGGAAAACACGCCAACGAATGCGAAGCCCATGAATGTGGTGTATTTTGCATGATAGTCGTTAGTAGTTCCTTACACCATGATTGTAAATCATCACCTATAAATGTAAAAACATGTATAAATTATTGTGTACAACTGATTTAAATTAATACTAACCTGAACCTGTTATATGCATTGAACGTGCGAGAGTCAGTATAAGGACTCTATTGAGTTCTTCGCTTTCACCAGAAGCGACAGACCCTGGAGTTTTTTCGTTAAAATAACGTGACAACTGGGGTTGTACTTCAGCTGAGCCAAGACTTGTAATAAGACGCAGAGCAGTAGACTCAAAACTAAATTGTAAAGTAATAAATTTTTTGTTATTAAAAAAGAAACCTTGAAAAGTTAATGACTCAAAAATAGACAATTGGTACTATTCAATCAGTTAGGCAAAATAGTTTTTATTTTTAAATGGATGTTGAAATTTTGCCTTTGATGCTTTTGTAGAAGTCGTGCTTTTGTAGGCCTTGCGAGATTTGGAGTGCTTGAAACTTGGTTTAAAAAGCGAATACTTAATTCATTAGAAATTTAATTGTTCATGACAAGTAAAATTTTTTTTAATTCGTTTTGGTTGAAGACCAGAACTTCGTGGCGACAAATTATAGTAAATGATATAACAAGACTTGAAATGACATGGCACAGCATAAAAGTACCAGATAGAAATTGAAGTTACAGAAACTTTGCCCTTCGCTTTTTATGTTAATGAGTTTTAGGATATTAGTAGTAGTAGAATTTTGGTTCAAATGTCGTAAAAGCTGAACAGATGTAGGAATGAATGATAGATAGTAATGTGCAGTGATTTTTCATGCGCAAACTGAACTACGCCAAAAATTTAAATCGCATAAATAAATTGGATGACCACCAGAAACTTTCAATTATTATATCGCTGCGCCAGAATAATTAAAAACTACTTTCACAAAAACATGTTGCACTATAGCTTAACCCCATTCCCACTCTTTTGCCTTTCGTTTCATGGCTAATACGTCACATGTCGAAGTGTTATGCACTAAAGCATTAGCCTTGTTAAAAAAAAATCCCTGACGTAACGTTAGGTTAGGTAGGAGTGGCAGTCAGTTACGAACCGACTCACTTAGACCAAATATGATCCACTGTGATACCACAGGGTGTCTGATTAGACCCTCTCGTTGAACCAACCAGATTTAGTAATAAAACTAAATAGCTGACCTATACTAGCGTGTCTAAGGTCATCCAGGTCATCAAATAAAAACGAACCAAGTGTGTTGTGGCGTTTTGTAGCAAGTGCGGGGCAGGAGCAGAGAAAATGTTTAGTGTTTTCCTCCTCCTCCACATCTCCAAAACTTTTAAAGAAGTCATATGACCTAACACCATATCTCTCCGCATGTCTGCCGATGAGGCAGCGGGCAGTTATGACTGCAACAACTGACGACACTATGTCTAGTGCGGGAAATTAGTTCTGATGAACGCTTAGCATCACATTTCGACCAGATTGCCTAGTTATATGGTGAATTGACCCTTGACTCCATCTTTTGTTACTCTGAAGTAACGTTAAAACTGACCCCGTCACTTCCAAGTCACACTTCATCTTAAATTTGTGTACCCGGTTTTGAAGAAAATTTGTACAAAAAATAATAGATTTTTAATTGATGAAATTTTAAATAATACCATAAGTTAAGTTGCATCTTATTAGTCTGCGGCACAGATGCTAAAGAATGTAAGTGTGATAGTAACTGCACGCGGTAATGTGCTGGTATATGGTGAAGCCGATATGAAAACATCTCCAACAAAGTATGCAGAATTCCCCAAGCGTGGTGTTTGAATACAGTTGGTAGTAGTTGACCTGAAATATAGTTTAAATTAAAAAGGATTCAAATGAAGCAAATGATTGAAATTAAAATTCAATAAGAAAATTAAGTTTTTAAATTGCAATCACTCAAATTCAGTGTGGATAAATGAAAAACAATAAAAGTTAAAAGACTTTATAAATGTTTTTATTTTTTTTTGCTTAATTTCAATCCTCAGAATAAAGTGTTATTCATTTCAAGATATAGAATTTGGAACGGCTATCGGCCTTACTACTGGCAAAATTTTGACGCGACAGATCACCAAATTTGAAGCATTTTTTCCTACGGTTTTACCACCGCACAAATTGTCCCACTGTACTAAAAAAAAAAATTTCTGTGGTAACTAAATATGTACTTTTCGGGAAAAGATATATAATGATGGGGTTGCTAATAAAAGTGATATGTTTTTTTAAATAAAAAAGAATTCAAATGAGGTAGAGCAACAGTCTTTATCTTATTTTGAAGCACAACCGATGGAATTATGCTCTTAAATGGCCACTTTTACTTCTCTTACAAAAGCGAAGATGATGAGTTAAATTTTCGACCATTTTATTTCATAAATCAGGCGGCCTCACCACAAAAAGATCTTAAATCACAACTTCTTGGATGCCATTCAACATCTGAATTTTTTGAGATCATTGACTCTCCGGACGTTTCATGCAGTGAGTCGATTGTGACATGGGCCGCTGGGAATGTAGTGCCATTTTGTTGAAACCATATGATTGCTAAATCAATAACCTTCAGATCAGGCAATAAAAAGCCCGTTATCATCGATCTGCACTACTCAGTATTGACAGTAACGGCACTAATCTTATTTTTGAGAAAAAATTAGGACCGACGATTCCACCAACGATTACTTTAACGAAATATAAAGATTCCTCGTGAAAAATTTGGGAATTGGCTTGAGACCAATAATGACGCTTTTGCTTATTTACCGATCCAAAGAGATGAAAATGAGCCTCATCAGAGATGATTATTTTAACAAAATCAGCATCATTTTCAAATTGTTTTTAGTTTTTACCATTTTTTTAATTAAATTTTTTATTATAATAAGAAAAAATGGTAAAACTTTTCCGAAAAAATTTATTCTTTTTACCACTGTGCCACTTCGTAACCCTGGGTGTGACCAAAAATACAAAAAGGTTTTCGTGTTTCGCTTTCCATATAACACATCTTCCCATATTAGGGCCCCTTGAGCTTAAGTCCGGATCGTTAGGTTGATCTAACTTTACCTTAATATATTAATTTAACGCTGGTTGAGGGCAGAGGCGTTACTAGGAGGGAAGGTGGCGAAACGAAACAGACCATCGCCTCGAGCGCAAAGGTTTTGGGGGCGGAAAAATGGTCAAAGTTTATATTTTTTATGAGTATATGGCTAAAAATACTTCTTCTTCGCACCTGGTTGGGGGTCACCCTCAAACCAGTGTTGCCTAAGCTACAGCAATATTTTCGATATTGTCTTACTGGCGCACTGAAATTGTGAAACGAAACGTTACGTTTAAAACTATCCACAGTTCAACGAATAGTGAGAACACTATCCCGATTATGACGACCATAAATTGTAAGCAGTGAACGACTACTATAAGAGTTGCAAGGAAAGAACTTGTACTTATCAAAAAAATTCAGATAGCCTAAGTAGACCTTATTAGGAGTGCATTTTCAGCAAAGTAAATTCATATTATTCCTTTCTAACATGCATCAACAAATTATATGAATATATATATATAATTTAAATTCAGTTTCAAAAGCTGCTAGATCGAAAGTGCGTTTCTGTTTTTAGTCGCCATATAAATATATTCCATTTAGTTGCAGATTTTCTGACATGCTCTTTTAAAGTTTCAGTCTTTATGTACACTACACGATGAAACTAAGTTGCATGAAACTTATGCTAATGTACATAGGGAAACGTCAAAAAGTTTCATCATAACATTGCCCGAGCGACTTTGCTTATCCCTCTGTCGTTTCTCAAGTCTTTTTGTCATTTTCGTGATTCTCAGTTTCATCGTGTAAGAGCTGACTTGGTCGCGGGTACGAATATTTCCCCATCAGTAGGTAATTATAATTGCAATGATCAGCTGAGTTTGCAAGCTATTTCCAAACTTATAGCAAAATTTCAAGAGACTGGAAGTGTGAGAGATATTTAAAGCGTTGCATGCATCAAAAATAACTGTATTGCACCAAAAGTCAATTAGAATATTTTTGTTCTATTTGCTATTTTGATTTTTGTGTCCCAATTTCTTTGTACAAATGTTAGACAATGCAATTGTGAATTAAGAAAACTTTCTCGTGTGTTAAAATGAATATTAAACATATTTACTTAGGAATCCTTTAATTCCCAACGATTCTATTTCTGTGTACACTAAAAGTCGGGAATAAGTTTCAACAAGTGCTGGAGTTGGCACAGAGTTCTTTCCTTGAGCTTGTTTTACCATTTGCGTAAAGAAACTAAAATAAAAAATTTTTTTCATTGAAATAAGATTAAGATTAATAAAGTACAGCGATTACCTATGAATTAGCGACATTTTGCTATGCACTGTAAGACTATCCAATACGACCATTGAAAAAGGAATAGATGGAACTTGTCCTCCGCTCGCTGTTTTTGTATTGCCATTTAAAGCTTCCACTAAAATAGCCATAGGTCTTGCAAAATATTCCTGATTTGTTGAATAGGCATTGCAAATCAACACAATTCGGAAATCATTGCCAAGACTCATTGACATCATTGTACTGGGCATAATCAGGTGCTGCAGGAAACTGTAATATTTTTTTTAAGGAGTGAAAACTTTTTAACAAGCTTAATAAAACTTACTCGTAATGATTCTTGAATGCAATCGGCAAAGGACGGTTTATATTCATGTTTTCAACTCGAGCCTTTTTAATTAAATGTATCCAAATACAAATTGGCGCCATCTAAGAAAATATATTTTTGGTTAAGCTAGTTTTAAGTTTTCAGATGCACTAATTAATACTTGTCTCAGTGAAGATGATTTATTACAGTCAGGAAGCTTAAGTGGCTCTTGCTCTGGATAGAGGAGATCAAATAGCTTGAACATCGGCAAAAAGTTCGCAATCTTAAACAACAACGAATGTAAACAACGAAATTAAGATTATATTTAAGAATTTTACCGGGTTTTTTTGAATGCTTCCTGATATGAATTGTAATAAAATCCACATCAGCTGATCTCTGCCTTTGCGTAGTTCTTTCTTTGATAACTAAAAACAAAATAAAACAAAACAGTCTTAATTTGTTGAATTTCGAAATTTCAAGTTAACCTTTTCATAAAGTGCTAGCACAATGTGCATAAAGCTAACAAACTGAAATAGCACAAAATATATTAGTTGAGAAGATAAGTGCAGCCACACCCACTCATTAAGAGATATTTGTTCTTCAGGAATGTTACATGAACTGCCAGTAGTTGAGTCAGAGCATTCAGTCATTTCCATAGCTGTTATAATGAGATTTACCAGCTGTTCTTCGAGCGCGTTGCAGCGTTGTTTTTGCTGTTTTTGTAAATTTAACATAACTGAAACCATTTCTTTAGAGTAGGGTTGATCTAAAACATATCGCAGAAGCTGTGGTTGCTCTTCTAACAACTCAGGCTCGTATGGGAGACTTCCTTTAAAATTAAACTTTAGTGTGTTGTGATCTAATTTCCAAGAATTCATCATATGGTCAGCGTAGCCGAAATGTTCAACTATGGGGAGCATATGAGAATGTCCAATAATAGAAACCATCTGTGCAGTGCTCCGAAATTCTTCGACAAAATCAGTCATTAGCTTATTAACTTTCTACAAATGATAATAACATATATAAGTTGCAGGTTTTTACTACGTACATTAACATACCCAATGGTAGGGAAATGGTTTCATTATTTCATTAGCAATAAAATATGCTGGAAGGAGGCAGTTGTTGCGATCAAATATATAACGAATAGTTTCCTCCAGAGCTACCAATTGAGGTAGATATGTAACACTGACTTTTAAAGGAAATGTTTGAGCTTTATCGCGACAAACCTTAAATTAAAAAAAAATGCAAAACGTTTGTGTAATGATAGAGATCTCTGTAAACCACTTTTATTTGGAAATGTAACATTTTAAATAAAGTTTTTTAGAAAAAAATGTTTAATAACTGTTGTATGCCAAGAGCAAATCACTTAGGTTTTATGTTTTATTTTTAATTTTTTCATAAACATACCTTCATTATTTCCCGCACTCCTTTATAATCTACATGCACAATCACTTTTCTGATTATTTTAAAACTCTCTACCCAGAAGTTTTTGTTTTCGTATGCCAATTTATCGCATAGCAGAATTTTGTCACATAATAATCTAAAAAAATTTAAAATATACACAAGCTATGAATAGATCAAAGAAAATTTTACTTACTTGGCAGTAATTGCACCAGAATCAACAAGCTTTCCTAATGTATCCATTAAAACTCGTAAATGGTTGATGTTGGGAGCAACTGCAGCTTTTTGTAAATATTGGCGAATGATCCCTTCTTTATTATCTTGCGGTACGTTTGCAAATATGCTTACTAAATAAATCGAACAGTTTATGCTTATGCCAATGCAATAGAATACTTTTCATAATAAATTGGTGTGACCGCCCACATTAGACTACTGTCTAGCTTTAATCACTGTCATACTATTGACTACTCAATATCTTACAGCAAAACGGGAATTTTGCAATTTAATACCTTATTAAATTGACGAGTATAAATTCTTCCCAAACATCAAGATCATGCTCACTCACTGGAATTTTTTTCCGGATGGGAAAATTATCATTAAAGAAAATTATTCGAGTGTCGTGAAGCGTTTAAATGAAAGTATTCTTAGTGAACGGACAGATTTATTTTTGAGCAAAAACTCGGTAAATTTCATCAAACACTGCAATCAAATTATCAAACACAGAAGGCATTTTGAGTCAATTGAGTCCAAAGCGAGTTTGAAGAAAGAGCTAGAGGCTCTACCAGCTTTTGAGAAAGTTTTTAATGACTGGAGTAATGTTGGTGTGTGTACTCCCTCAAATATATCTATATTGAAGATGACAGAATTAAATTTGATGAACATAAAAGTTGCTTGTTCAATTTACAAATTCCAGGCACTTTTTTATGGAATGTATAACAATCAGCCAGGTTTAAATATTAAGTTCAGGTAAAACCAGAGGGTAATCTTCGCGTCTGAATCAGATCTCAAACATTGCTGCAAATGTGATTTTTTTCTAGGCCCAGTCGCTTTTAAGCTTTTGTTAAAGTTAGATCGGAAGGAAATCCTTAACTCCGCTTTTATAACGTAAATATACGTATTCATGTACACACATACGTGCAGAATACTGAACTTTTTCCAGATTTAGATGGTTTTTCGACTGTCAACAAGTCTACACGGGACAATTTTGGATTCAGTCACTTACCGATTTCTTTCAAAAACTTTGCACCCTTTTCTGATTCTCCATCAGGCTTGTAGACAATAACACTTAAAAAGTCTTCTTCTATGGAATCCACGTTCTACAAAGCCAAGATTTTAATTCAATTTGCAGTTTATTTTGCAACATCCACTTACCAAGTAGCCATTTACTAAGTCCAAGATTGATGTTTCCATTCTAGTTTTCTATTTTTCTATTTAAGCACGGCAGAAAATTTTTAATGTATGTTAATATTGAAAAACAATAACAAAATAAATCATAATTTCATAACTAAAAAGTTGTGAAAGTAAAAATAATTGTTTGAAAAGTGCAAATTCTGACAATTGTCTTCTGGCTGACAGAAGTGTTATAGATAGGCGACCATGGTAGAATTATAGTTAGTTAAATCACGTAGGCCATGGTTTAATTAACATGGTTACTGCACTAAAAATTGTTGCCTCTTTCTCTTATTATCCGTCCACAGAATAAGTCAAAATCGAGCAAAACAAAACGTCAAAATTTTGTCAACATTTATGTTTCGCATGTGAATTATGCCGCGTGGTTGCGTCGAAGGAAAATATTTCCTTATTTGCTGTTCCTATGCATGAAGGAAGACCAAATCTCCCTTCAAAAACCTTGTTCGAACCAAAACCTTAACTAAATTAAATACATTCTGGCTAAAAATGATATAGGGCAAGAATGCAGTAAATATTTGTTTCCTTAGTATGATAGCGGGAAGACGAAATTCTTGATAAATCTATACAGGAATAATTTTAGAGTTCTGGTAGGAATAATAAGCAGTCACTGTAAACTAATTAAACACCACAATAGATGAATATATCTAGGACACCATATATTCAATAGTATGTAAGTATAACTTATAGCGGATAATATCAAAAAGTATTGAATGGCATGATCAGATAATATCTAATAGTATTTGGCGGCATCAAATGAAGACGGGTAAGATGTTGAATATTTACTAATGATACCTGATAACATCAAATAGTACCATTAAAAAGAAATGGTCTGTAAAATGAACTCGAGCGTATCGGGAAAATTTGGATGGCTTGGAAAGATATTTGATCGTATTAAGCAGTATGTAGGTATACACTAAATACGAATTCATAACATTTCGCCTGATAGTATCAACCGAAATAGTATTAATTGGATCAGGCGACTTATCATAAGGCCGTTTTCATTCACGCCGGAAAAATTAAAGCCTGATGCGAATATATGCAAATATATTGCAATCATTCGTTACAAATATTTCAGGAAGTTAATTTTTATAAAAAAAAACCTAAAATACTTATTTTTTTCTATTTGGCACTTGTTGTTTTGTTAAAAACAATAAATCAAGCAGTTTTACATCATTAAATATTCTTAAGTCTTATAAATTATATATTCAGATGAATAAAAAAATTTGGCATAAACCTTTGCATAAGCGAAAAGTCGTGAGTGAAGTCTTTTAAATGACCATTAATGTTCCTAAAAAAAAATAAAAAATTGTATTTCTCCAGTGGAAACAGATGTCGACTCTAAGCAAAATTATATATTACATGCAACCGTTTCTGGAACATTTATTGGATACTTGGCTACAGCCAATACCGTTTCCTACACTAATCAAATTCTTGTACTCTTGTGTTTTAGGTGTATTCATACTGCTGCCAATTATATATCCCGGCTTTGTGATTTTATTTTTCTACGCCACGTGGCAGTTTATACTTCAGAGGTACATATTTAATAAAATAAAAAGAAAACACGCTCATCAATCGTTCAGGTCAATTTGTGAGTCAGTGGTGGTGGTTGAATATTCCTGATTTACCAGTCAGGTTCTTCATTTATGTTACCATTATTATAGCCTTGCAAATTTTCTAAAATTGAAATCTTTTGAGAAAATAATGAGGATATTCATGCAAACACATAAAATGCATATAAACCCTATAATACTACTGCTGCCAATATCCTAAAACTTCATTAGGAGCGTAGGGTCTGAACAAAGGTTCTATAAAAGTTTCAATCCATGTCTCGTCGCATCTGTCTTCTGCATCTGTAACCATGGGATTTATACTAAAACACTGATCAACAAGTTTCCATAGCATCTATGTATTCTGAATCTACTGACGACAACCCATTATAATCTCAGTTGAGAAAGAATAATAATGTGAATCAAATGAAGTTCGAGATCATTCTTATTTGCCTCAAGCTGAAGTTTACAAAGTTGCTATTCAAATTGCTTTGTTGACTCTTTCTTTAGTAGCAAGAACGCTGCCAAGATACTCGTAGTAGAACGATTTATTGATGTTATGTTAAGTCTATGTAAAAATTTGGGGAAAGAGTCCTTGTGGATGTTGCTTCGATTTTCGCAGTCCAACAGTGACTGCCTAAACGCAAAGACTTGTAAGATTGGTTTGAATGTTGGACGATTTTGATGACAGGAGGGCGATATCGTCATCATAAGCAATTGGTTCCGATATTTCTCAGTAAGATTACGGTTTAGCACATCGTTCAGAACATTAAAGTATAACAAAGAAGACATCAATTATCCCTAATATACGTTCTGACTTGTCATTAGTTCGTTTGGCCGCGAGATATTGTTGATGTGGACTTGTGACAGGAACATTCCTTGTTTTTAGTACGTTCGAAATCGAAGCATATAGGGAGGCGAAGCATATATCGAGGCGAAGCACATATGGAGGTTCCTTTCAAACCAGAATAATGAGGGAGATCACATGAACCTATGAACCTATTGCTATGACATTTTCTTTTGATATGTTATATTTGCTGGTATAAGGCGAGCTGATGAAGTATTCATAATTGCGCGGATGCGAATGTTAGGTGTATGCCATTCTTCCTTTTAATTGACTTGAAGGGTTGGTGAATTTATTCGAAAGCTTTATGTAATGCTGAGAGCTCACTAACGTTGTAGTTACGATTCGCTTCCTGTGCGTCTGTCGCAATACAATTAACCCAAGGTTTTTTATTGTTTTTGCAGCTGTTTAACATTTTTATGGAGTTCACTGTAGTATTACTTTAGGATAACTTTGGTTTCTAGCCTTATGACGTTTCCGCCCTGGTTTTTAACTTTGTGTCTTGTCGATTATATTTTTCGTCTGAATCCAACAGCGATACTGAGGATGCATAAGTGATCGATTGTCGTCTCTTTACAAGGTATGCGCCATGTTAACCATATGCTTTAAGTTAATGAGGAGGGACCTTCCCATAACAAGTTTTCGTTAAGTTGGCCTATACAGAGGCAAGAGGTCAGATTAATTTTTGTAGAATCGTGTTTCTTCTTGGGCTCCACAACTTATAGTACATTACCATATTTTTGTGTGTTTTCATGAATACCCTCAATGCTTTAAATAAGAAATTTTATTCTTAAATGACGATCACGACTTTAAATTATTTTGGTTTGAATTTTAAAACATAGGCATTTTTATTTGCAGGCATTTTAACATTTCCTTTCCGATTTCGATTGATCTACTAGCCTATGCTCAACAGATTTTCAATTTTAAAATTACAAATGAGAGATATAAATTATTCTTGCTTTTATACATGGAACGCTGGCGTATTGTGGGAACAGCAATTGCATCATCTATTGATTATATGCGTTTGGCTATATGCTTACTCTTTGGAAACTAATGAAAATATATAGGTAATAAAAAAAACAAATACAATATGTGTTGCAAAATTTTTCCTTAAGAGAAAATCGTTAGTCCTGTAAAATAATGATTGCAATGTGGTTTTAATAAATCGCTTTATTTTTTATCACTTTAGTATACTGGATTAGAAGTTATAAAAATTCCTCACTGTAGAATTATTGTAATAATTACTCAATTAATTTTTTTTTTATTTTAGTGCGCTAATATTTATATGTATATAAGAAAGATACAAAATACACTTTAAACTAATGCATGCATCTATTTGTTTGCTATCTTGTTGATCTTGCAAACAAAATTATGCGATGATAATCAAATAGTTCTATTTTAAATGGTTTAGAAAACACTTTTGCGCATTGCAAAAAAAAAATCATAATGGATTTGCGAAATACAGTTGCTACCTCTTATAAAATTCAATGACATTATATATCTTTAACAAACTAAATCTTGAGTAAGATAAATAACACAAAAACCAACAACTATTTTCTTTTAAAGTAAGTGGTACTATTCGGAGGACTGTCTCGCTGTAGGATCGTCACGATCTATCGGTGGAGGGGATGTTAAAACTTCAACATTTTGTGTTGGTCCTTGGGTTAGGTAACCGGCAGTCGGATTGATACCTAGTTATGAAATAGTTATATTATTTTAAAATAAATATATATATATATTTGTTAAGATTTAGGTCATCATTAACGACAAAAATGCAAAAGGAAAATTCATAGTTATAAATTATCTACTATAGCCAATAACACAAGCACAAACTTATTTCAAATTCATTTTATGTCATTCCTTCATATACTAGGCCCAGACTTTTACATCGTTACACTTTCATTTACAATTTGTTTTTGTTTACTCGACTTAGAATACATATCTCTTATGGATTTTTAATTGTTGAATTTAAATTCGCTGTTCGTTTGCATCATCATTGCAAGTTGAATTTTGATTTTTTAGCTTTTATGAAAAAAAAAAAATTGTAAGCGATGTTTGAGAATCTGTGGATATGTTTGTACTCATGAAGATTGGGTCAAAAAAGATATTGAAAAACAATTTTAAGATAATTTATATTAATGTTTGTGATAATTTTGCAATATTTTATCGATGCATGTTTCATTACCAGTTAAATAACCCCGAACATTCGATTCTGTTATAAAAAGATCATGCCGCTGATCTTTAAATTCTGCCCAAACAGGATGTTTCAATAAGATCTGAGAAACTCTTTCACCGTAGTTTAGATTATGTGTCATTCCTTTGAGCGCTGCAACAATTTGTGCTTTTACCGTCGAGGGATTGTCAACAAATTCCAAACGGCTATCCAGTAAATTAAGTAAACATGGTACAAGATTTACTTCCAGAGATTGACTTATAAGAGAGTCCTATTTGAATTAAAACATTTTATAAAAGAGTTTTAGGATACATCACATTAGGAACTCACATGCTGATGTTTGAATAAACGGCTTAGCGTTTCACAGGTCTTTTCTATGCAATCCTTACGATTTTCTATACACTTTTTTAAGGGTAAAATGCACTCCGTTTGTGAAATAGCGCTAACACAGAACTAAAAGTAAATAAAAGCTTATTTAAAATTTTGATGTAAGATGCATCCGTAAATAATCAAAAAATAATCCACCAAATTAACGTAATTTAATGCAACATTTGTTGACTATTTTCGAGAACTAATTTCTTTAAAGATGTGTAGAAAAAACTTTCCATTCACCGATAGCTGATTTTGCTTAACTAGTTGAAGTTACACAAAATTGCGTTTTAATAAAAATGGCTCTATGTATATACACTAATCACTTTGGTATACACCAATCTAAGGATATTTATTTCCAGATGATCATTTGGATTTTTTTGTTCACATATTTTATCGATTTATTTCTTTTGTACTTAAGTCCAGGCTTAACAGCTGTTTGTTTTTTATCTACTAGTTCACCGATATATACATATATGCATTAGAGGTCTGCGCAAAACAACTTGCTGTGACGTCAGACTGTAGGAGTTACTGTCAAGTATAGATCAACCGTGACATTCTAAAACTCGTCAGTACCAGTGGCACAAAAGAGAACGATGCAAAGAGAATAAATTAGCTTCGTTTGTTTGTGAGTTGTAGTCCGCAGTACAACAAACACATAGTCTTTCTTAAGAAAAAAAAAAGATGCGACGCAAAGGCACACAATAAAGCGCAAATTGCCGCCAGCTTCTTTTGTTTCGTTTGATCAGTGTACTCTTATTTCTACATTCTTGGAATTTTCAGCTGGAATAAATTGCTATTTTCACAGTATAGTGCATTTTGGAAAATGTGAACTCCCGAAATCATGAACATCGCCAAAACGTGAACACCGCATTTTTTACATTGACTACTCTGAAACGTGAACAAATTTATAAGCTAAACAGAACATTATTCAACATTTCTACATCAAAATGTACTGCTACTTTTTAAGAATTCGGGGAATACCATAATCAGGACAATGCGTAATATTTTCTGTTTTAATGACACATACGTGTGCCTCCCTTATTCATTTCAGATTTTTTTGATAAATAAAACTTATTTTTAAAATGTTGTAATGTAAATAAAAAAAACAACAGTTAAGTCAATTTTGAATTTTCGCTTAGCAGAGTCAAACTTTTACTAATTAAAACAATTATGTATTGTTTGTATGTATATACATACATATGTAAAAATATTCATGAACCTGTGCTATTACAAGTAAAAAAGAGCAGGATTAAGGCAATATGGTAGAAAAATAATTTTGATCTTAAAATTTTATATTCAGAAACATAAATAGCCTCAAAAACATGAACATCCTAGGTTTTAATTAGTTCACGTTTTTCAATGTGCACTGTACACATGTTTGGTTCCCAACAGACAAAATGCGAAATATGAGTGAAAGAAAGCATGAAAACGTGTGATCTTATACGATCGCTTGAATTTGTAGAACATTTCATTTGCGGTTGCAGCGCTCACCTCGCATGCTTTGTCTTTTGTTTTGATTTGCGTACACAAAAGCTTGGTAGACTTAGCAATGTGACTTGATAGCCGTTTCAAGTGCACTCACGCATACCTCTAAAATGCATAAATATACTTAAAGATACAACTCTCGGTTTGGATCCCGAAGCTGCTCGTAAATAGGACGAATAGTTTGGACATTGAAAATAAAAATAAACTTTGTCGTATTCTTTTTATGAGCTTAATATCTAATGAAACCCGAATTATAAAACCAAATTCATCCATACCTCAGACAATGAAAGCTGATGTAATACTGACAGAGTATTCACAGGTTGTACGGAAAGCAAGTTAAATAGCTTTGGAATATGTCCTAAGACTGGAATATCATCAGCTAAATTTGGTTGAGAGCGTAGAAGTTCAACAAGCGCTGTTGTAGACATATCCAAAACATCTTTCTGTCATTTAAAAAGGAAAATAAGTAATTTGTAACGTAATATCCCAGATATAAATTACACTCACGTCGCAAGAGCTTTTGCTAATTTGATCAACAACGAAATCCAATAATTCGGACAAAAACTGTTTTGGTTTACGTAAAGTCCAAGCTGGATTGCTAACAAAAAGCCGTAAATAAACACCAGCAACAACAATCTCATTTGATACAATATCTTTAAGAATTTCTGGATCTTTCCAAATAAATTTCGGATTCGCTTTTTGCATTCTGTTAAAACTAAACATAATAATGGATTTAAGTAACAAATTGGTAGTGATGTACATAGGAACATAATAGAAAATTTACCTTTCACATATTTCTGCCACGCTATCACATACATTAGAACGTGTGGTATCATTCCAAATTAATTCAGGATGTTCATGAATTGATTCAAACAATTGAACAGACGTTTGAGGTGATTCGATCATCGCATCCACAAAAAGAGGCGGAAGAAATTTGCAAATTGTAATGCGCACCTAAAGCGTTTTAGAATTATAGATGAAAATTTTTAAAAAATGTAGTCTTGAATTGAACTCACCTTTGGTCCACTCAGTCGATCTACTGTCATCTTGGCTATAATTTCGCCACACATTTCTCTTATTTGCGGATTACGAGAATTACAAAACAAATCTAATAAGTAAATTACAGCGCCTTTATTTTGAGCCTCTTTAATCATTTCTTGTACATTCATTAAACCAGAAAGTGTCTCAAGCACTTTCACTTGACTTGTACGCAAATCTGGGTCTTTAAGTGATACAAGAAAATTACCAAGAATTTCGCAAGTTGCTATTTCCGAAACGCATTCCTTGTTGCGTGATACCAAAGCAACAACATCTAAAGCAACTGTTTTCACCAAAATGTTCTAAAATTTTAGGCAAACAATCACATTTTCAATATATTTTGCACCTTATTACTAGTGAAAAATTAACTTACTTCTGCAAAAATGTTATTTGCCAAAAATCCAAAAATCATATCAAAGTTTCCAATGCATTGAATTTCTACTTCAGCATTTGATTTAATCACAGACATAAGTGAGCGTAAAACCATAATTATATGTTCCTCTAATTTGTTATCATTAGCGTAATCATATTTATACTGAGACTGGTTAATTTTTTGTTCAAATAACGCATCCGATTCGATCTTCTTTCTACTTTTAGATCTATTGTAAGCATTAAGTACTTCATCAAATGTACTGCCTTTATTTTGTTGCTGTAATTGTGGGTGATTTGGCGCAAGAGTTGGTGTCAAAATGCCATCGTGATTAATTTTAGGATTCGCAGCGGACGTTGTTTTAAGCATGGTTTCTTTTGATGCAGTAAGAAAATGATACGCTTGCTTGAGAAAGCACAACAAAGTTATTATGAATTGCTTAGGATCCGTTATAGGGAAAGTGTGCATATCATTATATATTCGTATAAAAACTCCTCCAAGTTGCAATTCATCTCTAAAGATACAAAAATTCATTAATTATATTATAGTTTCAAACGTAAAAAAAATGTATGTACTTGTGAGCATCAAATTGAAAACTGGATACTAATTCATAAACCTGCGTTACGTCTTCAAATGTTTCTTTAGTTGCTGCTGTACGCTGCATATCCAAGAAGTCCAAAAGCTGTGCTCGTGTTCCATTGTCCCAAATCAGATACGGATTTCTAGTATTTGAAGTCATTGTTTTCAATAACTGAAAGTTAGATTAAACAAATTATCGAAATTAAAATCTTTAGCAATACAAGGAAAATATATAATATATATAATAAGGAAACACAAATATTTTTTATGATCATTGAGGTTCTTCAAAGTAAAACTAGTATTGGAAGAGAGCTAAACTAGGCAACAATAGAAAAATTATTTCGACTCCACATTCCAGTTCAATTAATTCAATCACTTTATGTGCAGTGATAACAACTGATGCATGTAAATCATACAACTCACTACAGCTCTCAGGTATAATCAGGGTATTGGAGTATAAATTTGGTAAATTGGAATGTAGCAGCGAAATTGTGTAGCCTGGATAAAGTAAACATTTTTTTCTTAAATCATAGTCTGCGACATTGCATAATGTCAATAAATGATATGTTTTGTGTTGTGGCAATTAGTTTAACAACATACCTCACTTGTCTTTTCCTTTGCTAACTTATTGGATATATGTTCAGTTAAAAGTCTATCTAAAACTTGTTTAACAATAGAGTTTTTAGCATCGGTAGTAATGATATACTTTTGATTGTTAACAATATTCTCTTTTTCGCTCTCAGTAGGAGAGTTAGTATCTATTTTTTTATTTGGAGTCGTAGCATCTGACGCACTTCCTTCATTTCCTGAAGTAATAGCTAATTGCTTTGTTGAGGCATTTTGTATCGGATTATGTGCATTTTGTGTATATGTTGATGACGATGATGATAATGTATTCGCAGGTAATTTTGGTTTTTCTTGAGTGCCGCTTTTTTGGTTGTCATGATTTTGATCTGCGGACTTAGCTGGCGTAGCCAAAGTTGGTTCTAGCCCATAGCCAGATAAAGCAATACATGCTAGAACAGCCATTTTTGCCAAATTGTTGGCTACTTGCTGCTGATTCGTCTTATCACTTATCTCAACACCACTTTCATCTAGTGTATAGTCGTACTCAAAGCAAAACAATAAAAGTGACCAAAGCACTCCATTACAAACTAAATTGCACTGCAATTCATAATTGTTTGCTGCTAGACTGGTGACCAAGCTGACTGACAGTGTATGCTTTAGGTTAAATTAAAAATAATGAATATAAGAGTATAGAATGAATAAAGTTAAATCGTTTTTACCTTAAAGTATACTACTCTGCAGACGTCGGACAGCAGTTGCGGTAGAGTGATAATTTTTTCCTTACATTTTTCAAAATTGCAAGAAACTTCAAAGCAACGAGTCACGTTTGAAATAACCTGATAATGCAGTGAATCAGGTTTGGAATCAACTCCCAAAATTGAAACGCATCTAGTATAGGCTTCTAACAGAGCTTCAATACCCTCTTCACGTCGCAATTCTTCTGCATTTAAAGCTGAACAATGCACTGTGTGATAACAAAGTTCTGAAGCAGCAGTTAATAACTGCACTTCTTTAGCGAATAGATCATCATCACGAGTCTCAAGCCGTATTGTTTTAATAAGTTGGGGATACCCAGCATATTTATATGGACGAAGAACTGTAGAGATAAAGACATAAATATATAAAAAATACATTTAAATCATGGCAGTCTTACCATCAGGATATCTTTCAAATAGAATGCTTTGCGATCTTAATATTAAAACAATGTTTTTGGGATCTGGACCTCCACAGCTCCAAACTGATCGAGAGCACAAGAATTCATAAGCTTGGTTTACTTTTTCGAAAACCTCCCGTCCATTTGGATTTTTATCTGGATGATACATTTGAGCCAAACGATAATAACTTTTGCGTATGATGGACTCATCTGGCTTAGGAATTTTAACCAAATCAATTCCTAAATCCTGATAAGCCTGCTGCACTGTCATTTGGGGCGGTTTTTTCTCTACTTCTTTACGCCATGCATCTAATGTATGCTTTAGCAACTGCACTGGATCAGATATTGGCCAATTCGGAAACTTTTGCGTGTCACATAGGTGGCGAAGGTAATAAATATGACAGAAAAGTTCATTTTCGAGTTGCGGATAGCTAATAGCTGGTATTGCGAGGTATGGATATCTAAAATTATAAAACCATGGTTTTTAAGTTAATAAAATTTGGAATGTTGTAAGTCTTTTTACAGTGCAGCAGCTCAACCCACAAATCTAGTCTAAAATCAGGAACCAAAAAGGTGAATGTTGCCTGACTAAGTTAATTCTCATTGAGAGCATATTAAGCTTAATAACATCTCAGAAAATGGGTACTTGAGTGTGCAAAATATGAGGAACTGGAAATGGCTAATGATACATGTGTATATCTAACCATGCCATTTATCCTGCATTTTACAGGATACTCCTGTATTTTCAGTGAATATCCTGTAAAAAAAATGACTCCTGTATTTTTGTGAAAAATCCTGTATTATTCCATTGATTTAAATTTTTGCATTTCTCTTAAAAGCTAACGATCATTATCTCGCTTAGTTTGTTCTTTTTAACTTGTGTTTGTCTACTCTTACGTTGATAACGTGATCAAAACTGTTCTACAAAAAAAGTTGTAAAATAAGGCATTAGCCATATCAATTATAATTCAAGTTTTAAGAGTTTGTTGCGAAACGGTGGGTTGAAATGTTTATTCATATGGAAACTGAGAATTTTGATTGCAAAGAAAAGGCAGCATTAGTGGAACATGTTCTTTGTTTACCCGGCACGACCGCCTCTGTGGAACGAGTATTCGCTTCCATGAACAAGACGTGGACAGATCAAGAATTTAAATGGCTTTTTAACGAATTTTCGAGGAAAAGCCTTCCAGTGGGCTCATATACTCTTTTTGAGCCCGTGGAAGGATTCATACTGCCGGTTTTTTGCAAACACCTGTCGAACCAAACAACCCCTGCGGTTAACAATAATACTTAGGTCAGAAGAACGAGCTGGCTATCCTAGAAAATTTGTGTTGTTGTCCCAGAAAAACTCTTTCACAATATTTGCTGTATGAAGAGCCGCAGTATCCTGCTGAAATATCATGGTACCTCCGGTTAATTGCTGCCCACGTAGTACTACTTCATTTCCGATTAAGTTTAAGTAGTCTACGCTTTTAATTTTTTGGGGGAAAAATTTTAATTTTCTAATAATTGTTGCAAGTCCTTTAAAACACCGAAAAATTAGTTGTACTATCGTTATTTCGTAATCTGTAGTACATACATACATATTAATGTATCTATTATTTATAAAATACAAAGAAGTTACTTCCAAATTTAGTTGCAATTTCCAATTGTGGCCAGTTAAAAGGGTGAAAACAGTATTTTTTCAGTCCTTGCTCGTTTATTCGAAAAGTATGTATGCCTCAAATCGAAGCTATACCAAGTTATTGTGATTTGAAGTTGACCAATTTCGTATTTTTTAAAATACTTTGGTTCAAGATAAAATCGATAGCTTTTGAGGGACTCCAGGCGCTAAATAGTCAAAAAATAAGAGTTACTTTAAACCGATAGTAATGATATATTAGACCCCTTAAAAAAATGGAAATATTTTTTCTGTTTTGATTTCACAGTAAGGAATTGTTGACTTTTAAATGTGAACCGTAATTGACAGTTAATTTTTGAACAAAGATTGTCGAATTTGGAAGTACATTATAAAAAAATTTAATAAGGGATATCTTTGGCATGCACCGAATTAACAGTAAAAGTTAACGTAAGCTTAAAATTTGTATTAAAATTTAAATATGGCAACATTCACGTAAATAGCTCTATGGATAGCATTTTGAAGCTTTTTAAATGATTCTAGGTCAAACTATTCTTTGCATTTTTATGCAATTTATTTTCATAATTTTTTAAGTATAACGTTTTTAATTGTTTGCTTGTATGGGAGGCGCTACGCTGTCTTGTCGAAATTTATATAATTTTTACTCTGAGCTTGTCCGAACTACCCACAGTACTAGAGTAGAATTTGGTTGCACTACCTTAAATAACGCCTTCAGTATAAAGTTTTAAAGTTTATACTCATATGGTAGGTGCAACGCTCTCCATTCAAAATGTGTCCACTTTTTTCTGATGCTAGGCCGAAATATTACTAGAATTATATGTCTAGTATATAAATTTGGTAGCACTACTTTAAACAATTCTATCAGTACAGCGTTTTAAAGTTTTTTGTTTCTTTGGAGGGTGCTACGCCTACTTTCAAAAATTCGCCTAGTACTTGTCCAGAGCTCTTTCGAATCATTCCCACTGTTTTTGTGAAATTTGGTTTCATTACCCTTAATACTGCTGTCAGTAAAACATTTTCAAGTATTTGCTTGTATGGAAAATCCCACGCCCTTTTGTAGGAGTTCGTGAAATTTTTGTCCAGAGTTTGTTCAAGTTATTTCCAGTATTTGTGAGAAATTTGGTTACACCACATCAAATAACTCTCTCAATATAGTGTTTTAAATATTTTATTTGGATGGGCGGTACGCGTGTTTCCGATGTAGGCCGATTTCACCCATTTTCAATCACAACCGCCTTATTTAAAATTGTATCCTGTGTACCGATTTTTATTTACCAATCTTGCTAGGAATTCCCTTAATCGTCATTTCCACAAACAGACAGACGGACATAACTAAATCGACTCAGGTGGTGACGCAGACGAAGATTAAATATGTATGTATAATATAAACTCACGTAAATGAAAATATTAAACTTACCTTGCCATTGTGTGACCCTTTAATCGTGGCGTAAAGTCTGCAATGTGTGCTGATATTTTTTCAATTAGCAAACGTCTCATTTCTGAGCTCCAAATAACTTCTGGTGTATCGAATTCGCCCAAGAAGATTTCTGCAAACTTTTCAGCGCTATAGTTTTCAAGAAAACAAACCATTGCCTCAGGAAGCAATTGACCGAGAATACTACGGTGCATGATGCCAGATTGAGATGTCTGTGGAAACGAAAATTAACTTTATACCTCAGAGTAAGAAAATTATTACTTAATACATATTAAACGTTGCAATCCCATGAAAAAATGTATCCAGCAGAAATATCATTATTATTAAATGCATTTATGGTGATTCATTTTTTCTGTCTGGTTTTTGCAAGATTAGAAACTACATTGAGATTATTTCGAAAAGTTCAATTATAGTTTTTCTGCAAAGTACCTTTTTTAACTCCAGGAAGATAACGAAAGTATATCACTTAAGAGAATCGTGCTCAAAAGTTACCTAAGCTCACTTTTAGTGCCCAAAACGGACTTCGCACAAACTTCTTATCTACTACTCAAAAAGAAACGGATTTCCAGAAGAAAATATTTTTTATAAAACGTTGCACAACAAGTTTTATACTGACGATTCTACTGTGCCGGGTGTAAAATTTTGACTTAATGGAATTGTAAATATTAAGTTAGTAAAGGCAGACCCCTGACAGTGTACAAGCACAATATTTTCTTATTTTAAATACAATAAGGACATGTAAAGTGGTTCCTCCAACAAAGTGTAAAAAAATTCAAGATATTTTTGACTCTTTTGGTCATTGACATTAAAAAAAATGCAACTTCCTGTGTTGACTCGAACTGCACCACCAAAGCTATAAAAATAATTTCCCCATTAAAAAAAATGCAACTTCCTGTGTTGACTCGAACTGCACCACCAAAGCTATAAAAATAATTTCCCAACTTCCTAGTATTGGATGCTATGGAAATGAAAATTCAATAAAAATGATATTTTCATTTGTACTAGTTTCCCAAATTCAATGCAATATTTTTGTATTTGCATTCATGCATTACGCCCAACACTGGTTACAGCTGACATTTGCCGAGATGGGCAAATCTAAGATGTACTGTGCTTAAGCCTTTTTCATAAATATTCTTTAGTTGAACTTTTGCGTAAAAATCTCATTTTAGCTTAAATTTTAAAAATCGTTGGCAAAATTACTTCGTCACTTCTGAATCCTTGCTTCATATGGGTAATTTTTAGAAACTTAGTTATTGGAAGAATATTACTGCCAGTGTACATCAACATAAAGTAAAATACTCCAGTTAGATATATTTTTGGCATTTCTGGATTATCTTCCATGATTTGGCACAAGAGTGTAGCAACGCGTTCAAGCAAACCAGGATCATGGGTTAAACAAACTTGTACTATATGGGGTAAGCAAACGAACTCGGAAAGTTTACGTGAAAGCTTTGGACCAGGTATTAGAACTGCAGATCCATTTTGTGTGCGACTTGGAAAGAAGCTTGTACACTTAATCAAAATATTCAGTATCATCGATGCTAATTCAGTTTCATCGTATAGAGGAGTTCCTTTTGCAATAAGGCACCATTTAAGTTGTGGAATTTGTTGAAGGGATCGCCATCCATCCATCCCAATGGCCCAGCAGCGGGTTTTTGGAGTTATGACACCTTTAATCCAGAGCTCTTTTAATTCAGAATATGTAATTGGGCCTTGTCTTTCGGGTTTTTGGCCATCTTTTTCAACATTATAATACCAATCTTTTTCTTCATATTGCATGTTGGGACCAGCCTCTATAACATTAGTCTTTGTGTTGGGCTGAGCACGTCCCTTGTGAAGGTGAGCAAGTGTAATCAGATCAACTAAACATTGCACGTGATCTACAAGTGGACGACAATTTGATTTTTCAAGAACTAGATGATATACAAGTCCAATGAGAGCATCGCGTAATGATGGAGACAAACACTGTAATAAATACAAGAAATAAAATAAGTAATTATTATTATGTTTATTAGTTGAAAACTAATAATTTTTTCGGACAATACCGCGAAGTCTCAATTTAAAATTTTGGTAAAAAAGTTAATTTAATAAAAAACAAAAACCACCTTAAATGACTTAAAAATTTTTTTTAAAGTAATTATTACTTTCCTCATTAACAGATAGAAAGGATGATTAAGCAATGAGTGTCTATGAAAGGTTAAATCATACTAAAAAAACTAAATAATGAAACCTAGAACGTAATTTATTAACATAAACTTACTCTATCACTCAACTGCAAAATATACGACATGTCACTAAATCTTCCTATTTCTTTATGATATCGTTTATAGACTTTTGCTAAGGCTTGCAATGAAGTGACCGTCAGCTGGTCATCATTTACACGTTGACGGCAAAGCACTCTTCGGTATAAAGCATTAAAAAGTTCAACGCTATTTAACAAAACGAACGAAAATTTATTATAAAGTGTGTTGAAGTATTGATAACGTAAAAAGGTTCCTATTAATGAGCTCTTTAAAGCTTACAAATAAAAATTACAAAATATGGACACTCAAGCTGTCACTAAGCTGTTTAACATTTCTTGAATTACGCAGAAACGCTTTGTCAAACCAAACTATATTTTGACTGAATCTTAATACTAAAGTCTGTTTTTAAAAATCATAGCGGAATTTTTTATTTTTAATGAAGAGTTTCTGGTAGATTTGAAGATCTCTCTTAATTTTGCGTTAAAAATGTATTCTATAAAAAAAACTGACATAGTAAGAAAAAACGGGCTTCGGATTTGGATTCAGCGATTCAAAGCCCATTATGTAAAATATAGTTTGGTCAACACAACAAAAAAAAAATTGGTGTTCTGCTGCTGAAATAGTGTTAAGTGGCTTGGTGGCAGTACAAAATGTCAATATAAATATGTAACTAAAACGAAAAGAGCTCAATAAACAGCAACTCAGCATTAATTTCATTTTAACTTACGGATCCTTTACAAGATTTTGCGGCCAGTCGTCTTTTTCCAAAATTAGACGTATATAGTAATCACCGATTTGTATTTCATCTGCTAGGCACTACAAACAATTTTTTAATTTTATGTCAAAGAAAAATAAAAGCAACCTACTTGATAAGTTACTTCGAATTCTTCAAAGTTCCATGCAACAATCATGTTACCGGCTAGGTCGCGATCGTTAATAAATTGTCGTAGTTCATTCTCTAAGCTTATACGTAATTCTTCACGTGTCTATAAAATTATTTAATGTTATTAATTCAGATTTTAGATTTAATTTAAATTTACCTTGTGGTTCCAAATTAAATTTGGTAAACTATGATCTTTTGAAAAGTTAAAATAAAAGTAAGGCAAGTTTATAATGGAATCGCTGGTTTTTTTCTTCTGACGGCGATTACGTAAAACAACTGGTCGATTTTTTAATGCCTGCGCAGTATTATCTTGTTGTTCTAGTAAACTCATGCCCCAGTGTTTTAAACCCTAAACAAGGAATAGTTATAAATAGTTTTAAGATTATTTTTCAATGTTGTTTTAACACCTGTAAATGCTTTTCAATCACATTTGTTTTCGTTTTATTGGAATGTTGAATAGCAAATTTGAGATTATCGCGAAAATTTAATTTATCTTCTTCAATTTCAGTTTCTGGTACAATATCATCACTTTCCAGAAACATCAACAGGCCGGCAGGCTGCAATTCGTCGTTTATTATAGTTATTTAATAAAGTTCGTACAGTAAATCGCACTTACAAATATGCGCCTAAATAGTTCCATCGCTTCCTCATTGTCTGTTATCCAAAGGCCTATTAAATGTCTTGATAATTGGCGGTGTGTTACTAAAGTCGGATCGTTAGACGGCGTATAAAGAGCAACCAATAAATGCCGACAAAGTGCCGCCTCATCTAGCGCTAACGTTTGCATTTGCTGTGCAACTTGCAATTCACCTTCTTCAATAATAGCGCGCAGCACTAAGCCAGCTCCTTTTACTATTGCTAATGAAGGATGTTGAAATAATTTGTACAAATATCGACCACGTTCGGCTACAAGTTCCAGTAGTATATCAAATTGTTTGCCATCAGTAGTTTCACTATAAGGCACACACAGTGCGAAAGTTAGAAAATCTAACATAGCAGAAAGCACTAGAGCCCCGCTACCATGACTCTAAAAAAATTTATACAATTTTTGTTTTAATTATGGACGTAGAATAGAAATCATTATTTTCTATACATACCACATGCATTGTCCACATGTTGAGAAGAGTTTCCAAAAAGGATTTTGATGATAGGATTGATGATTTATTAAGTTGTTCTTGTTTAAGATCATGATCTGTATTTACAGAATGCATTAATGAATTGATCATATCGATTGCTGAGTACGTAACGGCTAAATCTTTTCTGCGAAGAGATGCCACTATTTTTGTACCAATTATTTCACGAAATCTATAGATGGTATTGTTTAACAATATTGTTTTTAGAAAACTATCAATAAATGCACTTACCCGGGAAGATTTGTGAAAGCTGCATACCCAACTTTACTTGCAAGCAAACGAGTTAATGCATGAAATATTGCCTCCAACTCTATGTTATTTAATTGAGCGGTTGGATTATCCAATTCTTTTTGAGCTAAAGCTTGCAATGCACTGATTATAAGCTTTTCTTTATTTTCAGCAAAAATACTCTACGAATTAAAGTTCAATAGTTAAAATAAGTTTATAGATTAAATATTAGTTTATATGTCATAAAACATTTTGCTTTTTCAGAGAACGAGATTTTTTGTGGCCTAGAATTAGACTGTCAGTTATTTCACAAATTTATTTCCGACGTACAAATTTTTGCATACAAAAAAGGTAAGATATTATATCGCAGATAATTGGAGAAACATTTTTATAAATAATAAAATTAATGTTCAAACAAATTTATGCAAATTTCAAATTGGCACCTAATTGTTTTGGAAAACGGCAACACTGATTCGATTTCCAACTATTTCAGGCTGCTTGCTTATCCAATTTGACACGAAAATTTTCGAGGTGTTCGAAGATGATACAAATCTTTTTCGAGGTTCGAAAATGTTCTTCACGTTTAGATTAATATCCTTAGGAAGTAACGAACAATCTAAGACAGTTGACCGTCCAATATTTTTCACGTTTCTAAAGTCTAGGAGCGTAGTATACTTTCATTTTTGCAGTATAAAAGGATACTTTATATTTTCTTAAATGCCATTTCCTTTCTTATAAGACAGACTACATAGCAGAAATTGGCACACTTACATCTTGTGTAACACTGTAGTTGAGGCCACTGTGAGGAACGTTTGCATTAAAGCGTTCTAGGATTTCAAAACGTTTTGTTTGATTTTGAAAATTGTTTATAACCAAACGTAATAAGTTTGCCTCAGTTTCCTCGTCAACGGAATCATTTAGAGGCACATAACGCTTTCCACGTGGCGTGTTTGTTATTCGGATATGAACATCTTGGTTTCCACTAGATCGTACGGCATCTAATACTGTTGCGAGGAGAGAGTCTCTGAATGAAAAAATTAAATAATAAATTAAGCTATGCATGCTTAAGAAGTTTTTCTATACAATAAATTGCCTTGGCAGTAACGAGTAAGGCAAACAATTTATACCGTATAATAATTACCTGTCATTTGTTAAATATCTTCGTATGAGTCCATTTTTATATTCAATGCAGAATTTTTGAAGATTATCCTTATCACGGACTAACGCATAAACATCACACAATGGCCTTAAAGTGCAAACACTGTATGTCTGTGGATCCCTTTCAAGTAAGGTTGTTTCAGTGAGGCAAAGAATTCGTTTTACTGGATCCGGGTGTCGGGGTGTTATTTTCTGAACAGTAAATTCTGTCATGGAAGTCTGAAACTGATCATCACTAAAAATATAAAATGACAAATTTAATTATGCCCTAGGTTTTGCTTTCAAGTCCGCGGTTAACTTGCCTATATTTCCCAAATCGTTGACGCTCAAACTGCTCCAAGGTAATTTGACTTTTAAGTATTTTGGTTTCAATGCCAAGAAATTGTGATGACCGCTGGGAAATATTTTGCACAATTTCATGATGGTTCAGTGCTTTAAATAAATGTAAGCGGCTGAAACCACCATACGCCATAACAATGCCACCCTCATAGTCAGAAATGCCTGCTTAAAAAAATTGCATAGAAGAGTTCAAGATAAAATGTAGGTGATGAAACAACGTCAGAGTTAAATAATCTTTAAAGCAAAGCTAAAGGAAAGTAGCTTTCAATTGAATCTGAATAAAATTCAGTAAATAAATAGGCGTGCTTTAGGTCAATAATAAAATAAAATTTTCAGAAGAGAAGTGCACAAAAGCAACATTAAAGAAAATCATTTTATAGTTAAAATTAATTTTACTCAAAATTTCATGTTGTTTTATAAAAATGGCTGGCATTCCGGCTGACTTTAACTAAGAATATAAATTGTTTTTTCCCGATAAGATTTGCGCCCTCTAGAATTTTTTGAACCAAAAACTAAAAGTCAAAGCCAAAAACAAATTTTTTGTGAAATATTTTTTGGTTCAAAAAATGCTGGAGCACATCAATGAATTTTTTCAATTCCTACAATCCTTTACAAACGCATGCAAATTAGAAATTTTTACAAGACAAAGTTTCTTAGTAAGTTTGAATTCAAGAGAGAAAGCTTGCAGAAATCCACAAAAAGAAAACATGTGCAACTTCGGAAATTTATCACCGATTTTTTTAAGAGCACTAGACTGTAACTAAAAAATTGTACATAAAAAAGCGTTTAAGCTGGAAAGAAACACTGCAGTAGTATTGAGACTACAAGAGAAGCTGCCAGACTTAGAAAAATACTTTAAAAAAAATGGGGACTGAACTGTAACGAATAAGAAAATATCGATGTGATATTAAACACTTACTACATTGAATGTCAAGACTATCTTAATCCCCTTTCAAAAACTAAGTTGAGCTCGATACGGTTCTTTCAAATATGATTCCTGGCGGTAATCAAATATTTCAGCCCATAAAAATTCCAATCAGACTTTTTCAAGGATATTTCAAGACCAGCAGGAGGAAAATCCAGTCACTGGAAAGCTAAAGGCTCACATCCGAAAATCACTTTAAAAACTAAACATGCTTATCAAAAAGGAAGGAGTACACTCTTGGAGCATTTCTGAATATAGAGTATTATTTTAAGATCCCAGAGACAAATAAGCAGAGCACTCCGAAAAATTATCAATGATAAAAGTTATCTTTGTATTTTGCGCTTCATATATTCGATTAATTTTTGTCTTATCAATTCTCTAATTTCATTTCAACTATTCAATTTTGACTTATATAACATCAATATAATGTAACCAAGCTGGCTAAGGAATGACATCACATTCAGACTATCCTTTAAACAAAGCAGGTTAAAATCTCAAATCATTTTATAATTAAAAACTGTAAATTTATATTATAAAATTAAGCATCTGTTACAAAATTTGCACCAGTACATGCTGTATCCTAGGCAAACGTTCTAACACCCGACATATGTAAATATACATTTTTTCACTATCTAAATTGAATACTATATAACTTTTGTATAGAATTTTTATATTTTTTTTTTGTTGCGAAAACTTTCGTGACATTATTTTGTATAGATTTTTTTTGTTTGAAAATCATTTTGCGTACTTTTAACGTAGAAATTTAGACAGTCTGTCTACGATATGCTTACTCTGTATATGGAAATATGGGAAACTCCCAAACTGTACAGCCACTTTTTAAGCGGTGATGTAGGTAATGTGTCTTTCGCTTGTTAAACATTGTATGCAGAGATGTAGGCAAACTACCTACAAAGTGGACAACGCTTTGTAAGACTAAGCTAGAGATTTGGTTAGAGTTATGAGTATTACTGCCTGCAAAAGATGTTCTCTTCATCGGTGTTGATGATAACATCTTTTCAATTCAGGATATAACTACAAACTCAATAATGAGGCTCTGACTACAACTGATGTATGCAACAAGACGTACTCCTTAGGGAAGTATTTTATCACTTTTACGTAGAAGTACTCCTCTAGGTAATATAAAATTTCACTGTTTAAGGAAATAAAAACCAATAGCCAATAGACCAAAAACTAAATTGACATTTAAGTGTGAACTTAAGCTAAGTAGCTATTGAAAATTTGTTACAGAAAGCTTATAACGTATTTTTCGCAAGCAAAAAATAAACAAAAACTAAGCGGATCAACTCGGCGTATGTTACTACTGTGATAATAAGATATATTTTATTATACGGAGTACTTCGTTTGTGGAAAGCCCTAGAAAGATTTTAGTTTTAAGTTTTAAAATAAACAGACTTTTATATATTGCCACTACCGGTGCACTGAGTACTAGTTCTACTATCAAATAAGTTATAAGTTTTAAGAAATACAGACTTTTATGTTTTGCCATTACCGGTGCACTGAGTATTAGTTCTGCTAAATCGAAGGATTGGCACATAAGTTTTTACTTATAATGCCAGAGTGCTTTTACACTTTTAGCACCTTAAATGAGAACAACAGCGTCTACTTTTTGATATCAAATAATCTATCGAAGCAAGAAGCAAGCTCTAGCACCGCTTCCACATTACTACTTTTCAACACACAAGTAATTGCTTTGAAAAGCAGAGTCTATGGGTGCAATCGTTCATTAGCAATTCACAAAACATTTTTGACCCTATCACAGTCTTAATAATTCAAAATGTGTACATGCATACATAAATTTTTCGTTACAGTTAAAAATTATTTCATCGGATTTTCAGTCATTAGCAAAGACCAACATTCTTTTAATCCATTAATGCTTTTTATGAAAAGACAACAAATGGATCAATTTAAGCTGAACTTTTATATCATACAAAAAGTGCGAGGTCTTTTTGATGTTTCTCTTATATTTCAAATTGTTCTTCGCACAATTTTTGGGATATCTATTTTTGGACACAATTTGCTGTTTGGCACAGCTATTAAACCATGGAGTAAAATCACTGCAACCAGCAGTAAAGTGAAAATTCAGTCTGCTCTCGCTGAAATTATTTGAGACAGAACACAATAATCAAGCTTAAAAAACTAAAATATTTTCATATTGGAAATAGCAGAAAAGTGGAAATTTTGGAGATTTCTGCAAATATTTGTGACAGAAAGTTATTCAATAATCAAACTTAAATATTTTTATGTTGAAATCAATTCCTAAAGTTGTAATCAAAAATCATTGTTTTCAAGAATTTTGATCAACTATTTTGAACTTCATTTTTTTTTCATAAGCAAGAAAATAAATATTAATATAGAACACTTGGTACCTATTATGCCTTCAATATCTTTGTACATGTAACTCGTGAGCACTTCATTAGTTGTTGGATCTAATTGATCCAATGAGCAAGGTGTCACCTCAAGAACTGTAGGCAAACTTATACCGGACCAATGATATTTGTATGCATTGAAGCGCTGTTGAATTCAAAAACAAATTCAGTTTATATCACAACATTAGATAAAATCTCAAATCAACTTACTTGTAAGTTTTTTGGCTTGTCAGCGAATTCTTTATAGTATTTTAGTATTGAGCTGAGGATATCATTTCGAAACTCAGACGATAATTTGATTGAATCTACTTTTTTATCTTTTTTAATTGTAAGCACAAACTCATTAGGTATCTAAAATGATAAAAAATTTATTTATATTGGTAATTTTCTAGGTAAAAATATGCTTACATTTGATGATTTGTTTGGTGCTGCAGCTACAATATCGGAGTAAGTCCAGCGATTCGTAAGATCTAATTTATCTGGATTGTAAGTTGATATTCCCATTGTACCAATAGACAAAATACGTTTATATTTCCCCTTCCAAGAGTGCTTCGTTACAAGAAAACACTCGAGATCAACGTTTTCCTTGGGCGGAACCATTTTGTTTAGATTTTCAGGCCAGTTGATTAAAAATTTTTTTTGTAGATTTTTTTTTTGCTTTCTTCTTCGGTATTTTATTCTTTTTCAAACGTTGAAAAATAATTCTAAGTCAAAAAAATATAAATTAATATGTCCCGGTGACAAGGTTAATCAAGATTTTTAATATCCAAAATCATTTCGATTGCTAATCAAACACTGCTCAATCTTTTCGAATCATTTTTATCAGTTTTCATTTTTACAAATAAAAAATAAATTTCAATGTAAAGGGGGAGTAAACGTCATTAACATTGAAAATGGAGCCTCCGCAATTTATAGAGCAATCTCGGAATGGTACACAATGAAATTATTCTTACATATTTTCAATAAAAACATTTTTGGTAACTTTTTTAATATAAAAATGCTATTTTTTTCACTTTTTTTTATATTGCTGCTGATTTAAATCTAATCAAATCTTTATTTCGCGAAATTCATGCAGTCACAACAGTTTTTCACTTGACAGCAAATAAGTCTTTGATTTGACATCCTATTTAATAGGGTAAAGGAACGTTTGAATCCGTAGTGTGGCTTTGCAAATCGCATGTAACTCAATATACCTCATATACACAATTTATCTCACTTGATCGGAGCATTAAACATAACGCGACAGATAGTAGTTTGCCGCAACCAATTTCGTTGCATGAAACTTGTCGTTTAATATATTCATTACGAGCAGGCAAAGGAGCTATTAGTCGATATGTTTTGACTCGTGTAAATGTGACTTTTCACATACATAAGATTCATAGTACAAAATATGCACGGAAATATGCATAAAAAAATCAAAACATATCACAAAACTTATTGAATTTTCAGCTGTTCTCTTTTGATACCATTTTTAAGTATTAACGATTGGTAATATGAAATAATGATAATAATTCAATAAATGCTCAAAAGCATCAATCAAACGAACCGAAAAGTTGTTTTATTACAGATTACACATATATTTTTGCAGTATCTGAGCCTATTAATCAAAATATTTCTTAAGGCCTCTCATACACGAGCATCGTGTATAACATCTGTTCACGATTTAAATATTTGTAGCGTTGAGAGATATGAGGTTTTAAGTGCTTAGTCAACGTTTCCACGAGGAAATTTGGTCTATTCTTGCCTATTCTCTTTTGTGAATTTGTTTTGCGCTTACACACGAAAACTAGAATTTCTTTGTGCAAGAAAATGTCAAAGCAATTACTGCGTCAACTCGCCACAGCAAACGTAAATTCAAAGCTTAATACCAGCTAACGAATAGAACAAAACGGATTTTGGGGGTACGACAAATTCTGTACACCACCCTTTCTTGCCAACAAACAGGAAAACTTTTTTTCAAGAGTTTCCTCGTGTAAACGTTGACTAACGTTTGAAATATCAATAGGGCCGTACACACCATCCTTCATGCTGTCCATCATGCTTGACAAACTTCACTATTTGATCATGTGAACGGTTTGACCAGCCGCTTGACACTCATGTTTGATGGATGGATGGATGGATTTCAAATGTTTTTGATTTCTCTGCTGGCTTGTCCGTCCGCACAACGCTGGGTGCGAAGCCTAGTGCAAATTTTTCATTTCAAATAAGATTTCATGGAGTGAACATCGACGGTGTGCATGAATAATAGCAATAGCTTATGAAATGAGTTTTTTTTTATGATCCATGTATAAGAGGTTACTTTTTTATGAAGTTTTTTTTTGCTGAATTCGAATATAAAAATAAACATTTTTTGAGTGGTACAGTTTTTATGTTTTTCATTTTTTCGACCGCCATTCACTTTAAAATTAATATCTTGAACTAGAAATGTCCAATTTGATTGCTTATGATACCAAATTGAAAATAATAAAATGACACACAAACATGTGTGATTACATCTTTCATTGAATAAGTGGTTCAAAATATATTGATGAAAATAAGCCAGATTTTCAAAAAAATCAAATTTTGCATTTGATTCTGTGGCCACGAAAAAATAGAAATCAAATAACAAAAAAAATTTTACTCCATACATATAGAACGGATACCTCTACTGAAAAATTAAGATGAACAAGAAGAAAATCTACCACAATATGACAACGGTAGGAGCGATTGAAGGAGTGAACCTAAAGCCACATTTTTTCACAATTTAGGTTTCTTAAGAGATATATCTTCGTTTTTAAGGAGGTGAAAACAATGGTTTTTTTATTTTTACAGGAAGCAGCACCTCCGTAAAATAAAAAGCAAAGAAGAAAAGTGAGTAATGCGAGTGATGTGTACGACTCAAAATTTTTCTGCAAATGATGTTTGACAGCATGCTGTATGATGTGAACGCAAAACGAAATTTACAGTTATTCGAGTACATCAAGCATGATGGACAGCATGAAGAATGGTGTGTACGGCCCTATTGAAAACAAAATGGCAGCTAACTTTTCCTTCGATCGTCGTCTGACGCAATTGTGTTTAATCGAACGATTTTCCCAGGAGTCTTCTTCAAAGCAGCGATTAATAACTGTAGTTTCAGTACTGTTTTTGTTTATATTATGAGACTTAATTTTAATATTTGGACCTACCACTAGCTGAATGCATTGGGCCTCGCGTGGTCTAAGACTGGCTCTGCAAAACTCAAGCAAACCTGCCATATATATTCGATTATTTTGGGTTCGTGTTTACAGCTACTTGCAATATGCGACATCTATTCTTCAAATTTCGCATACACAAAAAATTGAATTGAACCAATAATTAAGCTGGTTCACGCTTTTGTAAGAAATGTTGCTTTTACTAAAGTGAATAAAACACTTCAAGTATAATTTTTATTTAAGATTTACAAATTTGCAAAGTCAGTCCTCAAACCTATGCCCCAGCGTTTCATAGTCTTGCGCGCGACCTACTAGGCTATCAGAAATTATATTTATTGTATGTCAAAAACAAATCTTAACACTCTCACATTTGTTTTGGCTAAGCTACAAAAAATGGATAATAATGCTAATCCTATCTTCTGTATCTTTGAAATCATGAGACGACATGTTTTTCAACTGACTTATATGGCTATATTATTAAGACATAAGAGACATGCGGTGTCTATATCTTGATTTTATATTTTGTTTTAGCAAGATATAATTTTTATTAAAAGCTATTCTAAAAACATCACTGTCTTGAAGCTGGATTTTTGTCTTCATAACTTCCCCTGATGTTACTAGGGTTGAGTCTCAAAATTGATATTTAGAGCAAAAAACGAAAAATAAACTTATACGATTTGCCATTATACGTACGTTTGGAACAAACAGCATTTTTTTTCATAGTAACCTATATTATTCCATCATGGCCGTCCAGATTTTTCCTAAGCGTAAATAGCAAAGAGTATGGATACTTTTTGGTTAATAGTGAGCACAAAATTGACACTATAAAACTTTTCGCACAGATATAGAAAAAATTCTATTTTTTGGTGCGATTTGACTATGGAGCTAAGTCGCATGTCGAGGTTGTGTTCTTTGACGCAACGATCATGGGGCTTATGGACGGTGACCTTAAAAGCGGCTGATTAATATTGAATCATGGCTGAAGACGAAAAATTTCATTGTATATTTTGACAGTCGGTGAAGCTTACTTGAAAATTCTGAGATTTTAATATAATGCAATAGCACAAACGAGCGACATAATAAAATAACAAGAAAATATAAAGTGAACTTCAATTGCTTAAGCAAATTTACGAAAAATCACTTTCTAGTTGTCCATCAAAATGCAAAAATATGAAAAGCTGGAGAAAATTGGTGAAGGTACCTACGGTACTGTCTTCAAAGGTCGAAATCGTGAAACAATGGAAATAGTTGCTTTAAAGCGGGTGCGTCTGGACGAAGATGATGAGGGTGTTCCGAGCTCAGCACTACGTGAAATTTGTTTATTAAAGGTTTGTGCGGTTTTACTTTGCTAAGTTTTTTGAACAATTTTACTTCAGCAACACCGGATGTGTTTTGTTTTTAATCCATCCTAAAATGGAAGTTATTAGCAATGAAACAATATGTAACCAAAAAATTTCAATCGGATCATGCTTCAGAAAAAGTGTGTGTCTAGCATTGATAAAAGCTGCATAGCAAGTTAGCATGTGGACAGTAAATCAGCTTATCTACAGAAACTGGTCCGATATATTCGAGATGTAATCGTCTTATTAATGTAGAGCATGAACAGCTACTTAATTTGATTTTTTTGATAAGTATCTATTCCAATATCGGCTTAAGTTTACTTGAGTTCCCATTAGCCAATTTTTGTTAAACCAAACTTTTATTTGGTTTTCAATTTTAAGAATAAATGTGCAATAAGAAAGTGTCCCTCTCATCTGGTTTCAGAGGCATAGCCATCGTTATAAGTTGGGAATCCTCGAATGGATATCAAAAATATGGGTGTCGTAAGAAAGATAAAGATTAATGACCTGCAATAATGGCAAGCAAATCTTTGAAATTAAACCTGTTGTTTTGGAGATATAATGACTTTTCTGAAATTTTGACCAATTTTTTTATTTTAAACTTCTTATTTCAAAAAACTGTGTTAATAACTTCTAACTTTTTTAGCATTTTAAGAAAGATTAATTTATTCCCTTTTAAATTGTATTCTGCGTGTCCCAATTTTTTTGATAACTAACCCCCTTTTTACCGGAAAACAAAAAATATTCAATGAATTCATATTAAAAGTATGTATTTATAGACAAAAACAATAAAAAGTAACAACAACAGCAACTGGTACAACAACAATAGCTATTATAAGATGAGTATCATTATAAAATTTAGAAATTCGCGCGCTTTTTTCAATAGAAAGTTTTCGTGTGCGCTTCTTTCTTTGTTTCAATACAACCTTTCATTTCATTATCCTGCGCCACTCCTTTTGATTGGTTTCTCTTTACAATTAAAACATTGGTTGTGTTATATTCATGAAGAATATGTCCAACATTAGTGTGTTAGCAAAGCTAATGTTGGATATAATATATTGAAACGCGGCTGAAGGCCACCGCGAAGCCGATGTTGGACATATTAGAGGATGTAAATCCTCTTGTGACTAGCGAAGCCGGTGTTGGATATATAATAGGACTTAAGCCATTTTCAAGCTCAAAAATAGTATGAAGGAAGCGTTTCCGCGCCCAACATATGTATATATTCTTAATAAGTATACTAAACTGTATGATATACCAAAATTTCAAGAAAATCGGGAGTGGGTCGTTAAAGTAAATACTACCATATATTTTAATACCAAAATTCACCAAAGTGATTTTAATTTTTTTGATGAAAATAAGTAAAATGAAAAAAAGACTATATATAAGTGGTACATCATTTTAAGGCAAGAGAATCAAGATTTCTTAACATCTTAAAAAAAATATAGATTCTTAACACAATATTTGGAAAAAATATCGGTTTATGAACAAAAATTGGTCAAAATTTCAGAAATTTCATATCTCCAAAATTATAGGTTAAATTCCAAAGGTTTGCTTCTAATTTTTGTAGGTCACTAAATTATTTTTCTTTTGAAACCTATGTTTTTGATATCCGATGGCTATATTTGCGATTTATTTGCTTTTAACTCTCCAATGAATTTTTATTCACGACTTCTTAGTGGGTTTTACCTGCTGAACTTGTGTTGAAAATTTCTTTGGTGTCTATTATGCCCGTGCGTATCCACCATCGCTTACCACAGTAAATTTGAAAAAACTCGAGAAACGACTAAAACAAATCTTATACAAATATAACTATGAAATGCAACTTTTTCAACAGATGTACAGTGGTGGCGAACTAATTAAGAACACGCAACTTCATTCCTGTTTCTTGTTCTAATTCTTATAAATGCAATTTTTTCATTTGTTCTTTTGTTTCTATCAATTTTTGTATGCAACAAAAACTTCTCAAAAAGATTATCTAATATCATCAACAGAAATATATTTTAAATCAGAAGTAATCATCATCATCACTTATGAACAAGGATGACGATGTAATTAAGAACGATTACAAAAATTGATAATATCTGTTGTTCACTATAGTACAACTGATGTTATCGCATATTATAGTCAAACGCGGCCAAATGCCGCCACGATACCGGTGTTGATCATATTGGAGAATGTAAGTCAGCCGAAGGCTGCCCAAGTACTCTAACTTTTATCTAAATTTATTGTAGATAGCGAAATCAGTATTCGATATATTATAGTGAAGACCTCGATTTTCAAGCTCAACAAAAAAAATCTGATAGAGGTATATTCGCACCCAACATATGTGGCCTGATCTATGAAAATGGGGCTTACGTGCGAAAACAAGTTTTCGAGAAAACAGCTGTTAAAGGTAAACAATTCCTTTCATCTATCCGAATCGCCAAAAAAGTCTAAAATGATTTTTTGACACCAACTCCCCCTTTTCATAGACCGGGTCACACATATATAAATTTCTGATCAGCATGCTGAACTATCCCTATACCATAACTTTTATGTAGAATTATTTTGGCCAGTGAGGCTGGTGTTGGATCTACTAAGAGATGTAAGCGATTTTCAAGCTCAAAAAAAAAGAAAGAGACTTTCCGGCGCCCGAAGTATGCATATATTCTTGATCACCATGCTGAACTCTACAATTTCAAGAAAATCGGAGAGGTGTCCCTTAACAACTATTAGCACTATTTCGAAAAAAATACGAAAAGGAAGGGAAGGGAGGCGATTCCTGATTTTTCGAACGCAGACGTTTTTGAGCACTTATTGTGCTTACTATTGAGGATATATCTATATAAATCTATTCTATTTTTTGGTCATTTATATAATTTCCCCTGGCTTTGTATATAGAGCATTTTACGCCAAATCGAACAGCATTTTACTTCTGCATAGGTTTTTAAATTTTTTTTTTGCTTTTAGTACAGATTAAAACTAAACTTATTACATTATTTGTGTTTCAAAAATTTTCGTTTTTCGATGTACTTTTCATAAAAATATTGAAAAACGATAAATTGTAATTTTTAGCAATGTGCATGTGTACATTCATGTAAAGGAACATGTGTCACATACCCTTCATATGAACAACATTAACAAATGCCAACATAAAATCATAAATCATTATCGTAAACAAAATCAATAATTTACACTTGTTTAACGATGAAGGATCATATTTCTTTAATGAGTTAATTGAAATATGTTTTGAAAACTTTAATTGCAGAATGAAAACGTAGACTTTAATTATAATGTGAAATAAATATTCTACTCAAATTTCGTATCGAATCCAACTCTAGGCTAAGTGCAAGTTAGGAGAACATGGTTTAAGTGAAAATTGTAAGAGCATTTGTTCAGTTGAAGTTCTTTAATTCAGTTCAAAATTAAGAAGTGAAGTTTAAGTTGTAAAATAAATATAAGTGAATGTAAATAAAAAATAATTACGGATTCGAATTCCTCGGCCGATAATCACCGTTTTGTTGGAAAATTTGATAACCTCTTTAACTGGCACCTTTTTTAAAATCAATTTTTATTTAAACAGTAGACAACTTCAAACGGGAGGTGCTATTCCAGTTTTAAATATTAATGCAAATCCTTTTGTCGATACATATAACGTTATTGTAATCCGATGACACATCGTATATAAAACAAAAACTTTTTTTTGAACCGCTCTAATATACATACACCTATGTATTAGCAGATTTTTTGAGGTAAATTTTGCTTTTTTTTTGAATTATAGATCAATCAATCTATTTTATTTATTTAAGCACCTTTCTACTACAAGATATTTTGAAATAATCTATATTCACAAGCAAATTTTTTTGTTTACATATTTGTGACCAGCATCCATTATTTTTTTAAATATGACTTGTTAAAATTAAATTATGCGAGATTTTTTAGTAAAAAATTTGTTTTTTATTTTTGTTATTTAGGAGCTTAAACACAAGAATATAGTTCGCCTTTACGATGTCTTGCACTCGGACAAAAAGCTTACACTAGTATTTGAACATTGTGACCAGGATCTCAAAAAGTACTTTGATAGTCTTAATGGTGATATTGATATGGCAGTGTGTCGAAGTTTCATGCTGCAATTACTGCGAGGACTTGCGTTTTGTCATAGTCATAATGTTCTTCATAGAGATTTGAAACCCCAAAATTTGCTAATTAACAAAAATGGTGAATTAAAACTTGCGGATTTTGGTAAGCTATTTTTATTTGTTATTTTACTGAGCTAACTGATTAACTTTTGTGTAGCACACACCAACAAATTCTTCACTTATTTTATTTTTGTTGAGGATTTCTTAAAATCCATTATTTATAAATATCAGCTACATTTGAACATACTTTTTTTGCAATTAAAAGTTTGGCATTATAGTAACTTTCTTTATACCACAGGTATACAGTGTTAATATTTCAATATGATAAATTTTTGTTATTGATATAACCAAAGACTGCATTCTTAATTAGACGTGGCTCGCATCTATAACATTACACATTTTTTAAGAATAAAAATAAATAAATTTAACAAATACTGTGTGAAATGGAATTAATCGAACCTCGACTGATGTCAATTAATGGTATTTTGGGGTCGCTGAACTCGAACTTGGCCTACACGTCAGGGCTTCGAAATAACGGTAAATTAACCGGTAATTGACATGGCTACAATCGTTTTTTTTACAATTTTTTTTATATCAAGTCTTACTCGAAATCAAATAATTTAAAATCTTATTCATTGATAGTGCACCAAAAAAAAACATTCATAGTAGAAATACAGTACATTCTCGTTAGCCGCAACTTATAGAAACCGGGATTGTTGTTTTTACTGAGTTATTGCACTCACCGAGGTTTAAAATATAAAGCTAAAAAAATGAATGCCATAGCGCTTTTTAAAATTCTCCAGCCAGCCGTTGCTTGCTTTAAAATATTTATCATTTTCCTTTATTTTTGCATGCAACTTGCTTGCTTTTTTTTCACTAATTCAACAGAAATAGGTGCATGGTGCTCCCTTTGCTCACTAAACCATTTCCATTTTTGGGTGTTCACCCTGTTTTAAGGTTTGCCGCTTTCCTGGCCCAGCTTCCAAGCTAACTTTTTTGAAAATTTGCGCTTATCAAGGTTTCAGTGTATTTTTTCTAGAAGATTAGACAGTTGCAGTAATTGCGGTATTGCGTGTATATAGGCGATGCGGTTACTGAGAATGTACTGTACATAAAAACGACATAAAACTTCTTGCTGATTACTATATTATTAAAAAAAACCCTACTGATGCTGAGGAGAGGTACACTAGTTACGAACTGAAGATACTGGTTGTAATCGATGAAGTAAAAAGTTGTTGTGTATCTACTTGTTTTACATTTTGAAACAGTCACTGACTGCAATGCGTTATCAAAACATAAGAGAAAATATGTACATATATCTGTAAACTAGAGTTTCTTGGTTGAAATATGACCATACTGGTACTCAAATGAGACATGCTGACTCTCTAACTAGATACAAGGCTATGACGATAATTGTAGGAATTAATCTCATGAGAGAACTAATATATCGAGTTGTTGGAGGAGAAAATTAAGTATAACATATCTAACTGTATACCATTGATAGTAACGAATAGCAATGAAGCAAGACCGGAAAGAAAGTGAAATGCATCCACTCCACAAAGAAGAGTTCTTTTTATGGTTAAAGGCAACTCAAGCCACATCAACTTTCAAAATAATTACGATATTTGGATCCCAAAGTGTGATATTTGATAATTTAGATAAGATTATTTCAGATAGAGTAACCGCATTTACATCTGAAGCTTCTCAAAACTATTGCAAACCCGAGAATAAGTTGAAGGCGAAACTTTTGGGACCGCATGAAGTTATAAAAGTGAAGTTAAACCTAAGATATCATGAAGACTGGTAACTTCGAAGTGCCAAGAAAAGTGATGATGTGCACAAAATATATGAAATCGTGATGTACAACTACTGACGAAGCCGAATTCATGTCAAAATGGGCGGAAAGTGCAAATGAATGCGAACGGACAAACGACAAATAAGCAAAGACTACAATACAAAGCCATATCCAATAAAAAACATTACAACAATAACGAATTATAAAAGCGAATCTTTTGAATTTTGAAAAATCAGACAACGGAAATGATTTTAAAGCGGGTGGACTGATCTTAACGTAGAACTAAAGATATGTTAAATACAAATGCAAAAGAAAGAACTTAGTATAAATCCAATTTTTATTTACTAATACTTAATATTAATAAACAAATTGAAACAATGTGAAAAGTGTGAGAGTTTATTCTAGAAACCTAAATTTTATAGGGTTGGCTCGTGCATTTGGAATTCCCGTTAAATGCTACTCAGCGGAAGTTGTGACATTATGGTATCGGCCTCCAGATGTTCTTTTTGGTGCTAAATTATACACGACTAGCATTGATATGTGGTCCGCTGGATGCATTTTTGCTGAATTAGCTGACGCTGGGCGACCATTGTTTCCAGGATCGGATGTTCTGGACCAATTAATGAAAATTTTTCGTGTACTAGGAACCCCCACTGAGGAAACCTGGCCAGGAGTATCGCATCTTTCTGACTATGTTTCCCTTCCATGTAAGTTTACAAATCACATCTGTAAATTTTATTTCTTTTTCTTTAATAATAAGTTTTTTTTTCATTAGCATTTCCTGCCATCACTTCTTGGAGTCAAATTGTACCACGGCTTAATTCAAAAGGTCGTGACCTCTTACAAAAATTGCTCGTCTGCCGTCCAAATCAACGTATTAGCGCAGATCAAGCAATGCAACATCCGTATTTTACGGATAATTCAAACCATTCGTAGAAAATAAAATCAAACAGATGGAGTTGAAAAACTGCTTTGGCTTGACTCTCTGTTAAGATATTCAATGAAAGCTTCATTCTGGTAAGAACAAACATCTGTGCCATTTTAATTTAACGTTTTAGAGATATAACTCTATTTTTCTTAAGTTATATAATAGTTTTATGTCTTTCTATAAAATCAATATAAATTTAAACAAGTCTCCCAACACTTTAAAAGCTTTGATAAATTATAAACGACCTCTTTATTAATGAGTTTAAAAATTGCATTAGACAGAAAATTAATTAATTAAGTGATATCGACTGATAACTTACTAAAGGCTGTATCTAAAAAATTATAATTTTGGGAATTTAGTTTTGATACTTTGTGAATGAACCATACCCAGGACATTTTTATTTCTGAAGCAACCATGTAGAGTTTTGATAACAAATATAAATCGATTAATATATTTGATACTTTTCGTCTAAAGGGTGTTAGAAATAAAGACGTATTTCAGAAATTTTTATTTATTTTTTAATACAGTCTCCATCCTCCGAGCCATGTTTTTGAGTTATAGAACAGAAAAAAGTGGCTGCGTGCCGGTAGTGCGAGTAAGATGGATGCGAAAGCAATTCGTACTGCAGTTCGCGTAATTTGGCGGTGACAATCAAACTTCAATGTGCTGGGACGTTATCGTGATGGAAGATCACTTTTTTCTTAGCCAAATAGGGCCATGTCTCCTTTAATTCTTTATCCAATCTGTTCAATAACTTACTGTAGTACTGCGCCATAATTATCCCTTTGGAATCCCAACAAATCGTCGACATGACCTTTCCGGCTAATGGAGCCGTTTTTGTCTTCTTCGGAGTAGATTCAATTTGAAAAATCCATTGTTTTGACTGTCTCTTGGTCTCTCGCGTGTAATAATGTATCCAGGTTTCATCAACGGTGACGGCTCTACGTAAAAAATCCTACAAATATTGCTTAAAGCGGTCCAAGCACTGCTTTTGTCGACATTGAGCAATCGTGGCGACAATCGGGCCGACACTTTTCTCAGACTTATCCTATTATTTAAAATCTTGATTGCTGTTCCGTACGAAACATCTACTGCCTCAGCTACTTCTCGCACTTTCGTTCGGCGATCAGCGAGAATCATGTCATGAACTTTTTTGACAATTTCCTCGGTAACCACTTCTGACGGACGTCTTCAATTGGACGGACAAGAGGCGACGAACTCCGTTATTGCTGCAACAATGCGGATCGAGTCAAGTGTGAACATACTCAAATATTTGTGTCGATCCTAATATAAAAGCGTACAAAAGCAACGTTCAAATAAACAATTATGACAAATTGAAATTTTTCCTCAATTGTGGCCAATAATATACATGTTCAACTTGTTTTACATTCTCCCTATAGTTTCTGTGAGCTCTGTTATGTGTCTGTTCAATAATATTTCCTTGGTCAATAATGTTTGGTATATCTGTTGCAAAACTTTTTGTATATACGAATTTGATATTGAATATCTCTAATAACGAATTTTTTATCTCATAGAGATCTTCTATTGTGCAATGAATTGCCGTTACGATGTTTGGTTTAGTGTTTCCAAATTACTTGATTTTTTGTAATACTCGGTTATTCGAGTATTACAAAAAAAATTGAGCGAGTACACGGTTACTCGGTTATTATACTCGAAACTAAAATTAAATAATTAAAGATTTGATTATGCATGTAATTTAATTAAATTTTATTAAATATATCAAATATTTATTGTATATATAACTTTTTATTTATTTAAGAAATAATATTTAAGAAAAATTAGCGCATTTAAGGTTTCTAGGTTCATTCTGTTTCGGATTTTCGTCTTCAAAGTGCCAGCTACTGAGAAGACTCGTTCGGAGGCTGTAGAAGTTGGCTTTATTGTCAATAGTGCATTGTATAATTTCTCAAGTTGTTCAGAACGTTTACCTTTATTTACTTCAAGTAGCTTACATTCTTTTTCCAAACTTAAATTTCGGGTATTTTGGTGTTTAGGTGTTGTAAACGAAGAAATACACTTTTGTAATTTCTTGTATGGGTTTAGCAACTCAGGCTCCTCATCTTCATTAGTGCTTGAACTTTCTGAATTTTCAGAATCGTTGGGAAATAAACGGTTCATTATTTTTGTTGCAAATCCTTTAACTTTATGTTTAGTTGAATATTCAAAAAATTTGTTATTTTCAGGATACACGCCGTGGTGTAGAAATGATAATAGAGTAACCAATTCTTTATTTCGACGTTTTTCAATTCGAGATTTCAAATTAAACAAGAATTCTGTCGCGAGCGGAGTTTTAATCAATTCTAATTCTTGAAACACATATAGTAATGTTGCGTCTCCAGTCAATAAATTAGAATTTTGTTTACTCAATTCCAAAACAGCTATTTTTGCCGGTTCTAAAATTGAAACAATTTCTTTTAACAATTCAATATTATCATTTTTATAAGGCGCTACCCCTAGCTCGACCAAAGCACGATTAACTGAGTTTATTAATTTTAAAAATCGCTCAGTTGCCAATACTAAACTACTCCATCTAGTCTTTATATCTAAACGTAAACAATTTCCCTCATTTTGGCTAGTATATTTTTTTAAAATTTCGCTTCTTAAAGATGATTGTCTAAAGAATTTTATAATTTTTCTCATTTCATCTATCGCGATTTTATGTGTTGTTCGAAGCTCCACTGTTTCTAGTTCTGAATGTAAAAAATCGTCGTTTTCCAGTTCATCTATTATTTCATTAGATTCCGCTTGATCTTCATCATTTTCAAAAAATTCTACATCATCATCTTCGGTAGCATCGACATAACCAGGTTCATTACGTTTTGAGTAAAAAGTTTCAATGACGGCTAGGTGAAAAGCGTGGTTATAGCATAATTGGCTTTCAGCTGATATGATTTTGCCGTATTTCACCATTACGTTTGCACCATCGTGCGCGGAAGCAACTATGTCAGAATCAAAATCTACTCCGAATTCTTTCAATCGATTGAATACTAGTTCTTCGGTTTTTTCAGATGTGCAGCTTTCTATAATCGGAACCAAACCAAGAACAATTTGACTCGAAATAGATTGCAGTGTGACATTAAGATATCTTCTTAAAGCGATATCAGTCCATTCATCGACCGTAATTGTAAATTTTTGCCCTGATTTAATTTTGGCTTCTAAATTATGCTTAGTTTCAGCTTTTTTTTCTTTGAAAAATGTCAGAACGTGTTTTCGAACAGTCGATACGCTGGTTGGCATTTTGTAATTACGACTGTTTACAAAGCAGCGAATTGCATCGCATTTGACAATTGTACGAAATGGAATACCATCCTTTGTTGCGCATTTCGATATAATTTCCTCCAGTGATTCTCTTTCTCTACTGATAAATGTTAACATACCACTAACTTTAGGTATTTTGGATGTGCTTGGTCCTAGCGAATCATCAGCAGAATTTTGAACATTCCTTTTGGTTTGAGGTTTTAAACTGATATCATGTTTTTTTAAATGATTTATCATTCCAGTTGTGGTACCACCTTTAATGGATATCTTATTCGTACATAAATCGACTTGACATTGCGCAATTTCTGATGATAATTTTTTGAAATAATCCCAAACTTTCGATTTGTTTGTGGCCATTATGGATTAGAGGATATCTATAAATTACATTTTCGAACAAAATAAAAACAAACCTAATTCTTATACACATAATTATTATTGTAATTAATAATTATACTTATGATGTGTGATCTGTGTTCTGTGATGAACGCGTAAAAGTGTAAAATATTTCACTGAATTAAATACAATTTCTTAAACTAGAAAAAAAAATCTTACAGTTAAGAAAAATACAAAATATTTAATGTTACTATAACAACCAATTTAACAATATCTGATTGTCTACTACCTGCTATTTTTTTCTTAAAAAAAGCAAAAAATTCTTATAATTTCGCTTGCTTAGTTAAGAAAAATAGAAAATATTGAATGTTACTATAGCAACCAATTTCATAATTTGTGATATTTTTTGCTTGAAAAAAAAAATTATATCTAAGGTAACTACTCGGTTACTCGACGAAATTACCCGGTTAACCGAATAATGAAAAATATCTGAAAATAGACGAGTACTCGGTTACTCGATTATTCGTTTGGAAACACTAGTTTGGTTTTAAATATATCTTTAAAATTGTTATTAAATTTTCAATTGTATCGAATTCGATTAAATGGCTTTTATTCCCAAATATTTCAATTTGCTCATGAATTGTAGTATTTCCATTTTTGCTTAGTAAAAGTTGTTGTTTAAACTGATTCAATAGGTTATGCGTTTCTTTTGTTTGTGTATTATCGCTACTTTCTGCCGAGTGTTGTGTAGAGTGGATAGATGAATCCTCTGATGAATTGTTTAACAATTGTCTTGAAAGAGCATCAACTACATTGGTTGTCCCTGGTTTATATACGATTTTTGGTGTGAATTCTTCAAGTAAAGCGTGCCATCGTTTCATTTTTGGATTTGGGTTACGAACTGATACTGCGAATGTTAGTGGTTGGTGATCAGTATGAAATTTCTTACACCATATAAGTAATTTCTTAAATTTTTTAATGCCCAGTCAATGGCATATAATCCTCTGTTCTGTAATATTTAATGCTTCTTTGTCCAAATCTATCTCAAGTCTTTTTTGATTGTATATTAAAAATAAGAACGGCTCTTTTGGTCAATAATTTAACCGAATTAACTATAAACATTAATACAAAAACATTAACATTTAAAATTCAAAAAACCGGACAACATCAAAATAGCGAAAAACGAACATATAACATTCAAACTGCACTGACTTAGATAGCTAAAGTGTAGTTGCAGCACAGGTCGTCTTTGTCCTCCTTTGTGTTCATTGTTGTTGTTAATTTTTGCTGGATTCGCAAGCTTACAAGTGTGTAGCGCGCATTTTCTCTTTTTTTTCCTTGTCTAATATTTTGATATTGTCAAAATCAGCTGTGTGGTTTCCGTCTAGTATGTGTTGCGCTAAAGCTGTTTTAGATTGTTTCAGTCTTATATTGTCCCTGTGTTCTCCAACTCTCACTGCTAGAGCTCTTTTTGTGCATCCTATATAAACAAATGGACAGTCTTTGCATTTGATCTCGTAGATTACATTGTTTTGTTTTTATTTTGGTATTTTGTCTTTGGTGTTGGTAAAAATTGTGTTGAGCGTATAGTTAGATTGGTGTGCGTATGCTGTATTTTCTGTTTTTATTATAGAGTGTAACAGTTTACTCTCAGTTAAATGAGGAACATATTGAATCCCAAAATGTTTTAGTGGGTTGCCATCTTTTTCCAATGCAACTTTTTTTGTGGAATTTGTGTTTATGTTGTTATTGTTGTGTATAATATTATTTATCAAGTTTTCAACAACTTTCTTCGGAAAACTATTTTTTTGTAAAATAATTTTCACTTTTTTCAAATTTTCTTCATGAAATGATGTGTCACTGATACCCAATACTTTGGTTATTAAATTATTTGCCGTGTTAATTTTTTGTTTGTATGGCTGTGTAGAATAATAATTCATGATTCGTCCCATAGAAGTTGGTTTTGTATACCAGTTGAATTTTATATTATTTTCAAATCTGTGTAACTCTGTATCCAGAAAAGGAAGGGTTCCATTTTTTTCCGTTTCTGCAGTAAATTGTAGTTTGTTGTGGTATATGTTTAATGTTTCTAGAATTGTTTGTTTATCTTTGTCTTTAATTATAGTAAAAATATCATCTACATATTTTACTATGAACTTAACTTCAACCTTTATTTTCCTCAATTCTTCTAATGCGTAGTCCAACAGGTTGTCACGTATAATATCTACTATAGTAGGAGATAAGGGGTTCCCCATTGGCATACCATAACTTTTTTTTTAGTATTTTGCTATTATACTGGAAATAATTGTTATCTTTCAAACCGAAATCTAATAGTTTTATAAAGTTTTTCTTTGGGATATTGGTAAACGTTTTAATTGTATCCCAGTGGCTTACAATTGTTTTTATTGCAAGGTAGGTTGGAATGTTGGTAAAAAGTAAAATGACATCGAATGATATCATTATGCCTTCTTTGTCCAAAATTACGTCATTTAACTTTTCTTTTAGTTGAAGCGCATTTTTTATGTTGTATTCGGTGGACACAATATTCTTAAGAATTTAATTATTAAAAATTTGTTTACTTTGATAAATGAGAACTGCAACAAATTGATTTGCTTGATATTTATGTTTACGAAGAATCGTTTTGTGTTTGATATGGTATGGTTTATCAATAATGCAGGATCTACCGATCAATTTACCATAGATACTTGCAAATCCATTTAAAAGATCAATACTTTGATCACCTCATCATTTAAAAAACTCCGACATATGACAATATTTAATGAATTCCACTTGATCATAACATATACTCGTATTGATAGCTTTAACAATCTTTTACTTAAGAAACAGGTGAGTTCAAGCACTCGCGGCCACACCGCGAACATAATTGTGCCAATTTAGAAAAAGTTGAAGAAGTCGAAAAATGTTAGAAAATTCAGATTAATTTGAAAATATTGAATGTGCCGAACAAATGAGATAAAGGTCAAAAATATTGATAAAATCGAAATATATTGAAGAAATTGAAATAAAATGTTAAAAAAATACATAAATTCGCAATTCTAAACAGTTTTTTTAAAAATCCAATTCATTTTTAATTTTCTGCACCTGGTGGCTCGATCTGAACTCTTATAAGAGCATCGCCTCTTGTATGATCTGCTTCCATTTGAGGGCAATCAGCTGAAAGAAAATAAATTAACGAATTCTGCATATCTGAAAAAATACATAAATTCGCAATTCTAAACAGTTTTTTTTAAAAATCCAATTCATTTTTAATTTTCTGCACCTGGTGGCTCGATCTGAACTCTTGTAAGAGCATCGCCTCTTGTATGATCTGCTTCCATTTGAGGGCAATCAGCTGAAAGAAAATAAATTAACGAACTTCTGCTCGTGAAAACGTGAAGTGGACAACGAAAAAAAAATTAGATTTTGAAATTTGTTCGGTCTAATTGTAATTCTAGAAGGTAAAGACGGAAATTGTATAAGACATTCAAACCTTGTAGAAGTACAATTAAGCTGAATGCGAACGCATTTCAGATTACATATTTTTCTTTGTTCGCTTCACATGAAATGACCATTATATGAAGTTAAACTCAAATTACCTGATGCCGCGTTTCCGGACTGTGGCACCTGTTGCAGGGAATGTTGCAAAAAATATTGCAGCTGCTCCCGTTGCTGCACGAATTGTTGCTGCAGTGTTTGTTGGAAATACAGCTGCAGCTGTTGTTGTTGGTGGTGGCTGTGTTGGTACACCTCAGCCATAAACTCGTTCCACTGCTGTTGTTGTCGATATGGCTGCTGTTGTTGTCGACATGGCTGCTGTGGCCGTTGATATGGCTGTTGATATGGCTGCTGTGGCTGTTGATATGGCTGTTGATATGGCTGCTGTGGCTGTTGTAGTCTTGCTTGCAATCTATTTGGAAATCGTCGACGACGGCGACGATTATTTTGTTGCGGTAATATTAACTCTATTTGTGGCAACGTCCACCTCATTTTTTCTTCAAAATAGAAACAACCATAAGTACAGTTTCATTATAATACTTACAAATTTTTATTAAAAATCGCACGCGAGAGTTTTATAACAAAAATCGTCTCATAATAATTGTTATTACTGTTGTTGTAGTTATTGTTTTTTTTCTTGGTTTTTATTGTTTTTGTTCATAAATACACATAGTCCGTGAAGAAGCGTTCCATTTTCGAAGTCATTTCCGCAGCTAATTTTTTTTAAAAACGATTTTTTAAGTATAGCTGATGTTCGAAATAAGCGTCATTCGCCAGAGTCGTGGTGGGTCTGGTTGTGAGAGGTCGACAAAAAAATGTTGGTTTATAAATCGGAAAGGAATCAACATGTAGAAAATATGTCGAGACCAATGTAGTAGAGCACATCGTTTGAGCAAAAAAAATAGTTATTTTGTCCGAAAAATTGTGGTTTTCAGATTTGAACGAGTAATGTTAATTTAATTTATATTTAAAATGTTAAAATGAAAGTTAATTTATATTTAAATGAATTTTATTTAAAAAACTTTAAAGCTACATTGCTTACTGACTACTCCTTAATTAATGATTTCTTAATTCTTTACTTCATGCCAAGTTACTTATGTTGCTGCTGTTCATGTTTTTAGCTGCTGCTGCTGTTTATGTTAAAAACTCAAACGGATGCATCGGCGAGGCAATCGTCAGCAGAAAATATTTAAAGCTGGAATAAAGTCAAATAATAAAAATGATACGTGACTTTTAATCCGACACCACAGTTATGTGGTGTGTCAACTCGGTAGGGAACAATGATATCGGTGACCTTAACTCTTCCCCCTTTAAATGTGGACGTCCTCGTTCGACATCGGGGTCCACCGCAGATTTTTCATTGTTGCCTCCTTTTGGAATCTTGAGTTTCATCGTTTTAGTTCGGACGCACAATTTCGACTTCAGGGCCATAAATCCCATGATTGCTATGATGATGACGACACCGGTGCTATTAGTATAGAAGTTCCATTCTAGGTCTTCTTTTATCTTCTGTGTCTTTTCTGTATTGTTTAAATTTAGTTCCTTCTTTGTTTATTGTTATTGTTCCATTAAAGTTATTTAAAAGTAGAGTTCCCGTACCAAGTTCCTCGACTACTGGGATGTGTTGGTTGTTCGTTACAGGGCATGAAGTAGTATTTCCTTTTAATAATTGAACCGTACAACTATTCTGATCTATATTAACAATATTTTGCTTTTCGCATATCTGAAGATAGCTAAAACTTTTACAATTTTTGGATATTCCATAAATTTCTTGATTACATTTTACTATCTTTTCGTAAGGTAGTTTTACAATAAGGTTATTTCTTTTAATTGGTTTTAACAATATCGTTTTACAACTTTCTTTATAAGTAATAGGTAAATTAATTAAGAACATTATGTTTGTATAATTTGATACGACTTTTACTTCTGCAAATTGCAGTGACTCTTCTAAATTTATAATAGGTATGTTATCGTTTTCGATAATATTCTCTAATTTGTTAATTTCATTATCGGATAATAGAAATGAATTGATAATATTGGCTTTCGCCCAATTTATTCCGTTTTCAATATTTAAAAGTTCTTTTCTTAATATTTCTAATAGGGCATCCAAAACCGGACCAAAATTGGAATACCGGTATTTCGGTATTATATTTTGTGGAAACTGGTATACCGGTATTAATACCGGTATTTACAAATACTGAAAAAAAACATCAATTTAAACACAAAATAACAAATAAATTGTTCAAAATTTTTATTGTTTAAGTTAAAATAAGTATATAGAGTATAAAATTAATTCATTTGAGAAAAAAGCAAAATATACATAAAAAAAATTATTTGTTGTTATTAAAATAAGCCCGCAAAAAACATAAATTATTTAAAGTTTCGTCATTTAAAGATGATCGAATTTTAGTACATAACATTCCTGAAGAAGAGAAAGCCCGTTCAGCTTCTACGCTCGTTGGGGGAATAGTTAGAATGTAATCGTATACCAACTTCAAGTTGGTACCACGTGTGCCGTCTTCCTCAAATATAGAAATTTCTTTTCGGATCATTTTAGTCAAATCGTTAATATTTCTATTTGCTTTTGGTACTGTTTTAATTTTCATCTCATTATTAATGGCCATGTCTAGCTGCTCTTGTAATGTCAAGCTCAAAGGTTCGTCTTCGCACATTATGGTATCTGCTTCGGATGGTAACGCTGTAGTTTCAGCTGGGACGGATGAGAGCCGCTGGATAAGATGCACAATTAAATTTACCAAAGCTGTTTTAGTTAGTCGATCAAATATGATATCTGAGCCAAAATTGTTTTGGGCTTGATCTCCTTTATGAAGATATTGTATCAGATAAGATAAATTTGTGCGCCTTTCTTTTATTCTTTGAATTAAGGAGGCTTTCATATTGTTACTTAATGGTCCTACGCCCAAATTTTGCAGCATAAATGCCAGGGTAGTATCAGCTGATAGAAGATTAGCATCTCTGCGACACAAAGCCTCTACAGCCAATTTCACTGGTAACAACATAGAAACTGTTGATAATATTAATTCTAATTCAGATTCTGTAAAGGTAATAGCTGAATTTAAGTCAATCAGGGCTTTTTGAATGGCATTTTTTAATTTATAAAAACGCTCTAACATAAAAAGTAAGCTGTTCCATCTTGTTTTATTATCTAAGATTAATGAGAATTCTTTTCCATGTTCAGTTTTAACATAAACTTGAAGAATTTCATTTTTTGTTGGTGATCGTCTGAACAGCTTTACAACTTTTCTAACTTTACTTATCAATGGAGCCAAATTATTTGCAAGTTCATTAGAATTTGGTGAGCTCTGATAAATCCTTAATCCGTCTAAATGGTCTTCAATATATTCATCGGAAATCTCATCAGCACTCTCTTCATCAGATTCAAAATAATCATCAGTCGAGTCCACGATTGTTGTTTTATACAAGACGTCAACCACAGCCAATTGGATTCCATGGGTTAGGCAAAGTTGTTGGTCGATGGACATTAATCGTCCCACTTTCTTCATAACCGAAGCACCATCCGTGGTAATACATACGATATCGCGATCAATTTTTAAGTTGTGTTCTTTTAATATGTTTTCAATTAACTTCACACACATTTCTGCTGGGAAATGTCCATTAACTCGTGCTAAACCCAAATTCCAAAATCTGTTTCGAGAATGAATATTAATGTTCAAATAACGTCTATTTTTTACAGAAGTCCACTCATCAAACGTAAGACTAAATCGGTTTCCTTGCCGTTGAAGTTCTGATAATTCTTTTATTATAGAGTTTCGAATTTTAATAGCATATTTCATGACTATTTGGCGAATGGATTCAGATGATTTTGGAACGTCGAAACCTCGAGCTATCAGCGATTTTCTTAGCTCAATGGAAGTTATAAAAACTCTGAATGGCAAGCCATCGCTGGCCGTCATTTTAGCTAAAACATTCGGCAGGGTATTTTCGTCTTCGCTATTTGTAAAATAAGTTGAAATTTTATTTCTGGGTCTAGCGAGTTGTAATTCAGATGTAGTGGAAACACCAGCAGTAGAAGACGAAACTGAAACTTCAACTGAATTACGTTTCAATAAATTTATTTGGTGAGAAGTCCTTAAATGTGTATGGAGTCCACTAGTCGACCCACCACATGTCTTAATTTCTCTAGCACATTTTTTACATTTAGCTACAGCACCAGATTTCTCGCGCAAATAGTAATGCCAAACCGAGTTTTTGTCCTGAAGTCCTTTTTTAAAATCTTCAAATATTTTTGGTTTATCAGCCATAGCTGGGGCAGCAAAATAATTTTTAAATAGAAAAAATATAAATAGTAAAAATTTATAAATAAGAAGATATTATATTTACCTGCTATAAAAACGTAACAATTATATTATATTCACTTGCTATAAGAACGCGACAATAAAAATAAAGATTTTTTTTATCTTTTTTTAATGACTATTTTTATTAACTTTTAAAGTTTTAATCACTTTTAATAGTTTTAATTTTATTTTAATATTATTTATCAAGTATATATTCAATTCACACTACTATTTTGTTATTTTTTAAAAAATAAATTACTTTAAGTTAATATAAATATAAGACAAACAAAACAATAAAACGACCACAGAATTATAGAACTTCAACTAGAATAGAATAATATTAAAAAAAATTCAACAGCGATACCAGAAACGATTATAAATAATTTTCCTCGCCATCTAGATTATAAATAAACTTTCAAAAATTTTAGACATAAATCAAGATGCATTTCATTAAATCTTGATGAGTTTTTCTTCCAACTTTTAAATAAGTCAAAGCCTCCTAAAAAAAAAATATTTCTGTTCGATGAGAAAAATAACCGAAATACCGGTATATACCGGTATTGATTGTTCGGTATCGGTATTGGAAAAACGACCGGTATACCGGTATACCGGTTTTCGGTATACCGGTATTGGATGCCCTAATTTCTAACTTAAATTTTATATTTATACCTAACACTACTTGAGCTGTGTCAGTGCTCTTAAAAAGTGAAATGATTCTGTTATTACTCCTAGTAATGTTATTAATTTGATTAATTACATTTTCGTTTATTATAACTTGTTTATTACTATTTTTTTGCATTTTGTTAATATATTCTTGAATGACAATTAAGTCATGGTGGTCAGGGCTACCTGCCAACCATTTCCACGCCTTCCCTATTTCATCCAAAGCTCTCTTATTGATTCTTATCGGCTGGATACGTTTAAGGTAGGATTCAACTAGGTTTATTTCGTGGTGCAGGAAGGGAAGGAAAGGATTATTGGTATGTATTTCTTTATTGATAACGTCTGTTATATTTTTAAGGGTTTCCTGATAGACTGCAATGTCAACCACATGGATCAATTTAAAATTCCCTTTTTGTATCTTAGCTATTCCCATCTCGAAAGTGGCTATAGGAGTGTACTCCAATATTTGGTATTCGGCTTGGCAAAGTGCAAACAAAAATCTGAAATATGTAAGTTTAATTTCTTATTAAGCTTTTGTGTATTATTCCTTCTTTCATAGTTGTAATTGTGCTTTTGTTGTTCTCTTTAACTATTTCTTTCCTATATTTTGGTGCTCCCTTATTTCTGGGTTTTTTGTCTCGTCTTACGAATATCACTTCACCCTGGGTATAATTTTTATAAGGTTTCCTATCCTTATTATGATGGCTTAAATCCGCCTCTTGTTTTTTAATTAAATTTTGTATATTTTCCTGTCTAAATCGCTCTAATTGTTCTTGATCTGTAATTATTCTTGTTCCAAAAAATACTTCTATTGGCTTCTTCTCGGTAGTAGAATGAATAGAGTTATTGTATTTGAAAAGTGTTTGGTTGAGCAAATCCGAGAAAGATGAATATGTTTTTTCTGCTTTTACGCAGCGCATTATCTTGCTTAGAGTAGAGTGAAATCTTTCTATCTGACCGTTGACGGTGCTAACATAAGGTGGAGCTCTAAATGTTTCGATTCCAAATCTTCAAGCATAAATTTTATTGGGGTTTCTGTTAGGGATTTTTCATTAACTATGACTATTTTTTTGGGGATTCCGAAAGATGTTATAAGTTCTCTAAGGGGTTCTTTAATGTCTTCAACTGCTCTAGATTTGACAACTTTTGCTAGAGCATATTTTGAGAATTTATCTATTGCTGTTAGGACTTTATTGTTATCCATATAATAGAGATCCAAATGCAGTATATGACCTGGAAATTGGGGGATAGGGGTTGCTTCTAATATTGGTTTGTTTGAATGTCTTTCGTACTTTTGCTCTTTGCAAATGTTACATTGTAACACAAGTCTATTAATTTTTGCTTGCATATTCGGGAAGAAAATCTTTTTAAAAGCTGTAATTTGTTTTCTTTGCTATTTCTGTGAGCTCGTCTATGTTCATTTAGTATTTCTGTTTCCTGTTCAATTTCGCTTGTGAGGTCAGTAATTTTTTTTCTAGAGAATCTTATTTTATAATTTCTTAAAAAGGTTGGATATATTTCCTGTATCTTTCCTAAAGTACTCTCATCAGTACTGATACCGTTAACCACTGATGGGTTCAAATGTTTTCTTAGAATTTTGATAAGATCTTGTTGTGAATATTCTGCTTGGATTATAGTGTGTCTATGATATGTAGGAAAAACAATTTCGAATTTGTAAGTAGGATCATTCTCTAAGTTCAGAAATATTTGGTTTTTAAAAACGTTTATAGGTGCGTTTGCAAATTGAATTAGATTATGTGAGGAACTCTCATCACTATGTTGGGTAGCTGTCAAAGAATTCATTTGCGGTGGTCTGGAAAGAGCGTCAGCTATGACATTTGTTTTGCCTGGTTTGTATTGAAGAACATAATTATATTCTTCTAATGTCGCTTTCCACCTTTTCATTTTACTGTTATTGTTTTTGTTGCTAAGAGCATATGTCAATGGTTGGTGATCTGTTACTATTTTGACTCTAGTTGAACCATATAAATAATTTCTTAAGTTATTCAAAGCCCAAATTATCGCGAGCATTTCTTTCTCATTCGTCGCATAATTTTCTTCGGCTTTATTTAATGTTCTTGAAATAAAAGCTATTGGGCGATCCTCTTGGGACAATACCGCACCGATCGCATAATTTGATGCGTAGTCAAGGTAAATTCCTTGCTGAAATTGGGATATGCTAAAACAATGTCTTGGCTGATTAGTGAATTTTTTACTTTTTCAAAAGAGTCTATGGCATTATCGTTGTGAAATATTTCCTTTTTCTTTGATTGGTTCTTGGGCATTTTGCCATCTTCCCCCCTTAAAAGGGCTGTCAGGGGTTTTGCTAGTTTTGAGTAATATTTTATAAAACGACGGTAATAACCAGACAGACCTAAAAATGATCTAAGATTTTTGACGGTTTTTGGTTTCGGGAAATTTAGTATTGCTTCTACTTTTTTGGAATTGGTCTTAATACCGTTATCTGATATAATAAAACCTAAGAATTCAACTTCTGTTTTGAGAAATTCACATTTGTCTAATTGAACTTTCATGTTTGACTCCTCCAAAGCTCGAAATACTTTCGCCATATTTTGAAGATGTTCCTCTTCATTCCTTCCGAAAATGAGTATGTCATCTATATAAACATAACATATTTTCCCTATATGCTCTCGTAAAATATCGTCTAGAGTTCGTGGAAAAATGGAGGGAGCATTTTTGAGTCGGAATGGGAGTCTAGTGAATTCGTATTTTCCATTACACACGGAAAATGAGGTTTTTTCAATGTCTTTCTCTTTCAATGCTATTTGGTGGAATCCACTCTTGAGGTCGATGACCGAAAATAATTTGTTGTTCCCAAGTTGTGCCAAAACATCATTAATCTCGGGTATGGGATATCTATCTGCTATCGTTACTTGATTTAGTTTTCGATAGTACGTCAGTTTCTCGTCTGGTTCTAAAAATAATTTACGGAATCTTCTTGTTAAAAAAATATTGGTATGGCAACCCTGTTTTGTGTGTTTTTGGTAGGTCAAGTTGATTATTGGGATGCGGTACAGTAGATTGTATGGGGAAATGAATGAATTTCGTAAGAAGTTGCTGGTGGTAGGGTGAAAGCTTGTAAGTTTGAAGTAAAGCTCGCATATAAGCTTTGTGGTAGATATCTTGGGAAAAAGTTTGATAGGTTTGTGTCTTTGCTAAAAGTTTCAAATGAAGCTTGGATCGTGGGATCTGATAGGTTGAAAAAGGCTTTGAAGTAAAATTCTGTTCCAGCAGTGTTGCCGGATGGTATTTTTGGTTCAAAATTTTGTGAATTGTGACCAATGTGTGGGGTTCTGACGTGAGTCAAATTTTTAGTTGCCGTCAGCCAGGGGTCGGGGGTCGGGGGCCGGGGGCCGGGGTTGGTAACACCTCAGAATTTTAAGGTCAACGCATTGAAAGTTTCATTCAGTTTTAAATAAGCAAACAATCAGTTTAAAACCCCCACAGTTTAGGTGAAATTCCCATAAGCCCTAATAACTCATATTACACTAATTTGCGGTCACAGCTGTGTTATCAGTAAGCGAAAAATTCTGTTTCTGACGTTCAGCGTGACTGTGGTTACGTCTCTGTTGTTTGCATGCTCCTGTGACGTCATAGAAGCAGCGCTGCTTGTCGCAATTTGTGAATTTAGACCTCCATAAGAAAATACACGCGATTTTGCCGCAGAACCCGCATAGCTATGTCGCGATTGGATGGAATAAGCTTTGCAGTGGATATATTGGAAAAAAGTTTGATAGGTTTGTGTCTTGTGATTGATCGCTTTAAGTTGATAATACCACCTCTTTTTATTCTCAGTTACATTTGATATATAGCCGAGTAATAAAACTTTCTACAAAATGGAATCAAAGAAAGTGATTGTCATAGATGCTCAAGGATTTCAAGTTTCCAACAAATTTATTCCGAAGGAGGTCTGCATTTTAGGGGCTGATACAAGTATCAAAACGTATGTTATTGAACGCCCGTTTGAATTTTCGAGACTTACTGAACAAGAAAGGATAAGAAATTGGTTACAAAATAATCACCATGGATTTTGTTGGCAAGATGGAGACTCGAAGTTAAGGGACCTTATTGAATATCTGATTTTAAGTGTAAAGCAAGAAAACAACGTAAATGTATACGTAAAAGGATTGGAAAAAAAAATGGATTCAAGATTTAATTGGAGAACATTTCTATATACATAATTTAGATGATTTGTGTTGTTCAAATTTAAAAAAGTTGTATGAAAAAAATATTAATGTAAACGTATGTGAATTCCATAAGAAACATTGTAAACGTATAATAAGAAATAATCAAAATTTTTGTATTTGTTCTGAGAAAAATGTTATTTTACTTAGAAATTTTATTATGCTCCATATGAATAATGAAAATATTTTTAACAATTAAAAGCGTTGTACATATTACCTTTTTATATACTTATTCCATTGAAATAAATAAAAACAATTAAAAATGTTTTTCTTTTTCTCTTTATTACAAAATATACATATGCATAAAAGATTTTATTACACTTTTGTCATTATTTTTTCAAAAATAAAGTTATAATGTTCATCTTTTTCCATAATTTTTTTTATATAATAATCACCAGTTGAAAGATTTTTAATACTTTCATCAGTTAAAGTATTAAATTTCTCTGGTAGGAAGAAAACGTATTCCTCAAGTTCTAGCATTATTTTCTGTCCAAATTTGGTTCCTTTGCGACACCCCATCAATATCCTGAACTGTTTGTTGAATGGAATAGTTTTTATTCCAAGGATGGACTTCTTATAATTTCTCTTACTTGAGGTTTTGTTCAACTCACTTAAAGTTTTATCCATTTTGATATATTTGTGTTTGAAATATTGAAAAAAGACTAATGCGAATTAATGTGCTAATAAACTATTTATACAGTTATTGCTCAAGCATGACTTTAAAAGCTAGTATCATAACAGAATGCAGCAACATTCTTATCAGTAATTGCATCCGCTTCAGAGCTAGAGCTTCATATTTATCAGTACTCACACAGCTGTGTAAGGAGAAGCTTATCAAAAATGGTTTCCGCTGCTCAACTAGAAAATTTACTAAGTGGATATGGTTATAGTATTGATCCAGACCATCAAATTTTTTTCCAGGAAATGATAAATGAGCTAGAAGTTTACGGACTTTCTAGTCCGTTTAAGATATCAATTCATGGATTGCATAAATATGATTGCTAGTGGGCAACAAATGATGATTTAGAGGATGTTAGAACATGTGCATGTGCAATGTTTTATCAGCGTTACCAACTAGTGCATAAGCTCCATAACTTATATGCAGCTATTTTTAAATTGCCTCGTATCCATTCTCCACATCATTTCATTTAAAGTTTTTAATTGAACTACATAGTTTAACAAGAAAAAATGAATAAAATCCTATTTTATGCAGAACAGGATGAGCCGATTTACCTAAATGATTTTAAATGGATACAACAATACAGCTGTGTAGAGCTTTATCACAGGGATCCACCACCACTGCAAGAAGCGTTAGCTACCGCTACAATATTATCAAACAATATCTACAATCATGGGGAGGAAAAATTGAAAAACTTAATTTCAACTATTAATAAAAGGAATAACCATGAATTTCAATTCCTTTTTCAAAATGAATATTTTGAGGATACAGCTTGTGGACGGTATTGTAATGTTTATATGAGAAAAGTGAGGAAATTTGGACGTTTTAGGGAAGTTTTACAATATTTTCAATCAATTCATTTTAATTTAAATATAGATAAGATTATTTGGATGAGAACAAGTTTACCCTTGCACATTGTAAAAATAAAAAATAAATTTTACACAATTCATAAAAAAATTTGTGATGATGAGAATGTGAATAATATAGAAGTAGAATATGAAAATATATTATGTAAATAAATAAAATAAAAATAAAATTTGAAACAATTTGTTTTATTTAATAAAATCTTTAACAATAATACTAACACATCAAATGAGATAAAAATGTAAAACTAAACTGAATCAATCAATTATGCTGTAATGACCCCACGGTAAAGTTTCATAGCTAGTTTTAATTAAAAAAAAAAAGATTTTCAACTGAATAATCACTTGTATCAAAGTATTTAGCCCCATGACGCCTAATACTTTCATACAAATCATGATTAGTCACCCCATAAATAAGAGAATCTGTATCTGTGTAGCATGCAGTACAATTGGAACCAAACTGGGGGATCATATATCCGTAATGGAAATCGTATAGGGTTGTTTTTGCAATATCTAGGATACACATATCAAGATAGATTGGCTTATTGAAAAATATCTCAGTTTTATTGAGCTCAATGGCTGCCAAGTTATCATTAAAAATGGATGAAGTCTTAAATTCAGGCTTAGAAATTAGAGCTTCAGCCCCATATCGACCTAACCATTTTGTTACAAGCTTAACAATGCCATGTTTTCGGATGTTTTCTATGGTTTTTCCAAACACAGCATTGTTCATAAGTTTGAAAAGATTTTTTTCAAACTCATTCTTAGCAGCTGTCCGAAGCTTAGTGTTTAAGTCAATATATGACTTAAGCCAAGAAGATTGTTTAAATTGAAGAATTTTATGAATTTTATTTAATTTAAGATCATATTTTAAAGCCTGCTTAAGGCTTCGATAATTAATAAGGTCCCCATCAGCTTTTTCTGTTTAGATCCCGGAGGTGTAAGATGTTCAGGACAAAAGGGGAGATCTTTATGTAGATCGTGAAGTTTATTTGGATATTCTAAATCTACTTCAAGGATATAACCAATATCTGAATCATCAGGTACAGTTAATTATTCAAAGTTTAACGTTTGAAGTGAGTTTAAAGACTGAAGTTTATTTTATCAAATGAGTTCTTACGAGCTAGACTTAACATACATATACATATGTACAATATACTTATGAGCTAAGCGTGGGATTTGCTTTGTCAGCAAACTCCCGCATTCATCGTTTGTTTATAGTTATGAACATATTATAAACAAGCTATGTTGATTAGGCAAATATTTAAAAGTTAAATATTTGTTTAGCGTTAGCTGAATTCGCAGAAGGGATAACTGTACATCCTCAACTTTTAAATTTTGAAAGTCTTCAACCCAATTGAAGTCACTATGGGGAAGATATTGCGACATTGCCCACCCATACTGATTATTAATATCAAAGTACATCAAGTACTTTGAAGATAAATTTGTATCATAATCAGGTGCGTATTTGTTGTTGGCTTTAGCATACCGTTTGCTGCACTGACTAAGACCACCACGAATACCTCGTTCCACAAACATGAGCATATCAACATCTGTTAATAGCTCAAGGGTAACGTTGGTATACTTAAGCATAGCATCCCAAGCATAACCGGGTAGAGTGAAGTAATGAGCTGGATCTAAGTTATATGTTTTATGACAGCTGGCACGAAATTGTTCAAAAACATCAGCTAAAAGAAGAATGTCTGTTTTCAAATATAGGTCAGAATATTCACCCAAATTGGATAAATTAAATTCAGCCCAGACTTTGCAAGCATGTGCATAATCCTTTTGACTGATATCGCAATCATTCAATTTGTTATAAAATCTTGAAATATCCGGCAAAGCGGTGTCAGAAAATTTGGATATATTATCACAATAATCATAAGGGTATACACCCTTACGTGTTAGAAAATTAAATTTATCATCACTTATATCATGAAACTGAGATTTTAAAATTGGAAATGAAGTAAGATGAGATACTAAAGTATCTAAACTACTTTGTAAAAATTTAAGTGAATCTATAAAGCGGTATTTAATTAAATATTCATCCATACGTTTAGTAAATGAAATATACCGTTCTTTATTTATTGGAAGAAGATCAACGCGACCTTTTAAATCGGTTGTTATCTTTGAGATTATGAAATGTGCATCATAACCGCTAAGGTTATGAAAAATGATGGGAATGGTATGAGAATCCTTGAAATTAACATTGCAACCCTCATGTGCTGGACCTCGGTAAGCTCCCGTAAGATGACAATGGTCATGTACTTTTTTATCTTGATTACTGAATAATTTTTCACATATATGGCATGTGGTAGCCAATTCAAATTCATAATTTTGTTCAATGGATAATTTATCCATTAGAAGAGGACAAAGGAAAATCGTTTCAACATCCTCAGCAAATTGTTCGAGTTCCCTCACGAACCACTCAATGCAATCCGCGCCGCGACAATTTTTATAAAATGATAGCGTGGGGTCATATGAGCATTTTACATAATAACCTATACTATATGGTATATGCTTCTGGTATGAAATTTGAGAAACTATTCTTTCGAGAAGTTGTTTTCTTCTCTTGAGAAGTTGGTTTCACCAAAAGACATTCCAAGTCAGCATATATCAGAAATGGAGCCATAACCTTATTTCTATAATTCTTAAAACTAAGCAGCTTCTCACCCTCAGTTGGCATCCAGATCCTACAATTATTTAGTTTACTGCAGTCTTCAGCATGTGTCTCTAACTTTCCTTCTGAATTAAAATAGTGAAGACATCGATCACAAAAATACTTTTGGTGCTGATTGTAAGACAGCTGCAATGACAGCAGCCTGGATAAATTCTTAATCCAGATGTAATGGTATCTAACAGGCTCCTCATCTGCATGATCATCATCGTTATCTTTATTCTCATTATAGTACACATTCTGTATCATAAGAAGATTTATATGTCGCTCCTTTTTATGCTTTGTTAAAAAGGTTGGCAACACTATGAACCCCTTCTTGTTTTTATTTAGAATGTAGACATTAATGGATATTTCATTCTGCTTCTCAAAGCGTGGGATCTGACGCATCGTCATCGGGAACTGGATCCCAGTCAAATTTAATTTATCCTTGTAATGAGGATAAGATGACACCCGATCAGAACTATGTTCAACAGGATAAAGGGCTGATATAATTGCCCAGGCAAAACAAGCATTATCATCATTTTTAACGTTGATGCATACTTTCTTTGTTGTAATTTGCTTGGGTAACGAGATATATGATGATCCAAGTTGTGGTGTAAATTTGTTGACGTTGATTGCTAAATGTTTAACAGCTGACAACGCCCAACCACTATCACATTCTTGGAACTCCTCCAACTTTTTTAATATCACATCTCGCACGTTTTCCTCAAACCATTCTTTTAAATTAGTTTCATGGTAGACGGGTGCGTTTTTAGTGTTCATAAATTTATCCTCACGGATCTCCTCACCACCCTTGATGATAATAAATTCTCCACAAAATACAGCATTCACTTTTAGAGCTATTCCCCCTCTCAATGCAGTTTTTATTTTTCTTTGGAAGACTTTACCACAGTCTTCCAAGAACGCTTTAGGATCTTTGTTACCAAAGTTTATAATGAGTCCAGTTCGTATGCTATAAAATAGAAATGTGAAAAATGTATGTAGTAATCATAATACTCATAAACAAATTTTTTAAACTTACCGCCCACTAGAAGCTGAATCAGCATCTTGCCATTTAACTCGTGCAGATGGACAGTTTTTCCTGTTATGAGATCGGGAAAGACCAGCTCCAGTACTATTTACCTTTTTTAGTTGACCCCTATAACCTCTGATTAAGGCTATTTGATTTAGAATGCTCTGCTTTATCACATTTGATTTTGCCCGTCTCAAATGATTCTTTTGTAAAACGCGCAAAGCCTTAGAGCATTCAATAAGCGCTTCCTTAATTAGCTCATGATTTTTTTGAGCATTTCTAAACACCAACTCGACTTTTTTTTACAAATTTATTTTTATTTTGCTCCATTTTTTATTTTTTTTTACTTGCTTTGGAAGCTGAAGTTGAACGAATAATGATTTAAGCTCGGAGAAATTCTTCACATTTATAGTGAATAATGTGTAATAATCTGTTTCCTGTAGCGATAAATTTCCTCTTACTATTTAAATAATGATAAGAGGGATAAAAAGAAAATGGTGTTGATATCATACATAATAAAATAAATAATTAAGACAACAATTTTTAACTTTAAATTATATGTTTTATTTTTCATTTTCTTAAACTATTATAAAAGTTCATTAAATCTAATGCATCTGCCCAATTTCTTTGAACACAGCAACATCTGCAGGTATTAGGACCACAAGTAGCCCCATCTTTTGACCATACACAATTGGAATAATGGTAGCCATGTCTTGATTTAATTTCTTTACATTCAGTAAATTCACAGAAAAAATTTTTTAATTTTTTCAACTTAATCTCATGCTCAGGCCATAATTTTCTTTTCATACTCATGAAATCTGTTAAAATATTAGCTCGTTCTTTGTTCTCTTTGTATATTGAAAACGACTTTACTCAACGGTTGTAAATTTTATACTAATCAATTTATTTTAAATTATATTTATTAAATAAAAATTTTAAGCATAAATGACCACAATTAAAAGTATTAAATTTTTGTTTTTGATTACAATTATATTCAATAGGTGTTTTCAAATAATTAACAATTTGAAGTGGTGGTTCCAAATCTCCAAAACTGTCAAAATATTCCTTGTAGTTGTAATCTTTGTAGTATGCTATCCAATGTGTTCCAGGACCGCTTGAATCATCCAAATTAACAATACCACATTCTTGTGTTAATGGTTTCTTTGGCAAACAATTACGCATAAAAACGCCTCTGAAATATTTCAGCTGCTTACCATATTTTATCAAATCGATATCTGTTAGCGGTCGATTGGGTAGATCGTTTAAAAGTTTTTTGGATGTGGCTTATAAAAAAGTCCATATCCTTTTCTATACGGTTTAAGATATAAACCTTTACCCATAGCAATTGATTCCATATATCGGTTATGACGAGTAGCCTCAGCTAGTTGTTCTTTTCCTTTTTTTATATCGTTTACAGCTTTGACAATAGCTGATCCACCAGTAGCTAGACCTACAAGTGCCGACAAAGCTGTTAAAACCGGTATTAAGGGTAGAAATCCACCAATTTTTGGTACTGGAATTACTCTCGGTATAGCAACTTTAGATTTTTTCTTATTAAGGGTTGAATATACAATTCTCTTAGCAATTTTAACAGCTTTATTTATGTTATCAGGTTTTTCTTTTTTCAAAATTTTTAAAGTTTTTCTAACAGCAGTTGAAAAGGACTTCTTATTATTTAGTTTTGATTTTCTCTTCGTTTTCCTTTTTTTTATTTTTAATTTCCTTGATTTACAATTTTTGTTGCTCATCCCTAACCCAAATTTTACTTTTGCTTTCATTGTGTTTGTTACAAACCAAGCGTCTGCACGTTCTCTTAAGCTACTATCTTTAGATTTCACTCGTTGCCAAGCCTTCTCAGCTAATATTTGATCAGCAAGATGTCTTTTATTTATATCTTTTGATTGTGAATATGCAATATCATGTTCTGTGCAAGCTGCATCCAATGTATTTATTCCTATATCCCCTCTTGCTAAACGCTCTTTTAGTTTTGTTCCTGAACCACAAAATTGATAACCAGGTAAATGTAACTCAACAGGTAATGTGTCTATTAAGTTGTTTACGAATCCACTACCAATCTTAGACTGATAGTGTAATTGTCTTTTGTTGTAGTTTATAACCATTTTTAGTATGTATGTATTCAGGTTAACATTGCAAATCAAAATGATATGCTTTCATATAAAAGATAGTATTTATATTAAAAACGAATCAGTTATCAATATGAGGCTGTTAAAACAACCTGAAAAAATTGTGATAAAAAATGTTGATGATGTTTGTCTACAAGGGAAAAAGCAAAAAATTATTCATAGCACACTTTTACCAAATTCAATACGTGCATTAATTGTAGGACCATCAAATTGTGGCAAGACTAATGTTACGTTTAGTTTGATAGAAAGTCCTAACGGGCTTAATTTCAGAAACATATACATATATTCAAAATCTTTATATCAACCGAAATATTGTTACCTAAAGAAATTAATTGATGCAATAAAAGGAATAAACCTTTTCACATTTTCGGAAAATGAAAAAGTTATAAGTCCAAACAAAGCAAAACCTCACTCAATAATAATATTTGATGATGTAATTTGCGGTAAACAAAATAGTATAAGAGACTATTTTTGTATGGGAAGACATAACTATATCGATTGTTTCTATTTATATATGAATAATATCTGACCAATATATTTGATTTTATAAATTGAAAAGGTTTTTCTTTGTTGAAAAACAGGCTGTTAGGTCAATTTAGATTTTATGAATAAAACAATGTTAAATTCATTTGTTCACCCGACGTTTCGCTTATGGGTTTTAAGCATCCTCAGGGGTATGTCAAAATTCTTTATTGAATATTCACATCACACTGTTAACGAAAATTTACATTAAAAAACATTCATATAGGTACAAATTTTTGGTTAATATCAAAACCTTACAGCAAGAAAAACATTATTTGAATTTACAAAAATATTAAATTAAAATAACAAAAATTAGTAATTTGAATATAAGCTTTATAGCACCACACTGTAACTGAGACTAATTTTGTCAAAATCTTCTTTTATGTTCATTGCTGTTCTGTAATGTTGTCTAATTCGTAGGCTCTCTAGAGTATATCTAACGTTTTCTCTTTTTTCTCTGTCCAGTATTGTAATGTTGTCAAAATCAGCTGTGTGTTCATTTTCATCCATATGTTTAGCTAGTGCTGTCGTATGTCTGTTATGGTTTACATCGGCTTTATGTTCTCCTATTCGTGTTCCCAGTGTTCGTTTTGTTGTTCCTATATAAACTCTGTTACATGTTTCTCCTTCTTTGCCTTTACATTCTATTTTGTACACTACGTTGTGTTGCTGAAATTTTTCTGTTTTGTCTTTTGTTTTTGTAAATAACGTTGAGATCGTTTGGTTTGATTTAAAGGCAAAAGCTGTGTCATCTGTTTTAAAATGTTTAAGGGTTATGTCGTCTGTAAGTGTAGGTATGTATGGAATCGCAAAAAAGTGTTTAGGGTGGCCAGATGTTGTGGTGCTTAATGTTGAATTCTGTTGTGTTATGTTATCATGGATTGTATTATATTTTATTAAATGTTCCGTAAGTTTTTTAGGATAGTTATTGCAGTATAAAATATTTCTGATTTTACTAATGTTTTCTGACCGTAAAGTTTTGTCGCTGATTGTTAGTGCTGTTTTTATCATATTGCTTGCAGTATTGCGTTTTTGTTTAAAGGACTGCGTTGAATTAAAATTAATTATTCTTCCTGATGCTGCTGGCTTCGTATACCAGTTAAAGATTATATGACTATTTCTTCTATGAATTGTTGTGTTTAAGTACGGTAACGTGTTGTTTTGTTCCTCCTCATGTGTGAATTGTAATTTGTTGTGATATCCGTTGAGTGTCGTTAAAATTGTGGTCAGGTGGTCTTTGTCTATTATTGCAAAAATGTCATCAACATATTTGACTATAAATTTGAATTTGATTCCTAAATTTTGTAGTTCGTCTATTGCACATTTTAAAAGATCATCTAATACGATGTCTGCGATTGTCGGTGATAAAGGGTTTCCCATCGGCATGCCAAAGGTCTGTTTGTACAATTTGTTTTTGTATTGAAAATAATTGTTTTCTTGCAAGCAAAATTTCAATATTGTTAAAAAAGTATTCTTTTGTATTGTTGCGTGTCCTTCAATTATCGTCCACTGTTTCATTATTAGTTTTATTGCCAGGGTTGTTGGAATATTTGAAAAAAGTGAAATTGCATCAAAAGAAAATAGCCTTTCATTGGTATTGAGTGTTATGTTTTTCATTTTATTTTGTAGTTCTTGAGTGTTTTTGATGTTCAAATCTGTTGATATTATGTGCTTTAATATGCCACCTGCATATCTTGCTAGTTTGTAGCAGGAAACACTGACAGACGAGGATATTGGCCTGAGTGGCATGTCTTGTTTATGCACTTTTGGGAGGCCATAGAGCCTGGGTGCATTGCTGGCTGAGCATGATAGGATAAATTTTGTTTTTAAATCTATGTGTTTGTCCTTGTATAAGGCGTTTACTATGTGGTTGTTCGTTTTTTGCAATTTCTGTGAGGGATCCGTGCGAATCGTTTTGTATATGTTTTTGTCTTCCAGAAGTTTGCTCATTTTTAGGTCGTATTCTTCTTTGTACATGATTACAGTTTTGTTGCCTTTGTCTGATGTGGTTACAATTATTGTGTCCTTGTGTTTGTTGATTAGATTTTTTGTCGTCTTGTATATTTGTAAAATAAATTTTTCTTTTGGTGTTGTTCCCCGCCTTCTTTTAAAATCCAAAATATTATGGGCAAATTTTAATCTGGTCACCTCTTTTTTGTTTTCATCTTCCATTTTTTGAATATACTGTTCCATGTCTGCTGTGAGATGTATAGGTGAAACGTTGGCTTTGTGTGTCGGTAGACAAAACTTTTTTCCCAGAGAGAGAAGCCACTTGCTTGTGTCAGGAAATTCGACTTTTGTTTTGTTTATAAGCCAGTCTTTGTTGTAAATGATGTTGAACTCTTTAAATTTTGCGTTTGTCAATTTTTCCAATTTAGATTGTTGTATGTGTTGTATTGTTTCTCTTACACGCTCAGTTGCTAATCGTTGTGTCTTCTTAAAAGATTCAAATTCTGGTTTGCTTAATGTTTTCTTTAGCTCTATTTCTATATGAAAAATATATTGTTTTGTATTTTTGATGTCTATGTTAGTTTGTGCAATTTCTAAATTTAAAAGTTTTTTGTGATAGTTGTTTCTATTTATGTCAGACATATACAAAAATTCCTAAACATCTAATACGTGATAATGCAAACATGATTATTATATTTAAACAAGATGAAATGAATCTTAAACATATATAAATTATTTTTTATTAAATTTAATTTTGATCAGATGATCATTCTTTATTCAGATTCTCTTAAGAACTAACTACAAGATATTTTTATTCTTAACTTAAAGGTTTTTCTCTGCTTCTGCGACAGCGGCAGAGCTTACGAAAGAAAGCAAAAGAAAGGGAAAGTAATAATTGCTGATCTAGCGTCTGCATGAAAATCAATCGGGTCGATTGAGAAATGTAAACAAATAAATTTTATGATATTTCCATTATGGATTATAAACCGATATGTCAACGACACTTCAAATGTGGATTATTTAAATGTGAATCAATAAATTACGAAATTTGAAGTGTGGGTCACTTGAATGTAATGAAATACGTTTAGTGGAATTTCACATATGAATTACAAAATGTAACCAAACGACTAGAGCAGCATTCTGAATAATTATTATGAAATGAGAGCGATTAAATTCAATGGGAATTTCAAGTGATGAAATTGTGGAGAATTAAAAGGAATTCTTCAATTGTTTAAATTGAAAATATTTTGTTAGTTAACTTGTATTTTCTGTTTTTATTAAAGAGTGTAACAGTTTACTCTCAGTTAAATGAGGAACATATTGAATCCCAAAGTGTTTTAGTGGGTTGAAATCTTTTTCCAATGCAACTTTTTTTGTGGAATTTGTGTTTATGTTGTTATTGTTGTATATAATATTATTTATCAAGTTTTCAACAACTTTCTTCGGAAAACTATTTTTTTGTAAAATAATTTTCACTTTTTTCAAATTTTCTTCATGAAATGATGTGTCACTGATACCCAATACTTTGGTTATTAAATTATTTGCCGTGTTAATTTTTTGTTTGTATGGCTGTGTAGAATAATAATTCATGATTCCCATTGGTTGGTTTTGTATACCAGTTGAATTTTATATTTTTTTTCAAATCTGTGTAACTCTGTATCCAGAAAAGGAAGGGTTCCATTTTTTTCCGTTTCCGCAGTAAATTGTAGTTTGTTGTTATATATGTTTAATGTTTCTAGAATTGTTTGTTTATCTTTGTCTTTAATTATAGTAAAAATATCATCTACATATTTTACTATGAACTTAACTTCAACCTTTATTTTCCTCAATTCTTCTAATGCGTAATCCAACAGGTTGTCACGTATAATATCTACTATAGTAGGAGATAAGGGGTTCCCCATTGGCATACCATAAATTTGCTTGTATAATTTGCTATTATACTGGAAATAATTGTTATCTTTCAAACAGAAATCTAATAGTTTTATAAAGTTTTTCTTTGGGATATTGGTAAACGTTTTAATTGTATCCCAGTGGCTTACAATTGTTTTTATTGCAAGGTAGGTTGGAATGTTGGTAAAAAGTGAAATGACATCGAATGATATCATTATGCCTTCTTTGTCCAAAATTACGTCATTTTACTTTTCTTTTAGTTGAAGCGCATTTTTTATGTTGTATTCGGTGGACACAATATTCTTAAGAATTTAATTATTAAAAATTTGTTTACTTTGATAAATGAGAACTGCAACAAATTGATTTGCTTGATATTTATGTTTACGAAGAATCGTTTTGTGTTTGATATGGTATGGTTTATCAATAATGCAGGATCTACCGATCAATTTACCATAGATACTTGCAAATCCATTTAAAAGAACAATACTTTGATCACCTCATCATTTAAAAAACTCCGACATATGACAATATTTAATGAATTCCACTTGATCATAACATATACTCGTATTGATAGCTTTAACAATCTTTTACTTAAGAAACAGGTGAGTTCAAGCACTCGCGGCCACACCGCGAACATAATTGTGCCAATTTAGAAAATGTTGAAGAAGTCGAAAAATGTTAAAAAATTCAGATTAATTTGAAAGTATTGAATGTGCCGAACATATGAGATAAAGGTCGAAAATATTGAAAAAATCGAAATATATTGAAGAAATTGAAATAAAATGTTGAAAAAATACATAAAAATCGCAATTCTAAGCAGTTTTTTTAAAAATCCAATTCATTTTTAATTTTCTGCACCTGGTGGCTCGATCTGAACTCTTGTAAGAGCATCGCCTCTTGTATGATCTGCTTCCATTTGAGGGCAATCAGCTGAAAGAAAATAAATTAACGAACTTCTGCTCGTGAAAACGTGAAGTGGACAACGAAAAAAAAATTAGATTTTGAAATTTGTTCGGTCTAATTGTAATTCTAGAAGGTAAAGACGGAAATTGTATAAGACATTCAAACCTTGTAGAAGTACAATTAAGCTGAATGCGAACGCATTTCAGATTACATATTTTTCTTTGTTCGCTTCACATGAAATGACCATTATATGAAGTTAAACTCAAATTACCTGATGCCGCGTTTCCGGACTGTGGCACCTGTTGCAGGGAATGTTGCAAAAAATATTGCAGCTGCTCCCGTTGCTGCACGAATTGTTGCTGCAGTGTTTGTTGGAAATACAGCTGAAGCTGTTGTTGTTGTTGGTGGCTGTGTTGGTACACCTCAGCCATAAACTCGTTCCACTGCTATTGTTGTCGATATGGCTGCTGTTGTTGTCGACATGGCTGCTGTGGCCGTTGATATGGCTGTTGATATGGCTGCTGTGGCTGTTGATATGGCTGCTGTGGCTGTTGTAGTCTTGCTTGCAATCTATTTGGAAATCGTCGACGACGGCGACGATTATTTTGTTGCGGTAATATTAACTCTATTTGTGGCAACGTCCACCTCATTTTTTCTACAAAATAGAAACAACCATATGTACAGTTTCATTATAATACTTACAAATTTTTATTAAAAATCGCACGCGAGAGTTTTATAATAAAAATCGTCTTATAATAATTGTTATTACTGTTGTTGTAGTTATTGTTTTTTTTCTTGGTTTTTATTGTTTTTGTTCCTAAATACACATAGTCCGGGAAGTAGCGTTGCATTTTCGAAGTCATTTCCGCAGCTAATTTTTTTTAAAAACGATCTTTTAAGTATAGCTGATGTTCGAAATAAGCGTCATTCGCCAGAGTCGTGGTGGGTCTGGTTGTGAGAGGTCGACAAAAAAATGTTGGTTAATAACTCGGAAAGGAAGCAACATGTAGAAAATATGTCGAGACCAATGTAGTAGAGCATATAAAAACACATCGTTTGAGCAAAAAAAATAGTTATTTTGTCCGAAAAATGTGGTTTTCAGATTTGAACGAGTAATGTTAATTTAAAGCATCCAATAAAAACCATATTTTTTCGAAAATTTCGAAGGTTATAAGTAACTTTAACACTATGAAAAGTTGGTCAATGAATTCGATGTGTTTTCATCTCCACAAAAACATTGATCAAAACAGTTTTTCCTACTTGTGACTTACTTTCCGAGTTAGTGCGCAAAATTTTTAATGTCAACCTCTCACAACCTGGCACACCACATTTCTGGCCACTGTTGCTTCTTTTTTGGTACTACGCCTCCCCAAAAAAGAAAGAAATTTCCGCGCCTCCCTTACCTTTTATTTTTTTAATAGATTAAATAATATAGTCACGTTTTAAATTATAAAAACTTTATTACAAAAATAAACTGAAAACCACAATTAACAGAATAATAACAAGGTTTAGTTATAACATACACATACGTGTATATTTATTTTTATATATAAGTTTTTTTAAACAATTAAACCAACTACATCTATCGCATAAAAATTTAATGCGACGGTTGTTGTTGTTTATTAGCACAAAGCTTATCAAATCTTGGGGGCAATGTGGAGAGTGCCACTCGTATCTCTTTTTCGACTACTAACCTGTTGCGATATTTAGTTTTCATTGCAGCCAGTGCCGAAAAGCCCGTTTCGCATAAATACGACACTTGCATTGCTTTGCAATACAAAGATTCATACTCTCCTTTAAGATTCATCCAAAATTGAATTGAGGTTTCATTTTGAAACTTTTGTTTTAGTAGGCTATCGCATGATAATTCTATAAGTTTTTCCTTTTCAATGGTTGTCAGCTCAAATTTGTCGTTTTCATTGTCGATAAATGGATTCTGTACCCACAAAAACTTTGAGAAATCAATGTCTTTAAAATAATTTGAAAAATGCAGCACTAGACCATCCAAGTGTTCAATAAAAAGATTCTTGCTTGTTTCAATATTGGCTGTGGCCCAGAAATCTTTTGACAGTGAAAACATGTTCAACTCATTCTTTTGTAAATTTGACTTCCATGACTTCAACTTTTTAATGAAAGCTTTTACTTTGTCCTTTTGAACAAGTGGATGCATTTGTGATCCCTACATTGATTTATTCAAACTGCTCAATTTTCTAAAAATTTCAACTAAATAGGCAAAAGTTTAACAAGGAAATTATCGTTCGTCCACAAATGTGCCTCTTCGTGGTGATTTTCTTCGAGAAAGGCTGTTATTTCTTCTTTGAGTTCAAATACCCTTTGAATCGCTTTTGCACGAGATAGCCAGCGAACTTCACAATAATACAGAAGTGAGGTATAATTAGCTTCCATATCTACACACAACTTTGCAAACAGCCTAGATCTCAAAGGACTGTTCTTAATGTAGTTTATAATTTTTATAATTTTTGTAAAAACGTTGTTAAGTTCCTCGCTCATATTTTTTGACACTAGAGCTGCTCTGAATGCTTGAAGACGTGCTTTGTGTCCGGACATTGAGTGAGCTCCGTCAGTACACAGTCCAATACAATTACTCCACGTTATGTCGTTTTCTTTAAAAAAACTGTCCATTATATTAAAAATTTCAATGGATGTGGTCTTTCCAGGAATGGGTTTGCAAAATAATATATCTTCTAATATATTATTTTCCACAACATATCGAACATATGCAATTAAATTTGCATCTTTAGCTATATCAGTTGCCTCATCTACTTGTATGGCGAATTTCGAAGTACGCAGCCGAGAAACTAATTGATCGGAAATATCTTCAGATATATCATTGATTCTTCTTCCGACTGTATTATCAGCAAGCGGAATTTGTTGCAACTGTTTTGCATATGATTCGCCGAACATTATTCGAACCATATCAATAGCTGCTGGTAAAATTAGAGTTTCTCCTATTGTATGTGGTTTCTTACATTTTGCGATTCGGTAAGAGACATGGTACGAAGCCAATAATGCATTTGGTGATACAGAAAGAATATTTTTGAACGTTTGCTTTTGATTGTTAAGCTCATCCAATTTTCTTTCAAAATATTCTATGGACTTATCAACGTATTCAGAATGTAGAGTTTCATGGTGCCGTTTCAATTTGACTGGTCTCATACTATCTGAAGCCAAAACTTTCGAACACAACAAACACATTGGTTTTTCCAAGCCATCTATAATGACACTAGTGAATCCTAATGATAAATAGGCTGAACTGTATTGTCTTTTCTTGGGAGCTTTACTTCCTTGTACTTTTTTGATTTTATTCCCACTAGTATCAGCATCAGTATCTTCATTATTGTTGACTTTTCTCTTGTAACCACTCAAAAATTTATCCATTCGTCTAAAAAATATTTTATTGATATAAATTAAAATCAATGATAGTTTAAATAAAAAAAAATGAAGTTTAAAATATACTAACGATAATTTTCAGGAAGAAAGCACGTAAGAAACAATTAAAAAAACAATATCACGCCCTGCCCATGATTTAACTATATAAGGTTACTGCAAAAATAAAATGCTGCTTCTTCCAAAAGTAAGTGTAATGTCAAATCGTATGAAATTTTTTCTTCGGTTTTTGCATTGGATATCAATTTTGACACTCCAGTCTTCTGACTTTGAACACTTTCAGATGTGAGTTTGACAGCTTGCGATAACCTTAATAGTTAAATCATGGCCCTGCCGACACGCTTCAGTTGACACGAGTGACATTTAAATTTGAGGTTATTGTTTTATGCAACTAGCGGTCGTTTTGTGTATTACCGAAACAGAGCGTTTGCAAACGCGCCATTTTTAAATATCACCGCTCCAGATAATTTTTTTAATAGGAATTAAATATATGTAAATGTAAAAAAATGAACATTCATGCACTGAATTTTCACTGTTACGTTAATATATCAAGTTTTATTCATTTGTAGATATTATGGTATAAAAAATAATTCATTAAAAAATGTTGGCGCCTCTCCTGGCAATAGTCCGCGCCTCCCCTGGGAGGCGCGCCTCCCAGGTTGGAAACCGCTGAGTTATACTCTAACTAGCACTTGCAAAAAAATTATGTTGGAGGAAGTGACTTTGAAAAATGAAACGCAACCTCCCGTACTAATACATTTCATAAGAATTCATTGAGCACATTTTTTGGTTTTCCGGTAAAAAAAGAAGGTAAATATGCAAACATTATAAAACTATATGCTATTTCAAAGGGAAAAAATTAAGCTTTCTTAGCCAGTTGAAGTTCCGGATATAGCTTTTATAAAAATTATCATAGATTGGGAACCCCTGCATAGATATCAGGAAGTTGAGAGTCATATGAAAGATAGTTTAACGGCGTTCAACGATGGTGAAAAAAGTTTTGAAATTTAACCTATAGTTTTGGAGATATGACGACTTTTTTGAAATTTTGACCAACTTTTTTTAAAAAAACCTAATTTTTTCCAAAAAATGTATTAGTGACCTATAATTTTTTAGCACACTCAGAGAGCCTAGTTTGTTTCCTTTAAAAATATTAGATTTAGTGACTGATAATTTATTATATTAAGAATTATTACATTGAACTTGCAGTCATTTCGCAAAGACCAATACGATCGTAAGCATGTAATAATTCTTAATATATTATAAAAATAAAACATCAGCACAGTTAAACCTGGATAAAAAGAATATTTTTCTAAAATACACAAAATTTCAGGCAAAAAAAATTAAGTTCATGCAAAAAGTTCAAATCGGCCCTTACTGCAGTTTTATGAGATTTTTCAGAAAGCCATCAATAAAAAGTATTTTAGGAAGAAAAGATTCCCTTTAAAGCTCGGCACAATACATTTCAGAAATCTTTTGTTGGGAATCTTAATGGCAATCTCCGAATTTGCGTTCAATTGGAAAATTTTTATAAGGGTAGGTCGAAATTGATTAATTTAAATTATAAATAGTTTGAAAGCATACTTAAAAAAGCTAGTTTATACCTCGTATAGTTTTCGAAATGTTAAGATCTTAAGTTTTTTAAAGGCTTCTTTAAAGTTTGCTTTTGAATTAAATTTAAGGAGTGTATTATTTAGTTTATTCGTAGCGTTTGGCAGACGGATAAAGAAAATTTAATAAACAATAACAAGTTTTGTCCAAGAGCAAAACTTAAAGTGTGTCATACTTGCGTATGTAAGAATTGGCATTATCAACAACACATATTCCGGTTGTTTTCATTAACTTGTCTAAATAAGCGGAAAAATCAATAAAATCAGTCGTTTGCATATAAGCCACAAATTTGCAATGGGATACCATTTATATTTCTTATCTTTTACTAAAGTGCAATATCAATAGATACATGAAGATCTGTTTTTTTTTTATTAATAATTGACTAGCCAATTTTGTTTCACTGTAAGGGATATTTAGTTGTACATGAAAAATGTATTTGGGCTTCTTAAATGGATTTGGAAATGTTCCAAGGTTGGCATTTTTGTTTGAGAACAAGGCAGTGTATAATTTTGTTCCTCGATATTTATTAACGAGGAAAGCTTAGTAAGTCAGTAACAATAGTGCTAAATATTTTGTATAGGTTTCATGTTTATGTTGGATTTTTTCGTCTTAACATAGCAGCTTTAATAAGCTTAAGTACGCTTTTACAGATTGAGAAATTTGACACAACCTCAGATGTAAATTAATTTTTATTAAATTTAATTTTGATCAGATGATAATTCTTTATTCAGATTCTCTTAAGAACTAACTACAAGATATTTTTATTCTTAACTTAAAGGTTTTTCTCTGCTTCTGCGACAGCGGCAGAACTTACGAAAGAAAGCAAAAGAAAGGGAAAGATTTCCAAGTGGCCGTTTTAGATGCGGCTAGGCCCTAAATTGCATGCCAAAGCCGTAGCCTACGTAGAAATTAGAAAATTGAGCAAAAAGACGTTTTTCGGAGGTAAAAACCGTTAATGGCCGTTAATTGTAGAAATTGTTTTATATATACCTTCTATTATTTCTGGGTTAATAAATGTAACACGTTCCTCAATGAGTTATAAGTATTACATTAAAATGACCAAACGACGAAACACCTTTATCCACAAACGTTTATTGTATTCTATTTATAAACGAACACTATTATTATTTGGTAATAATGGGCTCTACTGGGCCAATTCAAAAATGCACTGTAGCATTTTCATAATATTTTGCAAAAAAAATATTTTGCCAGCGAACTGAATATATTTACCAGCTAGGGCAGCAATGCATCAGTTTATATTTTTGAAACTTTTGAAAATTTTTAGTAAATACTCGAGTCACTAACTTTTATATTTGTTAGTTTGATAAAAAAAATCACTTTTATATTTTAAGTTATTTTTTTATTATTTGAACTTCTAAAATTTACCACTTAATTTACGAATGACTTAACACTACTGGACTTAAGTTACGAATGAATAATGAAATATTCTTGAAGTCCAAGAATATATGCTGCTTAATGTTGAAAAATACATATATCTTGGAGTTCAATAATATATCTGAAATAAACAAAAATCAATTTAAATTGCTTACAATTCAAATGTATTGATTTCCAATGAAATCTTCATGTGTTTATGACCGGATGCTATGTAAGCATTTTGCAACAATGTATAAGCGACAATGTAATCGATTATTGGAAATTTATGTTGACACGACTTTTATGTGGGGTGTTAGCTCAGTAGGGAAAATTGACATCTGTTTCGTTAACTCTTCCCCTTTTAATTTTGAACGTCCTCGTTCACTAATGGGATCTTCTGGGTATATTTCTTGAAATTTTCTTCTGCTGGTTTGATTTGAATTATTCTGGATCGGTTAAATAGTTTTGCCTTCAAAGCCAAGCATCCCATTATCGTAAGGATGATGAATAGAGTGGTTGTGTTTGTATGAAAGCTCCATTCCATGTCTTCGTCAATCTTTTCAATTTTCTTAGTGTTATTGACATTTAGCTCCTTCATGAGTTCGAGAGACAATACTTCATGGATTGATGTGTAAGATTCCTTGGTTTGGATTACAGCAGGCATTGGTTCCAATGATATCGAGTTGGAAGAGACATAATCTTCTTTATTTACGGTGATTGTTACATTTTCATATTTTATGATGAAGGTCCCAGTTAAATTAATGGCTTCATTGTCTACATAGATACTTCCATTAAAATTGTTCAAAATCAAGGTGCCAGGGCTGATTTCCTCTATCATCGGTATATGCTGATTATTTGTGACTGAGCAATTGTTAGTTTTTCCTTGAAGAAGTTGCGTCGTACAACTGTCGTGTCCCAAAGCTACTATATCTTGTTTGTTGCACATGAAAAAATCATTAAAAATTTTACAATTCCCTTCAATACCATACATTTGTTTGTTACATTTTATTATTTTTTTGTAAGGTATCCTAACTATAAAATTATTCCTTTTTGTTGGTTTTAATAAAATCATTTTACAATTTTCCTTATCAGTGATAGGTAAATTAATCAAAAACATTATATTTGTCACATTCGATGCAACTTTCACTTCTACAAATTGAATTGCTTCCTCTATGTTTGTAATAGGTATCTTATTATTTTCAATTATTTCTCTTAACTTAAAAATTTCTTTGTTTGACAATAAAAAAGAGTTTATTATGTTGGCCTTTGCCCAATTATTCCATTTTCAATATTTGTTATTTCATTCTTAAGAACTTGCAACTTAAATTTTAAATTCATTCCTAATACTAATTGTGCAGTATCACTGCTTTTAAAAAACGATATGATTTTATTGTTACTGTTACTTATATTATTCATTCTTTCAATTATATTTTTATTAATAACTACTTGTTCGTTATTATTATCCAATGGCTTATTTATATATTTTTGAATTACTACAAGATCATGATGGTCAGGACTTCCTGCCAACCATTTCCATGCCTTTCCGAGTTCGTCTAAGGCTCTTTTTTTATTTTTTATCGGCTGGATACGATTAAGGTAGGATTCAATTTGATTTATTTCTTGGTGGATAAAAGGAAGGAAAGGATTGTTGATGTGGATTTCGGTGTTAGCGGTGATTGTTAAGTTCTTCAGACTTTCTTCATAAGTAGCAATTTCCACTACATGAATTAATCTAAAGTTTCCTTTTTGGATTTTGGCAATTGCGGTTTCAAAAGTAATGATTGGGGCATTTGTATACTCCAAGATCTGGTATTCGGCTCGGCATAAAGCGAACAAAAATCTGAAAAGACTCAATTTCTTACTAAACTTTTATGTACTGTTCTCCCTTTCATGGTTATAATAGTGCTTGATTTATTTTCTTTAACTATTTCCTTTCTATATCTAGGAGAGCCTTTGTCTCTCGGTTTTTTATCTCTTCTCACGTATATGATCTGTCCCTCTGTGTAATCCCTATAAGGTTCCCTATCTTTATTATGGTAGTTCAAAGCTGCCTCTTGTTTTTTTATTAGGTTTTGTACATTATCTTGTCTAAACTGCTCTAATTGATTTGGGTCAGTTGATACTCTTATGCCAAAAAATGCTTCTATAGGCTTTACGTTGGTGGTAGAGTGAATGGAATTATTATATTTATAAAGTGCTTGATGCAAAAGATCAGAGAATGACGAAAAAGTTTTTTCGGCTTTTATGCAACGCATTATTTCACTAAGGGTGGAGTGGAATCGTTCTATCTGACCATTAACTGTGCTAACATAAGGGGGAGCTCTAAAGATCTCTATTCCGAACTGATCTTCCAACATAAATTTTATAGGGGTTGCAGCCAGTGATTTTTCATTGTCTATAACAATATTCTTTGGAATGCCAATGATGTAATAATTTCCCTAAGCGGTTCTTTAATATCTTCTACAGCTCTGGATTTAACTATTTTTGCCGTTGCATATTTCGAAAATTTATCAATAGCGGTTAATATTTTTTTATTGTCTATGTAATACAGATCTAAATGAACTATCTGTCCTGGGTACTGAGGGATTGGTGTCGATTGAAGTATAGGTTTGTTCGGGTGTCTTTCATACTTTTGTTCCTTGCAAATTTGGGAAATAGAATTTTTTTAGGATCTGTATTTTATTTTCCCTACCATTCCTATGAGCTCGTCTGTGTTCATTTAATATCTCAATTTCTTGTGCAGTTTCGTCTGTGAGGTCGATGATTTTACCTCGTGCATATCTGATCTTGTAATTTCTAAAGTGGCTTGGGTAAATTTCCAGTATTTTACCAAAAGTTCTTTCGTCAGTATTAATGCCGTTGACTACTGATGGGTTTAAATATTTTTTAAGAATGTTAATAAGATCTTCTGTTGTAAATTCTGTTTTAGTAATCGTGTGCCTGTGATATGTTGGAAAAATAATTTCGAATTTATAAGTTGTATCGTCGCTCAGATGTAAAAATATTTGGTTTTTGAAAACATTGATTGGTGTGTTAGCGAATTGAATTAGGTTATGTGATGAACTCTCATCACTGTGTTGGGTAACTGTCAATGAGTTGATTTGTGGTGGTCTAGAAAGAGCATCAGCTATAATATTTGTTTTCCCGGGTTTGTATTGTAAAGTATAGTTATATTCTTCTAATGTTGATTTCCACCTTTTCATTTTACTATTGTTATTTTTGTTGCTAAGGGCATAAGTCAGAGGTTGATGATCGGTTACTATCTTGACTTTGGCTGAACCATACAAATAATTTCTTAGGTTATTTAGGGCCCAAATTATCGCAAGCATTTCTTTTTCATTCGTCGCGTAGTTTTCCTCAGCCTTATTAAGTGTTCTAGAAATGAAAACTATTGGTCGGTCTTCTTGAGACAAAATAGCACCGATTGCATAATTTGATGCGTCGGTGGTTAATGTGAACTCTTTACTAAAGTTGGGGTATGCCAGAACTATGTCTTGACTAATTAATGAATTTTTTAATTTATTGAATGATTCGATGGCGTCATCATCGAGAAATATTTCTTTCTTTTTTGATTGGTTTTTGGGCATATTGCCATCTTCCCCCCTTAAAAGGGCTGTCAAGGGTTTTGCTATTTTTGAATAGTCTTTAATAAATCGGCGATAATATCCGGATAGACCCAAAAATGATCTAAGATCTTTAACCGTTCTTGGCTTTGGGAAATTCTTTATTGCCTCTACCTTTTGTGGATTGGTTTTTATACCATGTTTTGAAATTATGAAACCTAGAAATTCTACTTCTTGTTTGAAAAATTCACTTTTATCCAATTGGACTTTCATATTAGATTCCTCTAAGATTTGGAAAACTTTTGTTATATTTTGAAAGTGTTCTTCCTCGTTTTTCCCAAAAATTAATATGTCGTCAATATAGACGTAACATATTTTTCCTATGAGTTGTCGTAGAATATCGTCAAGTGTACATTGAAAAATGGAAGGGGCATTTTTGAGACCGAAAGGGAGTCTTGTGAATTCATATTTTCCATTACAAACGGAAAACGCTGTTTTTTCTATATCTTTTTCTTTTAGGGGAATTTGGTGGAAACCACTTTTAAGGTCAACAACAGAAAAAAAATTATTATTTCCAAGTTGCGTCAATACTTCATTGATTTCGGGTATTGGATATCTGTCTGCTATTGTTATTTGGTTTAGCTTTCGGTAATCTATTACGAGTCTAAATTTTTTTTTTCCAGAAGAATCTAATTTTTTTGGTACAACCCATACTGGTGCGTTGTACGGAGAACGAGATGGTCGTATTATACCATCAGAAATTAATTCATTAATTTGTTTCTCTACTTCGTCTTTAAGAGATGCTGGATAGGGGTAACTTTTTGAATAAATGGGGTCTTCTGTCGTGGTTCTAATTTCACCTTGAACTTTAGTTGTATATGTGAGTTTTTCATCCGGTTCCAAAAATAATTTGCGAAATTTTTTTGAGAGTTCTTGTATTGAGTTTTTCTGTTTTTCTGTCATGTGTTCTGTTCTTATAACGATATTGTTCACATCTTGGGAAATTTCTTGTTTAATTTTAATCCTTTTTCCGTTTTTGATAATCATGTAATTATGTTCCGTGTATATAACTGCAGATAATTGTTTGAGACTGTCATTTCCTATTATTGCATGAAATGATTTAAGTGTTGGGAGCAAAAAAAATTTAACTGGTGTATTGTTTTCACCAAAAAGATTAGCATAAACGTGGTGTGTAACTTTTACTGGTCCACCTATTGAATTTGCATAGAAGGTATTGTCGTTTTCAGTAGGCTTTTCAATAAGTATTGGTTGTATATAATTTTTATTAGAACCTGTATCTATTAATATTTTGATAATATTTCCATTACCTAGTTTACATTCAATATAAGGCAAGGACGATTGATTCAACCTAAAAAATGAATATCTGTGTAATCTTCTACAGATTGTGCTTGTTGCTCTTGTGGGTCCTGTTGAACTTGTTGAATTTGTTGGATACTTTGATCAGCGATAGCCTCAAAGTATGGTTGATCCGGAATATTTTGGAAATATTCTTCTAAATTTTGTTGGGGATTGTCATTAGTTGGCGTTTGTAACGGTAATTGTTGTGAGCTTGATTCTATATTAAAATTGCGTTGAAATTTTTGTTGTGGCAAAACTTGTAATTGACCAGGTCTTTTTCCCTGATATTGGTTAGGTCTTGGGTTATTCATATAGTTAATATTTCGAGTTCTTAAAGTTTGGTCAACTTCCATAGGCTCAGGTTTTGGTTGTGGCTTTGGAGCAAAAGGGCGTGGTGGAGTTTGGTAGTTATTGTAAAATGGTCTGGGCTGTTGTGGTATAACCTGAGGATATTGTTGTTGTGGTATAAATTGATGGTATTGTTGTCGTTGTTGTGGTATGAATTGAGGATAGTTTTGTTGTGGTTGTGTGGGATTGTTGTATAAAGGATAAATTGGTTTTGGGAAATAATTTTGGTGTGGATAATATTGAGTTATTTGTTGGTGACGTCTTGGTGGCAATGGTGGTTGTGTTGGTGTGTTGTATTTTTTGATGTTGTTATTAGCGTTGTGGGCGTAATTCGATCTGTAACTTTGATTTTCCAATTTTTGGCAGAGATGAAGTGCTTGGGGTAAATCGGTAGGTTCTTTTATGCCTAATAACCTTGGCATATCGCCATTAAGTCCCCTAACAAAGGTATCAAGGGCTTTGTCACGATAAGTTTTCGTTAGAATATGCATTGCTTCATTACCAACTTCGAGAGAAACCGGTTTATTCAAAATAACGGAAAGGCAGGAGTACACTTGTTGGTAAAATTCCTGTACTGTTTGTCTACCTTGAACTAAAGACGTCATCTGATATTCGAGCGTTGTAACATTTCTTTTACCTGCATAGTGAGATGTTAAGCATCTAATTATGTTGTTCCAGTTTAAGGGCGTATTATAAGATTCCAAAATACTATCCGCGTGTCCTGTTATCTTGTTCCTTACTACACTCAAAATGCCAAAGTACTTAGCAGTGCCTTGAAGTGGCTCATAAATTTGTAGAATACGTTCTACACTTTTTTTCCACGATGTAAATTCTCCATCTACACCAGAAAATTCTCTTAAACTTCGAACAATGTCCGGAATCTTATCTAAATCATTTATTTGTCCCCTATGTTCTATGTCAATACCTTGGTCTGTACCACCAAAATAATCTATATTAGGGTTAACAATCGAAGATACTAGCTGTCGACCCTCTCTTTGGAGAGTTGCATGTGAAATATTTGCAATAACCTGTTCCAATTCTGGTGATATTATTAAATTTCGATTTACATTTTCAGGTTGCTGTTGCATGTTGGGAGGATTTGGTATAGCATTAGGTTGCTGTTGCATATTAGGATTTGGGATAGGCATAGAATTTAGGATAGGAGGCCGAATTAAATTGTTTTGGTTAGCCATAACGTATGGGTTTATATTTGTAAAAGAAAAACAATCGATCCTATTCGCAATTCAGTGATGTTTTGTTAACAATGTGATGATTTGTGGATTTGATAAAAAATTACACTTTATCTTTTAAACCTAAAATAATAAATCAATAGCAACAGTTCAATAAATCGCAAAAGTATCCTTTTCACAGAATAAAAAAAAAATCACGACAAACTTCACATTAGTCACATTAGCAAAGACAAATAAAATTGTTTTGCTCTTCTTTCAAAAAGTTGCAAAATCTTTTACACAAAAATTTAAAATTATGAATTTTTCTTTAATTAAAATGTTGCAAAAAATTTTTTTTTCAAAAAATTTAAAATTACGATTTTTTTCAACCAAAATGTTGCACTTAATTTGTTAGAAGGATTCACTTAAAATGTTGCACTTAATTCGTTTAATATTTCACTTAAATAAAATGTTGCAAAAAATATCTCTTAAAAATTTATATTTATGTTGCATTTAATTTGTAAAATAATTCTTTTTCTTAAAAAAAAATATGTTGTAAAAATTTTTCTCAAACATTTAAAATTTTAATTTTTCCTTTTAATATGTTGCACTTAATAAAATATTGTTCTTACATTAGATAAATCATGGTCTCCGCACCGATTTCCTCAGAATTGCTCCTTTTTGTCCGCTGGCTGGCGGTGACTTGGGTTCCTTGAAGATCGTTAATGCTGCGGCTCCTGGGGGTTGAGAAACGCCGAAGGACTTTACAACCAGTTTGTTGGGCGCCAGTTACTAACACTTATATTTGTTAGTTTGATAAAAAAAATCACTTTTATATTTTAAGTTATTTTTTTATTATTTGAACTTCTAAAATTTACCACTTAATTTACGAATGACTTAACACTACTGGACTTAAGTTACGAATGAATAATGAAATATTCTTGAAGTCCAAGAATATATGCTGCTTAATGTTGAAAAATACATATATCTTGGAGTTCAATAATATATCTGAAATAAACAAAAATCAATTTAAATTGCTTACAATTCAAATGTATTGATTTCCAATGAAATCTTCATGTGTTTATGACCGGATGCTATGTAAGCATTTTGCAACAATGTATAAGCGACAATGTAATCGATTATTGGAAATTTATGTTGACACGACTTTTATGTGGGGTGTTAGCTCAGTAGGGAAAATTGACATCTGTTTCGTTAACTCTCGTATCAGCACTTCTTGCGTTTAGCAGCACTTATAAGAAAAAAAAACTTTATTTAGCAATGAAATAAATTTAAATTGCAAAAAAAAATTCAATAAGTTTTATCTGCATCGCAAAGAGGATTCGAACTGACAGTTGCAATCTGTATTCTAACATGCTACAGTTGCACCACAATTTCTAAGTGATTTCTGATGTCAAATACGCTAGATTAAAACAGCGAGTAGATTCTAACGAGTTCATAAACATTTTTTTTTTCGCCGATAAAACTACTACATTAAGCAGTGATACCAGACTGTGAGAAATTACCCACATTGGGGATACGGAAACTTAATAACATTGTGGGATATATTGAGTGAATTTTCAAAAACTCCTCATTGACTTTCAGTCAAAGAATTAAGTTTAAACTCTCCTAAAACTTCACATTTAAATAAAACTAAGCATATCATCGAAAATTTTAGTCTGCAGTTTATTCTTTTGCAACAATTTTCTGAGCGATAAAAACATGAGCCTGAAACTAGTTGCCAGCCACGCATATATTTTGACTCTAAAAAGAGTCAGAATGGTTGATGGGCTAAAAGCTCAATTATAAAAAAACGGAGTAAAAAAATTTATTATTTTTTTTGCGGTGTTGGAACAGATTATACTAGCTGCCCATTATTGTTATTTTATGCATATTGCGCTTGTAAAAGAGGTAGTCAAGTCAAAAAAAAATACAAGGGATAAGAGTTTACATACAAAACAAAAAAAATTATTTGGGGTTTCATTGGAAAGTCCGCTACTTTTAAGACCCAAGCTAGCAACAAAAGGCTTTAAATTAGTGTTTGTGCAGCATATTATCGAAAAAAATATGTGTCCTACACAAAAAAAAAACCTGATGCATATGCATACCTTAATCTCTGATTATAACCAATATTTTTAGCTTAAATATGTTTTTTACTGTTTGATCATATTTGTTTGAAGGTAAAAAAAATTTTCTATAACATTTTTCCGACATTAAATACCCAATTTTTTGTGATAAATTTTTCATAAAATGTAATTAAATATATGTTTGAAGGTAAAAAAAGTTTTCTATAACATTTTTCCGACATTAAATACCCTATTTTTTGTGATAAATTTTTTATAATGTTGGTTTGAGTAAAATCATATATAAAAAGCTCTACATGTTCGGTAGAAATGTGTGGTAAATCTTCTGGCAACACTGATGTTAAGTCAAACACGCTACTTCTGACTAACGAGTAGACTCGTTAGTTTGTACAACATTTTGAATTCGCCGCAAAATACTATGTTAAGTTTTCGCCGCGCTCTGTAAAGAAAATGTTAATAACATTTTCATTCGGCGCTAACTTCACATCGGTGCTGCTGTTACAATTTTTACTTAGATATTCATAGTAAGAATTCTTATTCTTCTTACTTGCACTTAACCTACACTTTGGTCTTAACCAAAATTTGAGCTGAACTTTTATTAGGAATCAAATTTGAAGTTTACAAATTGCATTCTGCAATTGGAGTATACAAAGCATATTTTTAATTAGAGAAATATCATATTTCATTGGCAAACTAATTTATTTTGTTTATGATAAATTTTAATGCTTTAAGTTAGATTTTGTTTATGTTGTTCATATGAATCATATGTGCAACATGTTCTTAAACTTGCATGGTTACATGCTTCGGGATAATTTAGAGCGAGAACTTGAAAAATTTTAAACATGTATCTAAACTTTTTATAAACGAACACATTTTGAGTAACGTATTATTAAAATAAACGTAATACCCTGTGATTTCCACGTCCGACAATCCTTTGACGATTATAAGTGGTTGCACAGTTAAGCCAGCGGAGTAATATTTATTGATTACAGCATCGATTTTTCTTTTGTAGTCATTGATGATTACAATTCGTAGGACTAAACTATCATGTGCATCCACGATCGTCACCTTTTTATTTCGTTTGCCCAAGCTATCTTTAAATCTAGATGTTGGTGGCAAATTGAGATCAGTAAAATTGTATATATGTAGTCTTGTGCATCTATTGAAATAAGAAAATGATTTGACATAAATTTATAGTTTGTATTACACATCATGATCAAAATAACCACCAACATTGGTTGACGACGAAGCGCTTGAAGCTTGTTTGCAGTATTCGTTGTGGATGTTAGTTTCATAAAGCTTAGAGATTTGTTTCTTCCCATTTTGCAAGTAACAAATGTCCTTTTGAATGATACATCATATGAAAATCAATATTTTTCTGCAAAATTTAAGATCATTAGAAAATATCTCTTAAACACAACAGGCTCAAAAATAGTGAAACTGAACAACTGTGACTCGACTACTTCCAATTTTCAAAGCAATGTGATATTTTAATGCTACAGTTCTGAAACTTATTTGTTTATTACCTGTACTGTTAAAGTAACACATTAGTTTGAAAGTTAGAAGTATTCGGGTCAAAGGTGTTCCGTTTCACAAATTTTGTGCCAACACAAATAAACCATACCAATTCTTCTGCCCTGGCATGGGATAGTTTCGACCAAGCTAGAAAAAAATTGTTGCTGTCCAATACTTTTAGGTCTATTTGACTCATGTGAAAGGTCTTTTTCCATTTGTTGCATACGTCATCCCAGTGTGCACTATCTCTATTTAGAGAAGTCTTCAAAGCTGCTGCAATTGTTTGGTCAATCTCTACTAACTCAACAGTTGAAGTAGAGCTTGACGTTTTGTCACTACCCTTTTCATCAGCAAACTTTAATTTCCTTTTTTTGCAAGCCTTATTTTCGTACTTTGCAAAAAGCTTTCCACTGGCATTATTTTTTCCCTTTCGTGGAATATAAGAAAAATCCTATACAAAAGGAAAATTTAACAATTTAAAATATTTTTTTCACGTCATAGCTATTGGGTAGGCAGGTATGAACAGGCAAGTCGATACTACTACTACGGATCCTCTACTATGACACAAATTTAATGAAAACAATTTTTAAAATTACCTGCATATCACTTTCACTTGGAAACAAAGAACAGATTTCATGAAACAAGTCTGGAAAATCTTGTGGCTTAAGCACAATATTGCATATTATTATCTCCTCCATAATAACATCAATGAGATCATTTCTGTGCCCACAAGTCAAGGATTTATGTTTATGTGAATATTCCAGTAATGCCTTTCCTTTGGACGAATCAAAAATAAATGCTGACAGCTCCTAAGAATTTTATAACACAATGTTATAAAAAATACCTTGCACTGACAATTTTCAAAAAATTACCTTTTTTTATGGAACTTCCAATGATACAATTGGCTGTTGGTGACATTGAACTTCCAGGGAATTTATCTAGCCAATCACCAACCCTTGATGGCATTGATAGCGTTTCGTCTTCAATTCCAAGCATTTTTGCACAAAAATTAAAAACTAACTCCATAAACATTAAAATTGTCATATTGAAACTTGCCTCTATCTTCTTCCAGGAAAAAAGTTTTTCGCGAAACTCGACCCGCAGTCCTAAAGGGGGCACTGCTTCTTTAAGATCGTCACTTGTTAAATACTGCAAGCTGTTGGAAGTCACTTGTGCAGCTAAATCAATAAAACATATGTTTTTAAGTGAATTTCTTTGCCAATTTTTTCTTAAAGAATATTAAGAGCATACCTCATGCCAAATTTGTTTAACTTTTATGTACATACATACACACACAAATTAATTTTATTACTTATTAGTTTTATAAAAAAAACTTTATTTATTATTTATTTTACTTAAATCAATTCTAAACTTTATTTAAACTTTTTAATATTCTTTAACTCTGGTTTTTCAAAGACTGTCAAAGACTGACAAAAGACTGAACTCTTAAGTTATTAGTGATCGTATTTATAAGATCAAATGCTTATTCTTCTTACTTCTATGCTTGATCTTCTTATCGTACTTTGGAATGAATTCCAGCTTTTGAAATTTGATTCCAATATTTATTACATTTTTAAATTAGAACTTTGATCATTCCATATTTCTTATAATTAGTAAAAATGAAATTGGATCATGTTGTTTACAATTTGTTTATAATTTTCTTTACAATTAATTAGTTAACATATGTTTTATTTTTGTTTATATTTTTAATTGAATTTACATGTGAGATGCTAATGTTAACTCACATGTGTTCCATAAACTACAAGTGACACAGGAAAAAAGCCAAGTAAGCGCATTTTCTCGATGTCACTTATAATTGCCGGTGCCATGATTACTGTACCATCCAAATTAAATGTTTCACTCACAAAGTAAAATTAAAAAATAATTTTATTTTATTTATTTATTATACTTCAAATTACAAACGTTACATTCAAAGTCTTAAGATGTAAGAGAACCAAAGCTTAAATTAACTTATGTATTTATATGCAGTTCTTCTTCATCTTTTGGAACTGTCGTTTTGTACTTCTTGTTGCAATTCTTCGATTTGCAACTTGATCTCTTTTCCAATTACAGTTTATTGTTTAACCTATTTGTTGCTCCAAATTTCCATTTAATTTTAATGATCGTCTGCGTAAAACTTATGTTAAGATTAATTCTTGCTACGTGACTTTATTAATTTTATATTTGTTATGCAAGTAGTAAATCTTAACTCGCATCTGTGGCGGATCTAGGCTTGCTGGCGCCCGGGGCAAAACGAAAAACTTCCGCCCCCCTACCCCTCTGCCGTATAAACGTGAGAAATTGTTTTTTATATGCATAACATTCAAAGTATTTGGGGTGTTTAAAGGTTATTAATTATTTAATGCTCATATGTATGAAGATTTGTATTTTATTATAATTATTTCGTTACATGCAATGTAAAAAAACTTTTTATTTCGTGTTCTTGTATCAAAATGAAATATTACTTCTGAAATACAACTTTTCTGGCCTTGGTTGCCGCAAATTGAGCAATTATATCATTGTATAGCTAAATTTGACAGCCTGTCTTGGTTCATGGTCGAGCAGAGATAAGATTTTATTAATTTCAGTTTACTGAATGATCGCTCACACGAAGCCACAGACAATGGTAGAGTCAGCAAAACTTTCAAAGCCGTCACAAGTGTTTTGTACGCCTCTAATCCCAACGATGAAATATATAATAATATTCCTTTTGGAGTGAGATCAAGAGTTTCTCCCTTTTTATTGGCTCTTTTCAGGAGAAAAATGACATCTTTGATATCGTCAAACAATTCCTTCCCATTCAAATCATTGGAATAAATTTCGGCTAATGATTCGCATTTCTCGTATAGTTTTTTATCCAAAATTTCTTTATCGTCATCGAGATATTCTTTGAAGTCGAAGAAAAATCCGAAGTGCTCATTTAGCACTCTCAAGCTAGCAAAGCGAGTAGAAATTTCGATCGAAAGGCTGTCCAAAATTTCAACTAAAAAGCGTCTTGTTTCTTGGTACATATCGAGAGCAGCGTCATCAGCAAGTTCACCTGGCATCTTACGACTTTGAATTCTCCTCTTCGAAATCGTTACGCCCATTTCTTCACATAGTTTTTTAGCTTTCAATATGACTGTGTCGCAAAGACCAACTCTTTTATGTGATCTGACAATGTCTCAAGTAATTTTACCGCTTCGTACATGCTGATCCCTTTGGTTTGAAGCATTTTCTGCATTCTGTCAATAAAAGGAAGGATCTCTGCCCATAAGAGAAGCAGAACCAGAAAATCAAATTTTTCAGCAGCGCCGATGACAAGTGCAGCATCTTGTCTCGTGTCCACGGTTTCAGAAGACGTATCTCGGAGTATTTCTAGAGCTGTTATTACTTTATCAAGTTGGGTAGATAAAATATTTACTGCTGCTGCATTGGCACTCCATCTAGTATCAGACTGACGTTTGACCGTTATTGTGACATATTGTTTCAGGACATCCCATCTATGAGTCGATTTTGAGAAGAATGTAGTATATACACGTTCCACTGTTCCAAAGAATGTGACTGCCTCAGCTTTGATATGAGCTGCATGAACTCCTACCAAATTGAGCGAATGATTATTACATGGAATAAACGTTGCCAATGGGTACCGATCTAAAATTCTTTGCTGCACCCCAGAACGAGTACCAGCCATTGTGGCTTGACTATCGTAAGCTTGGCCTCTGCAGTTATTGACATCTAACCCATCATTTTCAAGCTTACTCAGGATTTCATTTGTCATTCCTTTTGCATCTTGGAGGGATGAAATCAATGAATGATTCTTTAACCTCAACAGAATTTTTTTTCACTTCAACGTATCTTATGATCTGAGCCATTTGTTCTTCATGACTAGAATCTGGAGTTGTATCAAAATAAATGCTGTAGTATACCGCATCTTTGACTGCTGAAATGATAGATTTTCTAACTTTGTTTCCTAATAGCGAAATGATTTCGTTCTGAATGTTGTGAGAAAAAGATGATAAATGCCCCTTATTAGCAGATATCGATTCCACGTGAGCTTTCATCACAGGATCAAATTTACTCAGATACTTTATGAGAGCGAGGAAATTTCCTGAGTTCGGATCTTTAGAAATGGATTCTCGGTGTCCTCTTAGTGCCAAATTCTGATGTGCAAGTGTTTGTATTGTGGCAATAATACGCTCGAGAATATTCCTCCATACGTTTGTTTCATTCCAAATTTGTTGTTGCAGACGATCGTCGAGAAGGCCTCCCTTCTTTAAAGAGCGTTCCATGTCCTTCCATTCCAGGAACGAGGAACGATGTGCAGAACTATTTTCATGGTCTTCTATTCGAGGATTCAATTTTTTCCAGGATAAAACTCCAGTTTCACTGCTGAAACTACTGTGATAGTTTTGGCAGGAAAATAACTTGCAGCAAGAACAAAATAATGCTTTTTTCGCAACAGAATAGCCCATCCAGGTTCTTTCAGTTTTTTCGCCATTTTTATTCGTTCGTTGAAACCAAGCACTATTTAGTGATCTTAACGAGTCATCTTGATGAAATGGACCATTTCTATTTTGTAGAAATTCTGTTCCAGTATTGACCACCAAATCACGGAACGATTGTGAAATTTTCTCAGGCCAATGAAACAGTCTCCTAGAAAATATCGATCATTTAAAAATATTGTTCACTCTTTTATTTTTGTAATCTGGCTTTTAAAAATTAAAGTAGTTCAATTGATCAAGTAGTCTTCGGCATTTAAGCAAGCTGTATTGAGACCCCTTGCACTCTTTTCGTCTGTTTCTGCTAAGACGATAATAAATAAGTGTTCGTTATTACTTGACTTATGCCGCCATGTACAAAGTTTTAATCCTTTCCCGAGTGAAGCCAAAATATCTGCAGCATTTCTTCAGAGTGTGTGAAACATCAATCCGGATGTTGAGGCATGGCTTATCACCAGATTTCAGGGCATAAGCATATTCAGATATAATTTTGAATTTTGTATACGCAGCTGATACGCCATTCAAAAGTGCCCTTGATCAGTCCGGATACCCAGAACTTTTTAACATAAATAGCCTGTTACTCCGAGCTTGAGCATGCGAGTAGTCTGATAGCATGTTGGCGATTGTAAATTGAACTACAGAATCGGTAACTGCTACGCTGTGAAGAACACATGTTTGCAGGGAGCATCTGAGCCTGGATAAATAGGTGCTACCAGCCCGCCTGTGCCATTCAGACAAGCGATTCCTTTTTTCTCGTCCTTCTTTTCGTCACAAGCACGAATGCAGTCTTCTTTGCATGGTATCCGCATCTTTTTTTTTTTTTTTTTTTTTTAACAAAAAACTACATGAAAACAAATTTTAAAAACTACGGGTCAATTCTTTAACCTACAATATAACATAAAGAGAAAAATATAATTAACAATTACCAATACAATTAAAACATAAATTAAATTGAATTTAAAATTAAACATTGAGATCCCGGTAATACCCTCAACAAAATCACCATTTTTCAAATTCTTTGCCATAAAAGCATTATTTTCAATAAGATAAACTATTTATCACAATACTGGCGTTTTTGGCTAGATAATCCAGTTTCTCAATTGACTCTACATCAAAGTTTGTACATCGTGCTCTATTTTCATCACTAATCTCCTGAAGTCTTCCGTCTATAAAAATAAATCCATTGTTGCAATTAGAATTGGAGCTGTCCTTAGTGTCATAACAAGGACATATAGTAATTCAAATATTTATTCATTCAACCACATTACCTTCCCTCATCATCAATTTTATTACTTTGTTGCCAGTATTATGGATTTTGTTTTGTCTTTCAGTCACAAGCATCATATTAAAATGAGTCTCCTCCATCAAATATATCAAGCTATTTTGTAGTTGTAATAAATCAGTCACACTAACAGCTTCGTTTCCAGAAGTCATTTTTAGAATCTTATTTTTTACATGATGCAAAGTACTAATTGGATTGGGAATATAGTACATCTTATTACTTTCTGTAAAATAACCCTTTTTGTCTATTTTAAGCACCATTCAAGAATCGGGTCCAGTGATTAAAATGCAAACTTTAGTCTCATTGCCATACATAAAACAATTACCCTTTTCTATTGAAGAATCCGAGTCCATTGGAATAATCTATTTTAGTTACATTTGTATCACCACTATTGCAAATCTCAATTTCACTCTTTTTTGCATTATAAGTATAGATCTTTGTATTCAGGACTGGATGCAAATGAATTGGAATCCTAGAAGTTTTAATCTGGCACTCCCAAGACATCACGCATAAATGATGAGCAAACGGTGCTGTTCCCTTCCATCTAAAAGTGTCAGATGCTTGTCTCTCCTTGACGCATTTTAGATTGTCTTCTTTCACACAAACATCTGAGTCCAAGCCCCACGCATCAGCAGGTGGTACAATAAACCGGTAAATCAACCGTATTGTTGAGTTGCTTTGTAAAAACTGAAACTTTATTTTTGTTCAATTTTGGCTTTACAATAAGAATGCATACTTACATATTTACATTTAAAAGTTTGGGATTTTGCTTAGGCAGCAAATCCCATGGTTTGGTTCTTATAATTTAATTTTATTTAATTTTGTTTGGGTTTTGTTTATGCTGAAGGAATTTGATATTTCCTTTAGCATAAACAATTTACAGTTAGCCTACAGTGGGCTATCGAAGTGAAAATAGCGCTTATTTTCACTTCGATTTTCTTTGTTAACTTTGGAGGGGATAACTCCTCCCTCCATAAGAATGACCTTTGGGTATTCTTTTCTTGGACATGCTCTCATAATGAGCTTTAGCAAAGTGCCTTTAAGTAAATACATTATAAAAATGACAAACAAAAAATATAGTATAGCTTCTTTAGCCTTTTCATACCAGCCCTTGTGCGGTTCTCTGGTATAAGTTAACAATTTAAATTTTTCAAATGTTCCAAATATAACCTTTCGATAGGCTCTTTATAGTTCTTTATTGTATCGACATGAATTGTCGGAACCAAAGTTATTGGATTGAGGATTTCGTTATAGCAAGTTAAAGTTTCATTGTGCACTGTTATGGTGCAATTATTGAACGTGAGTACATTTGTTTCTTTAATGGTTATTAAGTGATTAATACAATCTTGTTTAATTGTTTCGTTAATGTTTATAGTTAAAAATGTATTTTGGTTAATGTTTACAATTTTACTTTTTTTTGTTCTTCTGTAATTACAAATATGTTTATCTTTTAACAAGTTTTTAATACAATTGTTTGTTGGAATAACTAAGTTTTCTTTTAAATACATATTATTTTTAATATCTTCAAAAGTCTGGTTTCCATTTATAATTATGTGTTTTTCATTTTCTTCAATGTCTAATTCAAATAGATCCCTGCCTGGCACTGGTTCTGTGATTGCTTTGGTGTAGTTATTAAAATCGAATTTGGGCAAAGATATAGTGAACAGGACTGATTCGTTTGTTATTGTCACGTCCTGTTTCACGTATGGTAATATTTCCTTAGTTATTTTGAAGTCAATTATTGCCTCTGCTGTTAAAAACTTGGGGTCTAGCAAATTTAGGTGTTTGTAACTAATGCAATTGATGATTGAGTCCGTGTATTTTGTCAGATATTCTATATTCCATTTTATGATGCTGAACTGATTAAACTCCCCTAAACTTTAGTTCAAATGTTTATTATCTTTGTTAATAACGTCCGTTTGTGAATTTATAAACCTAGCGATTTCTTGTAACTGTTCGTCCCACTTCCTATTTATTCTATACTGCTTTTGGTTTGACTTCGCCAAATTGAAAACATTTTCGTTAATAACGTTAATTTCCTTATACACTTCCCTTCTATCTTCGTTGTTCATTAAGCCTGCTCTTTCCTTAGCAAAATCACCATTCCAAGTTCAAAATGCTTCACCGAATGATGGTATTGGTTGTGGAGTGAATGTTGAGTTTTCTTTTATGTCAGCGATTTTAATTTCACGTGTTGTCCGGTTTCGGTTTCCGTCCCTTTCTAACAATAACTTTAAGTTCGTTTGTAAATTATTATAACTTGAATATAAGATTTGTAATTTGGAATCATTTTTGTAATTTTTCGCATATTCCAAAATACTTAGCTCTATTGTCATGGAACTGTTCCTTAGAGTTGAAGTATTTATTATGTTGTATATTTTTAGGTATTCTTTGACGATCGGAATTTTCCCTAGATGAATGACTATGAAGCCTTTTCCTTGGTCGGATAGGTGTTGAATCTGAATCATCTCTTGAGCATATTTAAGATGTAGTGCCGTCAGCACAATTAACATTATCGTTGGTTTGATACCTAAAATGAGGTTTTATGAAGTTAGTATTTAATTTTTCATCTTGATTTTTGCTTTTTGTTACGTAATATTTATTGTTCGTATCTTTATATATTTTTTTCCTTTCATATCTGGGTTGAGTCTTTGCGACATTAAACGTGTGTTTGTAATTTTTTCTGATATAATATTCTTGACCATTTTTGAAATTGGAAGGGTTTTCCTTTATTTTTATTGAGTTGGATAACTCTTTTTTCCTTCGCATTGCTTATTCTATCTACATTTTGAGTTTTCTCCTCCTGCGTAACTAGATTATTTTTAAAATCAATAGGTTTTCTGTTGGTCGTAGAGTGAATTGTATTGTTATATAGTAAACGTGTTGAGTTTATTTAATATGAAGTAGTTGCCGATACAGTGGGATGGGTTCACACTATCGCACAGCGGTGTGGTTACGATTATGTGACTCCTCCACCCCAAGACATTTGCAGTCCCTGCAGTCCCTGTAGCTCATTGTAAAATTATACCATGAGGTTGTTTTTATTTTCACTGTTTACTTTCAAAAATTCTTCAATTTCCTGTTTGTCCGAGTCATCCATCAGTCCAAAGAGCCAACTATAAACAGAGCCAATTCCGTTAAATAACCCTCTTTTTTGCCTAAGCATTTTTTCCGGGGTAGTAGACTTAACTTTTGCTTCTAGTAGCCCTAATTCTGATAGAAGGATTCCTATTTTATTTTTTCCCAAATCGGTCATTTCTACATTTTCCTTAAAGGTGTTCAGGATTTTTCCAATTTCCTCGGGTTTTACCATGTGTAAAATTGTATTGGTGTCGGTAACGATTTCTATGGTCCTTAGGTGAATTGCTGTATAGCCTCCTTCCTCTAATAGGGGGTTTACTATTATTAAGCCCTGTGTTGCTGCTATTATCGCCATGAATGTGAGTATAGTGAGCTTAGGCGTTTTCACACTTCTGCAAAAATTAAATATTTCGGCATAACTCATCCTGGGACGAGACTCCTGTAGTAGTTTATCCTTTATGTCCTCCCAAGTGGCGTTTTTATCGAGTTCCCTCACTCTACGGCCAGCACTGCCCAGTATTTTTTCGTTGGCTACAATCTTGATACAGTATTGCTGTAGACTCTGATTTCCTCCGCAAAGGGTAATATTGGTTTCTACTGCATTGATGAAAGCTCTTGTATTGTGATTTACATCGAAGGATTTCAAACGTCGGAATTCTTCAATTACATCCTTTGGTGACATGTTGAATTGATAGCTCTGATCTTGTTGCTGATGTGGTTGTTGTTGTTGTATCTGCGCTTGTTGGTCTTCTTGACCTCGTATTATTTGCTGTGCTTGTTGTTCTTGAAGTTGTTGTTGCTGTTGTTCTACTCGTTGCTGTAATTGTTGTTGCTGCTGCTGCATCTCGTTAATTATTCCTTCCTGTCTACGGATTACCTCTGCAAGTTGCTCTGGATCCATTATTGGTCGATTTTGGTCAAAGGTTCTATGTCTCTGCATATAATCACGGAGTTAAGGTTGAAACTAAAACTTTATTGACAATTTTTGGTTTACAATTTATATATATGTACATTTTTATTATATTTATGCCATTTCAGCATTTATTTCAGCAAGTCTGCAGGGCAGCGGATTCTTATGAATCGGCTGGACTGTGGATTCTTATTTCAAGAAAAGGAAATGAAAAATAAACATATTTATTGTGTTGGCCGCACCATATGTACGTTTGTATGTATGTACATATGTAGCAGTATCAACAGTACCAAAACGTGCAGATCATATCTACAATGTATGGTAACATAATAGCGTGCATGTGGATCGCAAGCCACATATGAATGATTGTACTATACAGTGGGATGATATGACATGATTATGTGACACCTCCACCGTAAGCTATTTGCAGTCCCTGCAAAGTTACTGAAATTTATATCACATAAAATTAATTTTGTTATATATTTTTATATATTATATATTTATTTGAAATAAAATTTTCTTTAAAACATTAATTTTTTCATTACTTAATGGCAAATGGATTATTACTGTTTGAAGTAGTTGTTATATTAATTTTATTTACACTTTTTTTTGTTTGTTTAGTTTTGATAAGATACAATGTCAAAATAACTGAAAGTAATATTACAATGATTATAGTACTTGAGATTGTTGTTGCTTTAATTTGATTTTTAAAGTATACGTTTTCAATTAGTTCCCTATTTTCTATAGTTTTTCCATGTATTATTTCCAATGTCAAATTTCCTTCAATTTTAGGTATTTCAGTATTTATCTCAAATATTTCAACAACGTTCATAAAAATATCTTCCTCATTTAAAAATTCGTAATTATCAATTTTGATTTTACATAAGTGGAATGTTATTAATGCATTGCCTTCTACTTGTAAAAGGTTAAAATTACAATTATGCAGTATGTTTGTGTTTGGAAAGTTTTTTAGAACTAACATATTATTTTCTAGTTGTTCAATCTCTTTATTACGATTTATTTTATACATGCAAGTATCATTATTTTGTAAGATATTACGAACGCATCGGTTTTTATGGTATTTAAGATTTTTCTCTTTTATTATGTCATTAGTATACTCGAAAATTTCTTCTTCATTGAAAATAATTTTAGTAATTTGCATGTCCAACTCCTTATTCTCTTTATTTGGCATGGGTATAATCATACCATTGAAAAATTCTTTGTTTGAAAATTTTGGAATATTGAGTACGAAGATAATAAATTCTTCATTAAACAATACATTTGTCTTCATGTACATCATTATATCAATAGAAATATTATATTTTATTATCTCTTCACTTGTTAAAAAATTGTGTGCTAGAACATTTAATTTACTTAACAATATTATGTCTGAAAATCTCTCGATTTCTTTATTGATTTTTAGGAGTGTTATATAAATTTGAAAACTTTGATCAAATGAGTTTATTGAAGTAATTACCTCGTTAGTTTTTCCTTGAATTTTATATAAATTTTGTGAGATGAGTTCTTGTTGCTTGTTAATGTGGTTCTCTATGTTTTTCATGTTTTCAATTAAATTTCTATTGACTATAACTTGCTTATTATTCTCATCAATAGAATTCTTAACGTTATTATCCAAATTGTTCAAATGTTCGTAAATTTCCTGTTCGTCTTCATCGTCCATAGTTCCTATTAGAAATTTGTAAGCCCTTCCTACAAAGTTAAATAGTCCTCGTTTTTTTCTAATCGTAAAAGGCGTAAGGGTGTGTAAATTCTGTTTAAGTGAACTTAGCTCCGAATTTATTAGTTCATAAAGGTAATTGTCGTTAATGAGTGTCAATAGCTTTGTCTCATTCTCAAATTTTTTTAAAATTTCATTATATTGTGTGAGATTAACTAAATGCAGTATTTTGGTGTATGAGCTTAGTACGTTTTTCTTTTCCAGCTTAACTATTGTAAACCCATTGCTGTTGTTCAGAGGTCTTATGTTTATAGATGGTAGAGGTTGCTTATCTTCCTTAGATATCGAGTAACTTCCATGGGTGTTTATAATTAATATGAATAAACCAACCGATATCTGTAACGAAACATTTCAGTATTTCGTTATTATTGCTCTTGGTATTTGAATTTTCTTTTTACTTGATTTTTATAATATTTCCTAAGTTTATTATTATTATTATTAGTTAATATGTAATTGTCCGCTCTAGTATAATTGGTAAGCTTTTTGTATTTTGGTTGAGATTTACTTGCTCTGTAATTTTTTACAACGTTTTCAGCTATTTTTGAATCGTTATTATTAATTTTATCATTAATTTTATTTATTTTGTCGATTTTATTTTCTCTCATTCTATTTGAAAATTCATCTACTTCTTCTCTTGTCAAAATATTATTTATAAAGTCTATTGGTTTTCTCCTTGTCGTGGAATGTATCGTTGCATTATAAAACATGATTGCTTTTTGAACTTTCTCATTAATTTCGTCGATGCACTCTCGATCTGCAAAAAGTATTCGTAAATGTTCGTTTAGCGTTTGGTGTAGACGTTCGACATCTGCGTTACCTGTTTTATTATATGGGGTGGTAAAATAAACTTCTATATCATTGTCTCTAAAGAATTCTCTTATTGTCGTTGTATCTAATTCGTTGTCTGTTACGACCTTTTTAGGTTTTCCCAAATATTGAACTCTTAATTTAATTGCTCTAAGGATAGAGATCCAAGTTCTGTCTTGTAATTTTTCCACTGTTGCGTATTTCGTAAGTCTGTCAATGGTTGTAAGGTACATGACGTTTCTTAATGGGTACCAAATATCTATATGGACAAGTTCGTTATGCACTTTAGGAGTTTCAGTGATATTTAATCTATGACGTATGGGATTTCTATCAAATTTGGCCAGGTTGCAAATTTCACAATTGTTAATAAATTTGTGAATTTGTTCCTGTAATTTTGGATAATAAATTGAGTTCTTTAATTCCTCGAATGTCTCATTTATTCCTCTATGATTATTCTTAAGGTGGGCCTTTTTTATTTTTTCCAGCAAAACTTCTCTATCGGTTACGTCCTCTAGAAGTATATTTGATTTTAATATTTTTAGATTTTTATTTTTAGCAAAGTATTTCACGTAGAGATCCTGAAACTTCAGAAATAAATCCGGATGGGGAATAAAAATAGATATCAACCCTTTAGTTGGAAGAATATCTTGCATTGTTTGTAGAAGGTTACTTTCCCGAGTAATTGATATTATATTCCTTATTTTATTTTTATACAAAATTATCTTTTTATTTGATTTCTCCTGCGCATAATCAATTATCATTTGTATTTTAAATAAGTTTAGAGGTTTTTCCGATATTCTTATCAAATCAGTGCTATCACTATCTGCACTATGCATAGTCTCTTCTTCGTCTTCGTAAATTTTTCTTAGTTCTGTTATAGTTTCTTCCGTTGTCGTCGGAATTTCGATATGTTCATTCATGTTAATTTCATTCGCGGTGTCTGGGTTTATTCTACTAAGTCCGTCTGCTACTATGTTTTCGCGACCTTTTATATATTCGGTATTGAAATCAAATTCATTCAACTTGATTTTCCACCGTTGAAGTTTACTATTAGGTTCCTTCAGGTTCTGTAACCATATTAAAGGTCTGTGATCAGTTTTAATAACGAATTTGCGCCCGAATAAGTATGGCCTAAAGTACTTCGTAGCCCAAACTATTGCCAATAATTCTTTCTCTATGGTTGAGTAGTTTTTCTCGTGTGCATTTAGGGTTCTACTCGCGTATGCAATTGTTTTGTTATTCTGCATTAGGACCGCTCCCAGTGCAAAATTGCTTGCGTCTGTAACTAAAGTAAATTGTTTTGTGAAATCGGGATGAACCAGAATGGGGTCATTCTGAAGAAGTGTTTTTAATTTATTGAAAGCTTCTATGTAGTCTTTGTCTTTAATATTTATTTTTTTATCTTTTTTTAGGTATTTTATGAGGTGGTAAGCTACTTTCGAATAGTCTTTAATAAAACGTCTGTAATAGCCTGTAATACCTAGGAAAGATTTGATCTCTTTCTGATTTTTAGGTAAGGGAATTTTTTTTATCGCTTCTACTTTATTCGGATTTGTTTTAATTCCATTCGCAGTAATTATATGGCCTAAAAAGTCAGTTTCTTTCGCCAAAAATTTGCATTTTTGCAATTGTACCTTTAAGTTCGCTTTTTTTAAGCAATTGAAAATTTTCTCGAGGGAATCGAGATGTTCCTCGATACTTGTAGAAAATACTAGTATGTCATCTAAATATACTACGCAAAGTTTGCCAATGTATTCTTTTAAAACATTGTTCATGAGTCTCTGGAATGTAGCCGGGGCATTCTTTAGTCCGAACGGCATTCGCAAGAACTCGTAGTGACCATTAGTTGTCGAGAACGCAGTTTTATATATGTCCTTAGGATCCATTTCAATTTGATGAAATCCTTTAGTTAAGTCTAATGTGGTGAAGTATTGACATTTTCCTAGCTTATCGAAAATGTCATCTATATTAGGTATTGGAAACCTATCTTCTATAGTGTCCTCATTTAACTTCCTATAGTCCACTACTACACGCCAGTTTTGTCTGCCTGAACTATCCGGTTTCTTAGGGACAATCCAGATTGGACTATTATAAGGACTATCTGAATCTCTAATGATACCTTGACTTAGCATTTCGTCGATTTGGTTATTTACCTCTTCTTTATGGATTTCTGGGTATCTATAACTTTTAGCATATATTGGAATGTCATTTTTAGTTTTTATTTTATGTTTAACATTATTGGTGAATGTTAAATTATCATTTTCTTTGTGAAATACTTCAGCGTATTTTCTTTGAAGTTTTGCAATCTGAATTTTTTCAAAATTATTTAAGTGATTTTCATCGTTTTTTACTTCTTCCGTTTGACAGTTTAATATTTCAAAATTTTCTTCCCTTTGTACTTGTTCGTAATATTCCTCTTCTTCTTTGCAAATAAAAAATGGGATCTTTGCATTAGGTGTTACTAATTCCCTATTAGGATAGTCTATTTTACAATTAATTTCATCAAGGATGTTGTTGCCTATAAGACCATGGAACCTATCATGAAAATCGAGTTCCAAAAATTCGCAATCTTTACTTGGGTTGAAGGAACCGAATTCCTTAAACAATGGAAATTTATAAATATAATTACTTTTAAAGATTTTTCCAAAGGCTTTAACTTCTGCGCTAATCTTTGTTCTCCACTTAGGATCACAAACACCTGGTTTTATTAAGCTAAATTCAGCACCTGTATCTATCAATAAATAAAATGATTCATCACCTCTTTTAAATTTTAAGTAAGGTAATTTTTTGAGGCTTGGTCTGAAAAATTTGTATTATAAGTATCCATTGGTTCTTGACCATTTGAATTTCTAGACTGTCGGGACTGTGCGCTTTGATTATCCCTTCTTTCATATCGATTATTATAAGTGCGCCGTGTATTTTGTGAGTTGCTGTCGTTTCTACTGAAATTATGATACTGTTGATTTCTATAGTTAGTGTTTGTGTTATCATGGTTCCTTTGTTCATTGTGATGAGTTTTATTTCTTTCTTGTTGATTATTATATCGATTACTTTGATATCTGTCGTTTTGTTTTTTCTGGTAGTTATTGGTATTTTGATAATCATAAGTACCATTTTTATTATTAGCGCGATTATTGTAATTATCGCTGAAATTTACTCGTGTGTATTTTGAAGTATTAGGTCTATATTGGGGTGGACCGTACTGAGTAAATCCCTGATGTCGAGCTTCAGTTATAATTTTGTAAGCGTCCATAAGTGTTGTAGGAGCCCTAGTTATGATCATAGTTTTTGTAGGTTCTGGCAAATGACTCCGGAAAACTTGAAATGCTATTCTATTTATTTCATCGATCGAGTAGTCGTTCTCTTCGTGCGTCATCTTCCTATTTATTACCCTATTCACAAATTTTTGAATCAAATAATAGTAGTTTTCAATAGTACCATTCAATGATTTCATTTTTAATTTATCCATTAATTCAACAACAGTTTCTTTTTCGCCAAAATTTCTTTTTAAACAATCTTTTATTTGTACCCACGTATCCGATGGCTCTCTGTGTAGAGCTTCTACACATTCACCTACGCATTTGTCTTTTATAAACCCTATCAAAATGCGCTTAGATGCCACGTCAAAGTGGTCGAAAGACGGAAGTATATTTTCAATATTTTTTATAAAGTCCGGTAACGAATTTGGACTCAAACCGTCATAGTCTTTTATGTGCTTTATACAATTAATAATTAGGTTCATCTGTTGAATCATTGCCTGATCCATTTTCGTAATTAGATTTTTTAAAGAGAGAATAAAAATTTGGACAACAACAAAAAATTTCTTTTACTTAAAATTTACGGTAGTAATTAGTTTATATGTTTTTATTTTGATGGTTCGTTTTTATAGTATTAAATATTCCTTCTCTTTTACAATTTAATTCAACTGTCGTTTATTTATATTTTGTTTTTTTTTTTTTTGTGTTCTTTTTTGTGTTCTTAATTCAATCACAAATAAAAAGTAGATAGTAAAACTTAACTTACGTAGTTCCTTCTATACATCTTTCTTGGTTTTTTTTCTTTCTCACCAGAACTTTTATTAAGTAGAACTGCTAAAATTCTTAACCGTCTGCGTATTGATGAGCTGTTTTGCTTATACTCTGCTGTTGCTTTCCCTTTTTTTTTTCGCACAATACGATGATGTTGATATTTGCTTTTTGATGTTGTTCGCTTGTAGCTGTTGAATGTTAAAATGTAAAACGCCAACGCTGACCCTGATCCTTCGTTCGGGGGTGTGGGGTTTCTCGGAATGAAAACCTTTTTTAAATCTTCAAAATTTCACAAAAATTTTTTTTGTTTTTTTTTTTTTTTTTTTTTTTTGTGTATATTATTTTTTTTCTTAATAGTTTTATTTAAATGGTCTTTCACCAACACAAATTACATTATTTTATTCTGCACTGTACTTCTTGTCAATTTTATTTAGTTTTATTTATTTAACATCCTTATTGTATACAAAATAGAATTCTGCAGTGTACTTGTTGTTAATTTTATTTAGTTTAATTTATTTAGCTTCCTTATTGCATCTTCACATTAAGGGTGCCAATTTTTTTTTTATTATTGTATTGCAGTTGTGTTAAAAATAAAATCTCTTGATTTCTTATTTTAACAGCCGATTATTTTTGCGACTGCGCCAATCACGGAGTTAAGGTTGAAACTAAAACTTTATTGACAATTTTTGGTTTACAATTTATATATATGTACATTTTTATTATATTTATGCCATTTCAGCATTTATTTCAGCAAGTCTGCAGGGCAGCGGATTCTTATGAATCGGCTGGACTGTGGATTCTTATTTCAAGAAAAGGAAATGAAAAATAAACATATTTATTGTGTTGGCCGCACCATATGTACGTTTGTATGTATGTACATATGTAGCAGTATCAACAGTACCAAAACGTGCAGATCATATCTACAATGTATGGTAACATAATAGCGTGCATGTGGATCGCAAGCCACATATGAATGATTGTACTATACAGTGGGATGATATGACATGATTATGTGACAATATGTTTGTTGTTATTTGTAGCTTTTCTTCTATAAGTTTGCAGCTGTTTTCCTCCTTTATTTGATGACTTTCTTTTTCACTTTTATAATGAGAACAAAAAAAAATTCTGTTTTTGTATATTGGTCTTTGGACGTAATAGCTTTATGTTCTCTTTTTTTTGCACTAATTTTATTTGTGTTAGTCTTTAGACGTAACAAAAAAAAATTTTTTTTTTTAGAAAAATTTTCCACGACTTTGGTTCATTAATTTTTCTTCAGAAAAAAAAAATCCGCGACTGCGCCAATAACGTTTAAAAATAAAACTCACGAAACTACGGTTTTACGTACTGTTTATTTTATGTGGATCTTAAGACTAACTTTAATAATTTTTCTTACTCTACCTTAAGCTACATTTGGCGTTCAAATTCAGTTGGCCTTGAAATGCAAATGTTTAATCGGAGACTGAGCAAAAAAAAAGTTGACACAATGAATTAGAGTGTTGTGGGTTTATTATAATTCAATATAATAATATAAATTCAATAAAATAGAAATACAAAACTTATGTATACTATACGTGTTCTGATGTTGTGTGTTCTGGTGAATATTTTTGTCCAACGTTGAGGTGCTGCTTGTTTCCGTGAAACAATATATGTTGATTGTAGAATTCTTGTAGAATGTATGTTCGTGGCTTGTGATATACAATGTAGATTGTTGTAGTCGTTGATTGTTTGTAAATTGTTGTGAAGACTTTCACTTGATGTTAATTGTAATTTCACTTGATGTTAATTGTTTTTTATGTTCGCGGGAGGGTTCGCTGACTCGGATATTCTATAACGAATGACAAAAACTTTTTTTTGTGTTATTAAATAGTACTTAAGTAGTACTTTCCCCAGAACGTTCAGACTAGTCTGAGATTCTGGAGTGTGGATGATGGATAATATGACAGAACGATCTGATGGTGGTTGGAGCAAATAATCGACTAATGCTGATCGTGAGCATGTACGATTGTATTGTGGCATAGGTTGTTTCAAAAAATGATTAACAACCGCTCGAAATACTGTTGGAGCATACAGGACATAAAAAACCAGTCTGGTTAGAGAAACGTCGTCCCTCACTACGCTATTTGTTTTGAAATTTATGGCACGGGATAGCTCTTTCTCCTTCATACGCATTACGTTGATATTGTATCCTTCAAGAGAAGGGGTGCCTGTTTGAACCAGAGTCCTTTTATATATGCCGAGTCTGATGGGTAGATAATGGTTCATCTTCTCTGTCCTTCGAAGGTACTTGTATTTTAAAGAAACCCATTGGTCCGGTGGGTTGGATACTTCAACCATGCCGCCGCCGCCAGAGCTTATCGGTGTTTGGATCCAAGGTCTCCAGTTTATACGTTGGAATTGGTACTGAAGTTGTAGATTACAAGACTCGATGTAGAAGGTTCGAAGTTTGTTGCCTCCCGCACAACAAAAAGGAATTAGGCGACTAACAAAGATTGACCAGCTCAGAGCGACTTCGAGCTCATTTTCATAGGTATACGTGGAGACCCACGGGCTGGCGTAAGTGATGCCTCTCTGGCCTAGTGCAGGGAAACCAAAGCTTCCTCCCTTGCACCGCACTTTTCTCAAGAACTCGCCTCTGGGTCCATTGACCGTTTTGTCAAAGTTTGTAGTTAGTCCAAACTTCGTGTATGAAGTGACCATTTCATTTTTTGTGAGACTGTTAACGGAAGAATAAAGCACTAGGTCGTCGCCCATACACCCTATTTCAAAGGTTTTTTCAGGATGCTGTTTTTGTATGAACTGTGCGGCAGCGTAGCTAATTATACTTCCCAAGGCAGATGTGATACGCCAGCCGCTCAGCAGTCCTCCTTTCCAGGCCCAGGTTTTGTTTTTCCATGTGACAACCAAATTTTTTAAGTGGTGGATTTCGTCGTCGGCAGCCTTCCTACAATCATCGTCGAGAGCACCGAGCCTATCAATGAAATCAATGACTACTGAAGCGGGGACTGAGTGGTCGAAACGCTTTGCGTCGATGCAGCCATACCAGTTTATGTTTGACTGCTCGAATGAAGGCATGAAAGTATTGTTAAAGGCGGGACTTGGAATATTCGGCTTTCCGTTTCGAAATAGCAAATAGGTTTGTCTCATGTAGCTGGATAAAGGAGTTGCTATTATTTCGCGTGTTTTATTTGGTTCTTCTTGCAACGCGATCTGTGCTTCCTGGCTTAATTTTAAGGACTCAGCATATAAGTCATAGTCTGTGCGTAGGGAACCATCGGTGTTTGTGGCGTGCGCGAAAAGATAAGCCCACTTAGTTCGGTGTTCTTTATCCAAGAGGGTCGTTCTAGGGCCGCCACCAGACGTGCCATACCTGAGTAAATCATTACAAAACTCCTTAAAAGGGAGGCCGGGTATTTTTTTCGGGCCCATGGTGGAGAACACTGCATCCATTGTTTCTTCCATCTGTTTTTCATCGAGTGCTTTCGCCTTCCCATCTATGGAGTCAGATACCCACGTTTGAATGTCCTCGAATATCTGGTCGTCTGTATATGGTGCTTTGCCCAATAGCATATGCATACCAACAAAGATCATATATTTCATTTCTCCATCAAAGGTCTTGGTGTAGGCTTGGTCTGAGATGTACTTTAGTTGTTTTCGAAAAAAGTCCCCAGAGCAGTCGACTAAATCAGTATAACGCCGCTTGAATATAGACCATCTTTTTTGGATCTCACTCAGTGTTTTTATCAAATCGCGACACAAATTGGTTTGTCCTGTAGCACGTATGCCACAATAGTATACGAATAGTGATGAGTAGCCGGGGTTATCTGGCTCAATGGGCCACCAAGCAGGTGGAGTGAGCCGAAATCTTTCCAGGAGCCTAATGTTCTTTGGGTTTGGTCTGACCCCCTTGATTTCCGTTCCCAGAAATTTTGGAAAGTCAGTATCCCATACTGAATCAAAAAGTCCCTGACGAGATTTTGGACACTGTCTGTTCCCTAACGGCAATGAAGCTTTGTTAAAAACTACATCGCCGATGGGCTCCCATTGCTCATCACGGCCATGTTTGTGTTTTAGGCCGGGAGTGTCTCCGCGGTCAAGGTCTTCGGAGCCACGGATGCCACTATTTGTTTCACTTCTGGTACCAGAGGTAATGTTGGGACCACCACCAGGGGAGCTGGAGTTGTGGTTGGGACCACCCCCGTTGAGGGAGCGGCCAATGTTGGTGCAACCACTGCGGTTGTCGTTTCTGTCGCAGCCTGGGCTGGAGCCTCCGTGCCCTTCCCACCGACCGGGGCCCCGCTCTTGTTTCCCTTATTCGAAGCATTTTTGTCTGGAATAGACCTAGGTGTTGGGGGGTCTGGCCACTTCATGGACGAAAAACGGATTGTGGCGTAATCTTTAGTCACAGTGTCACAGTTCGTATTCGTGACATACAAGTTATCGCTGTCTACTATATCAGTTCCAACTGGCTTTTCGACAAGTGTAATGGTCATGCTTTGTAGGTGGTGCAGGTAGTTGTCTCGTTGTTGGACCACCCTTCGTCCCAAACCTAGCCTTGTCAATGCGGTGGAATAAAAACAGACGGGATCGAACCACTGATATACTTCCTGCGTTTTAGATAGTCCATAAGCGAGATATATCTGTGGTTTGTATTCGGATACATATGTGGAGGCCGTCAGGTTTATCTTAGTGAGGCCAGTGTTCTGAGAAATACGAATCCCAGTCATAAACTCGTCGTTCCACTTGAATATCGTCGGGGCTGCAAACTTGTCGGGTTGGGAAATACCATTCTTATCGGCCCATTGTAACGTGACTGAGATGGGCACCCCGGTGAAGGTGTTCCAGTTATAGTCCACTGCAGGGTCTAAATCGTAAGCGTCCTGGATGGACACATTTGGGTCTTCTACTAAATATGGCCACACTTCAGTCTGTAGTGGTACGTGGCGCACGTAATCTAGAAACACATCCAGTTTCTTTCGCGCTATGGACACGTTTCTTAAGATCGGGTCGTAGGTTTCGTTGTTTCCAGTCCATGCTGAGAAGTTTATATCGTTTTCAACCAAAAAAAGATTGACTGAAGCAGATAATGCAATTGACTGCATGTGGAGCCAGCTGCCGAGTCCTCCGTTGCTGGAAAAACTTAAAACGTCATTGGTGTTGGTGTAGAGTCCAAGATGTACACGAACTCTGGTGAGCGAAGAACAACAAAGGATAAAATACTGTTGGACGCTAAAGCTAGGGCTAGCCCCAACGATTGAATATCTGTGAGTTTCCCTATCAATGGAAATGGCCTTGTCACCAGAGGGAGGTAACAGAAAGCCGTTCGTAGATGAGAAGTTGAAAGCATGGATGTGAGACTCAAGGTTTAAATCGGCGTTTTCGCCAAATCCGAGGTTCTTCATCTTGAATTGGGTTTTCTTCATGTCAATCCATTCTCTCTGGTCCTCAGGATAGTAGACAAAGCACCCCTTCAGTTGGAAGTCCCTGCTTTCATAGCACCCAGGCCTCCACGCGAGATAGATGGTAGACGCGATGGATCTGGCGATGTTAGCAGACCCATACACTGACCTCTTGGCGAGTTCGAGCTCAGCAGAAACGCAATCCTCAGCGGTGGTATTAACGTCCGTAAGATATTGCGTGAATGTACTAAATAGGTCAACAGGTCGATGGCTATAGATGCTCTCGTTTTGTTAACATTATCGACAAGCACGAATATGATGTTGTTACAGCCAGGGATGTAATTAGTACAGGCGACGGGCACGGTGTCAACTTTTGTAGATTCGTCAGTGCCACTCGTTGAATAAGAGCTAGTTGTGACGTATCTGCAGTACCATAGGTCTGAGCCCATGTGGCTGATGGTGTATGGCACGAGCCCACGATTTTCAAGGACTTCGGACCTTATGGGAATGGCGACCCACTTACAATCAGCATTGCGTGGTCGAAAGACTTCGGATATTACATTCTCCCCAAATACGCCGGCTAACCAGGTGGTAAATATGTCCATGGGCATAGCTATCGCTTGACATACAAAGGCAGGAGATGGAGCTATGTAGCTGTGAACGATGTTTATCCGGTTTAAGTTATTTAAAAATTTTACGGTAGTGGGGTCTGACTCGTAATTTAGACTCTCGCTGCTAAGGTACAGGCAGTAAAGTCTAACCATGGGTAATACATCCATGGTCGTCCCTGCTTCAATCATGGCAGCATGTTCCATTGTTAGGATGGAGGCGCCGTCTAGAATGTTTGGACTATGCAAGATGGCACCCAGTGCTCCAGTTGCAGATTGATCTATCAAGCGTGATTTCATCACATTCCCGAGGTGGGAGTCGGGATATCCGTACTCCTGTTCGTATTTTGTGAGAGTGCAACTGGCGTCCAAATGTTGTGTTGGGATGGACATAGTAACTGAAAAAATGTCAGACAATTGGTTGTGTTCGTCGAGACCCTCTCCATCGGAAGAAGCACTGTGGTTGCTGTTCACGCTGAGGGTCCAGATTTCGTATATCGTCTGGTTTACGATGGAGTTTAAGTTGAGTTTATTTACATAGTAATCAACCATTCCTTCTTTCGCGAGACTAGTTTGTGAGTCGCCTGCCTCCTTTTTTTTTGGTAGGGGAGTTGATATCCACCCGCTCATCAGACGAGATAGGCCGTTTCTATCTGCCTTCGTGAAGCGTAGGAGTGCTGAGACTAGCCAGGTGTTCTTCGAGAATACTTCCATGGTGTGGAACAACACTTCAGAAAAGAATTGTGTTTCGGGGTCTTTGCTGGTACGTTCAACGAAAAATAAGTCGGAGAGTCTGATGGCTACTTTCTTTGGTGCTGCGGCCGTGTACCTATACGGTGAATGGGTCGCAGCTGGGTCGTAGACCACCTCTCCTGAACGAATAATGTTGCTTGGGCGGATTGGTTTTTTGTGGCCCAGTGTGTATATCAGCCGGTTCGTCGATATGTATCGTTTGTCTATATTCGGGAGAGATCGGTACACTAGCGTGCTCATCCCCGTGTGGGCGAGTTCGTGGTTCGCTTCCTCCGAAGTACTTTCTGAAGACGGAGGCGAAACTCGCAAGACAGAAGATTCCACCGATAAAATAAAAGGAACGTGGACCGGTGTTCCACGATTCCTGAAACGATTTTTTGCACCCGTACTGCGATGTTGTGTCGGGTGACGTTGTGATGTTCGTAAGCGGGACGTACCTGTTGCCAACCACGGCCAAGGGGTTGACGAGGTACGAATGCACTAGTGACAAGCTCGTCTTCGCTGCTTCCGCTGTCATAGTGAAGTGGTTCAATTATTAATTTTAAGATTGACTAGACTCAAGCACGGTAGGTCCGTTTACAATTGTAAATAATGTACTACACGATACACTCAGAATCTCTCAGCAACCCAATGCCGACACAAAGGGTGCAAAAAATCGTTTCAGGAATCGTGGAACACCGGTCCACGTTCCTATATGTTACTTAGCATATTTTGCATTTGGGATTTCAACTGAATTTGAAACCCTCTGTTTGTGCAATAGCGAAATTAAATGATAACGCTATTGCAGACAGTTTCTGTTTACATTAAGAATTTTTTAGTGTAGGTATTTTTGCTATGTTTGCATTATTATTTAGTGAGGGGACGTAACTCGCGCGGTGTTTCGAACTGTCAAACATTATACAAATATGCGAGATTATGAAAGCAGTGTTGTTAGTTAATATATTCAATATTTTATTTACTTCCTCTCATTAATATAGAAAGAAAAATTTTTGAACCAAACCAGAAAAAATATAAAAAAATGGATCGGTTCAGGTTCGGTTCGCAAAGATTTACAATTTTATGGTTTGGTTTTGGTTTGGTTCAAGAGGCCAAAATCATGAAAAAAACCGGATACTCCGGTTCAAAACCGGTTTGCAGCCCTGGTTTTAACGATTATACTTAATTTTTTCATATGTTCTGCTGTACTATTTGAAAATATAATTCTATCGTCTATATATATGTGACAGAATTTTCCGATATAATCTCTAAGTATATCATCCATAGCTCTTTGGAAGATACTCGGTGCATTCTTCAAACCAAATGGCATTCTTAAATATTCATATTTGCCATTATTTACCGAAAAGGTTGTTTTTTCTATGTCATTTTTATTCATTAGTATTTGATGAAATCCAGATTCCAAAATTATTGTTGAAAAAATCTTTGATTTACCTAAATTTGATAGTATGACGTTAACATCTGGTATGGGATATTTATCAGATACCGTTTGTTCGTTAATTTTTTTATAGTCGATTACCATTCTCATTTTTGGTGTTCCATCAGAATTTACACCTTTTTTTTGGTACGACCCAGATTGGTGAATTATACGGACTTTTGCTTGGTCTTAAAATAACTTCTTTTAACAATTTTTCTATTTCTTTATTAACAAATGTATTAACTGAGAGCGGATATGGATATTGTTTACTCCAGATGAGAGTTTCAACAATTGTACGAATTTCAGCTCTTACATCAGTTCTGAATGGTAGATTCATATCTATGTCATTATGCCTTTCATTAATTTCGTTAATTATATCATTTCTTATCGATTTAAATTTTGTATTATCAACATTGTTGTCAATTGAAATTTCGGAATTCGTATATTCCAAAATATTTTTATTTATAGAAGCGGCGTTGTAGGATTCTTTGATCCCACAATTATTATTTTTTTATTTAAAGTAGCGGTATTTTTCTTCGCTGGCATTCTAGAGATTTCTTTATTCTCCAGAACATCATTTGTGTCAAGTTGTTTATTTTCTATTTCATTTATATACTTTATATCATACTTTAACCCTTTTGATTCTAATTTATGATTCTCAAAATCTAACTTCATATTGTTTCCTTTAATAAAATTAATTCCAATTAACAAATCGCATTCTAAATTATCTAACTCGTTGAATCTTTGTTTGATTCCTAAAATTGTTAGATCTGAATAATGAGTAATTATGGTATACCCATTTATTGTTTTAACTCTTTTTTTATGATTGGCAGCTGTTGGTACACCAAATGTCCCTGATTCTGCTGCTCCGTAAACTACGTCATTGACTGTGACTTCTGGTATTGGCCCGGAAGGGAGGGAGACCTTCGGAAAGTTTATTTTCACCCTCTCGCCCGTAGGCGTAATGCCTGCACAAATGGAGTCTAAATACTCTTTAATTATCTTTGGTATTTGGTATTCTTTACCACCAAATGCAGCATCATTGTCAACTAAACCGTTGAGAATTAAATCACCATTTGTAAATCGTTGGTGTAAAAATATCCGCATATGTAAAAGTCCAATGCATACATGTTGGAACATTGGAAAGGGCACCTGTCTTTCAATTCTGCCATCTTGTGAAACGGCACATCGCCAGACAGCAGTAATGAATTCAATGTAAGAGGAATAGTCCAAGTTCTGTCCATATTCCATTGACGTCGGGACAGTTGCAAGGCATGGACCTTCATACTCAGGCTCATCTTTTGGAGCTGACTCTACACTTGTTGGTTTTGGGGGTGCTCCTCTATTCGCGGGAGGTCGTTGATTTTGGGGAGGTGGCCTTCTTTGAATATTTGTCATTCTTTCAGTGTACCGGTCTTCGATTTCTTGGTCATCGGCCCACCGTGTATTTTGATCCCTATTGTAAGAGAACATTCGATTTGCGTCGCGACGTTGGTCACGAACTCTGCGGCCTCCATTTTGTTGTTGTTGTTGCGGTCTTTGCTCATTTTGAGCTCGTTGTTGTTGATTGGCAGGTATTCCACGCCGATTGTTATTATTATTTTGCGCCATTGCGGCTGTAATTATTTGTAAAATTCGGAAAAATTCGACCTAAATAATAATTCGTTCCTAAATAAACAAAAGTTTGGTCTACAATAACAAATTGTAGCACCCGTGTCTATTAACATTTTTATTTCTTTGCCGGTGATATCATGGTTTCCGATGATATATGGGAGGATATGTTTTCGTTCGTTCCCCATAAAAAAGCATTTTCACTTAAGTTATTTATTCTTTGATGTTTTTGTTGTGGTAACTGAGCACTTTGTAATTGTCTTTTTTGGCCATCGTTATTACAATTTCTGTTAAATCGATTGTTATTATTATAATTATTTGGTCTATTATTAAAATTATTGTTGAAATTATTATTATATCTTGGCTTTGGTCTATTTAAAATTTGTAAGGATTCATCCACTTCCATTGGTTCTGGTTTTGGATGTGGGTTAAAATTATGAAAATTATTATTAAACCGATATTGATTTTGATTATTAGTTCCTTTCTTAGGAAATCTCAAATTATTATTATTATTATTTTGCGCATTATTATGACTTGACCTTCCGAATTGTAAAGCAAAATTAGCTCTAACATTATTCGATTCTAATTCTTGCGCTTTCGCAAGTGCATTTGGTAAATCTTGTGGTGAAAGAGAAAACAATATATTTGACAATGGAGAATTTAGTCCAGTTATAAAAATTCGTAATACGTTTTCCCTATTTTTCTTATTTACTTCAAATGTTATATTTGAATTATTACCATGAGTCATTATGGTTTTGTTTATTAACAAAGTTAATTTTTTGTTTATCAAATTATAGTAATCTAAAATATTGAGTGACCCTTGTCTCAATACACTTAACTCCTGTTCGATTACATGAATAGGTCTTTTATCTGAACACGTGAAATCATGTCTACTTATAATCGCGTCGTAATTTAAAACTGTTCCATGATTTGTCAGAACATCATTGGCTTTACCAATAATCTTATTTCTTAATATTGTTAATGCTCCAAAATACTTCCTACTTCCTTTAACATATAAAGAAATTGAATAGTTAGAGGCTTCTCTCCAACTAACATATGAATTTGGTTTACCATTAAATTCCGGTATTGATTTTATTATATCCAATGATTCATTACATGATATAGCATCATCAATTTTTTTTGTTTCATAATTTTCAACAGTATTTGTATTAGTTAACGCTAACAATTGATTTTGCAATTGTTGAATTCGATTCTGAAACTGTGCTTGAAGCTGACTTTCAAACGTTATATTATTTCTTGCTATTAGATTAGATACTATATTTTGTGTTTCATTATCCATTTTTGATTTTTCTGTTATTGATACTTTTTGAAATGATTCTATTAATTCTTCCTCAATTGAATTACCTTTCTTTATTTTACAAATTTTTTTCATTAATTTTTCAAATTTTTAAATACAGTATATTCCGCATAGCTGCATTTCATTTTATAAATTTTTCAAGAATTCTCCAATTGTTCCCTCTCTTATGTCAATCAATCCTTCTTTTATCTTAAGGAAATAGCTCTCCATACTCGGTGTCCACTTTAATCCTTGATCTGACCAATAAGTCAACCAAGATAAAGCATCTGATCCTACAGGTTCACCTCCAGCCTCGAATTCAGTTTCCTCTTCGTATGTGTCATCTTCGGGTTTTGTAGAGAATTGAGCAGTTAAGTTGCTCCCTCCGGATAGAGCGTATGCAACAAACTTTGCATTTTTTACTACATTAACATAGTCCTTTTCAATTATATAATGTGCGTTAATGGCTCGACGATCTGCCATCATAGCTAATATAATGGAACTGAATGCATACATTCCTTCACATTGTACTGCAGAAAAAGGTGACCTCTCCACCAATCCCAGATCCACCATGTATGGACTATAAGATTTATTGTTTAAAAGATCAGGATCTTCTTCCGGGAAGGTTGCCAGTAACTCGTCACGTAAACTCTTACAAAATATCCATGGGGCAATACTCTCTATATTAGAGAATCCCAATCTTTTGACAAGACGTTGTAGAATAATGATGGCGGTGCAATCTTTCCATCTACATGAGATGGTTCGAATAGTCCGAGTTCGGGAATTGATTATAGAACATGTCTATCGCGCAAAGAGTTCTTTTGAGGTTCTTTGAGCTTTCCCAGGAGGAAAATGCTGCATTTTCGGTTTCTAAAGATATCGGATTGGATGTCATTGATGTAATTAAATCATTGAATCTTTTGATTAATTTAGATCTATGATCAGAATTAGATGATCTTATTATTCTGAAGCGTGCCATAATAAAAATCATCATCCAATGGTCATATTTCTCAGTTATTGGCTCTCCAGTTGTCATTCCCTCTAGAGCTCCTTCCTCTGTGTTTTGTTCCTGAATGTCTAACAGAGAAAATGGATTAATTTTAGATCCTACATCGCCTATAGTGATACCATAACTGGTCCATTTAAACTCTAATATTTGGACGTCTTGTTTTAATGTTTGGTAAAAGAAAGATACAATGTAGTCAGCTTTTAATTGTCCTGCCTTTAGTCCTGTATAAACGGCTTTCCTAAGAAAATCAGGTGTTATTGATTTTCCTGTCAGTACAGAGATAGATGGTTTTTTTCCAACATTACTTTTAAACCAAGTGCTGGGAAAAGTTGGAGGTTTAGAGGTTTCCAATGCTCCAATTGATAATGTAGTTGACTTGCCATAAAGATAAATTTGTGCCATATTTGGAATGAGCGATTGCTTGTTATTGATGGATGGGAAAACTAAACTGTCAAGTTTGTAAAGAATAATCAAAAAAACTAGTCAAACAAAATTTGTTGTACGGTATTTTGATGCACGGTAATTGATGCACCTAGCAAAAAAATAAAAATCGATTACATACTGGCATTTGATTTTTTTCTCAATATTAAAAGGCATTGTTATAACAAAAATGCAAATTATATTTTATTTCATTTATGTGTGTATGAACGTGAACAAAACATTTTCATTTCAATTTTTTTCAATACATATAATTTGTTTTTAAGAAAAATAATCTGAAATTTTGCTTTGAGTAGTTTTTAATTTCGAAAATTTCAAAATAATTTCTTCCATTTCAAAAATATGAGAATTTGTATCAATGCTATAGTTAGTAAAAAATCTTTCCAGAATATTTTGTCGTAGGAATATTAGTAGCATTACTTTCTTCTAAATCTTCTTCATTACTGCTGGTTTCTAATGGTTGTGCATCGCACAAGTTATCAACAATGTTCCCATCCGTGAGAAAGCCAAAGCACTGAAGATTTGCATCACAACCAATGTAATTCCTAATTCAATGCATAATTTACTTTTATATTTCTTTCATGTAATGAATGACTTAAATGAATGTTTCTTAAAACAATTCGAAATGGTTTCTGGCTTTACCAACCACCATGCCCTTTTTACAAAATAAAGCACATCCAATATAGATATTGATTTAATAAAAGATTGTGGTAGAACTCTTCGCTCCATGGCAATTATCTGTTTTTTGACAAGAATTTTTCTGTACTCAGTTTTAAATGCATGAATAATGCCTTGGTCAAGCGGCTGTATCAAAGCAGTGGTGTTGGGTGGAAGAAACTCAATTCTAATATTAATTGGCTTAAAGTCCAGCTTATGGCATGCCGCGTTATCCACGAACAATAAAATCTTTTTGTCTTTTGCTATCATTTCAATGTCGAGGTTCTTAATAATCTCAGACCACAAATTTGACGTCATCCAAGCTTTATTATTGGCGTAATATGTTATTGGTACATTTCGATTCTTAAAACAGCGAGGATTTTTAAATTTTCCTATCGCGAGCCTGTAGCATTGCAAACAAACAACAAGGTGAGACGAGCCTTTTGCGCTTTCCTGCCAGAGGCTTTTTCGTTCTTTCCCAAAAATTACGCGTTTGGTAATGCTTTATAGAAGAGCCCACTTTCATCGGCATTATAAATATCTTCAAATTTATAGTTTTTTATAATAATAGGCAACTTTTCTTTTATGAAATCGATTGCACCAACCTCATTTTTCTCCTTCGCTTCGCCATGAAACTTCAAATATTTTATTCCGTAACGTTGTCGCCACCTCCATAACCAGCTTGTCGTAGGAACAAAGTCATCATTTAACATGATTGCAAATGTTTTCGCCTTATTTAGCAAAACTTCACTGGTCAATACCGCATCCATTGCCCTTTGTTGGTTAAACCAATTAAAAAGCGCTTCTTCCACCTGCAAGTGCAAACCCTTTCTTTGCCTCTTTCGATTCAAACTTCCATTAAAACTTGATTTTTGAACTTCTTGTGAGTTTTTTATTACTCTGTTGATGGTGGTGATATGTGCAACATCCTTTTTTTTTGCACCATTTGTAAACAAAGTTATAATTTTCAATTTATCTTTTACTGAAAGAGCACGCACACGTTTACCCATTTTCACCAGTTATGTGTAAATTTCAAAACATACAAGTGACAATCATCGAATGTGTGAGCATATGTATGTGAAATAGAAAAGAAAGGGCTGCATAATATGTAAATGGCATACAATTTAAATATGTTAAAGAGAGAAAGCTTTCAAATTCGCGATCTGTCAAAAATTGTTCACATAAAAATTTTCAGTGCTGCTAACCAAAGCGTTTATCATATAAATTGGGGCAATTTGACTTCAAACACAGGGCTGTTAAACAAAGTTATGCAGCTATACGAAAAATGCAGCTAAAAGAGAAATTTTCATGCAAAAACGAATTGCGAAACAATTTTTTCATTAAGAAGCCAAATATGCCCTTAAGCGAATAGGCAGCTAAACGGAATATACTGTACTTCTAAAATATCTTAAAATTAATTCTTACTTTTTTTTCTCTTTTCCCGAAAGATAATTATTTATTGAGACGGTTGTTGTTGCTTCCTTTTGACAGGATATGTGGCAACTACAATTTTATCCAACAGCTCTTCTTTGATTCCTTTTATAAAATCTTGATTTTGGCTTCTGGTCCGCCTGTGTGGTCTTCAGTTGTGTAAAAAAACTTTTTATCCTTTAGTATACTTTTGAAGTCTTCGATTATTTTTCCTCTTTAAATTTTGAGTACTTTTTTCGAAAGTCTTTTTTCTACTTTGTTTGCTTTTAATCTTTATTATATTATACCCTAGAGCAGGGGTGAGCAACCTTTTTAACCCACGGGCCAATTTAAATTTTAAAATTTTGTGTCGGGCCGCACTTACTAATAATTTACAAAGCTTTATATATATACTAATAAACATTATAATACAAAAATACAAAATTAAAAAAAGTAAATATTTCATATATAAATTTTAATACGACAAGAAAAGAACAAAAATACAAAATTAAAAAAAGTAAATATTTCATATATAAATTTTAATGCGACAAGAAAAGAACAAAAATGCAAAATTTAAAAAGTAAATATTTTATATAATTATAAATGTATATTATAAGTGTATATAAATGTTAATGTAAAATAAAAACAAATAAAAGAAGAACAGAAAAACAAATTTTCTTGAAAACTTTAATGAGAAATTTGGCCGGTATTGATGAAGTAGCTACACGTATGCAGCTTTCTAATCGAGCATCACTCAGTCTTGATCGGTAGTCATTTTTGATTAATTTCATGGTTGAAAATAATTGTTCGCATACAAATTAATTATTTCGAAGTCACGTTAGTTAAAAAAATATATTTTATTTTTTCATTTCTTTGTTTCTTACAAAATAATTTTAAACTACTTATAATTCTTAACTTTTACTTTTCACTTCGCGAACTTAACTGCCTTCTGGCTACTGACTTCTAACTGCCTTCAGTTTGGTTACAAGATCTTTTATACAAATCAATCCTTATTTACTAATTATGTGCTATTATGTATTTGTCACATATTTACGTCTGTAGTTTGGGTTAAAGTCTTAAAGGCTTCATATTTAGTTCTCTTTAAATTTAATTGATCCGAAAGTATGTTTCTTGGATATTGTCACGTACGCTGAAAGTAATTACACTTACTCTTGTTTGCAATAAACACTTACTCTTGTTTGCAATAAGTTTTAATTATGTTTTGCGTATGATGTCAACGGAATGTCGTTCCTTAACTTACATACGTACTTCCGAAAAGAGACATCATTTGCTTTGCATTTTTCGTCAAAAGCGGAAATTTCTCAGGGCTCACATAAGATTTATAAAAATTATCGATGTTTACGGAGAAATATACATTTTTTACATCGGTATTATTCTGTATGTTAATCACTTCCATTTGAAAGTTTTCAGGAACTGTATCCACATCGGTATTAAATGGCGAAGAAAACATTTTCATGGAAACCGCTATCTTCTCAGCTTTGAACATTTGGAATCGTAATTGAAATTCGTTGATTAAAATGTCTATATATTGTACGTATTTTTGAGAAGTAGTAACGTCTTCTTTTTCTAAATGTGGAAAGTGAGACACATTATTCTGCAAAAGATGCTGTTTCCACAATTTTAATTTGCGCTCAAAGCCTTGAATTTTATCATACAAATTGTGAATAAACTGTCCTTTGCCTTGAAGTGCCACATTAAGATCACCGAGATGCTGAGTTATGTCGATAAGAAACGCAAAATCGCACATCCATTCTTTATCATCAAAATGAGGAAAGGCATATTCCTTCATATCCAAGAACAATTGTATTTCACTTTTTAAGGCGTATACTCTTTTTAGCATTGCACCTCTACTAAGCCAACGTACGTTCGGTATTGAAAACCACGTCGCCATATTCAGTTTCTAAATTGTTCAGGAATACTTTAAATTCACGGTGATTTAACCCGCGAGTTACAAAATGAAAAGACTTAAACTTCAGTTCAACAACCTTTTATTTTGCGATAAATCTTAAGACTGAGAACTTATTCTAATTACTTTATAAATTCATGTTCGGATTCGGTTGGCCATGAAGCATAATATATGCAACTCAACATATTTTGCTTCTGTCACCTGAACCTGAAACCGTCTGCCATGCAATAGCATAAACTAAGTGATAACGCTATTGCTTGGGAGAATATGAATTTGTTTATTTATTTTGTTTTAATATTATCCAATTCATTTTTATATTATGTATGTTTGAATTTGCTTATTTACTTATAAGGGGTCTTTTCATGAAGGACGTAACTGACGTAACTCGCGCGACTTTATAAAATTGATTAATTTAATTATTGGTACTGTGAAATTAGGAAAATTCAATCTTTTCGCACACAAACTTTCCTGGTGAATTATGCAGTGGTTAACGAATATTTCTCTTCCTGTGGCCTTCTTAATGTCTTGAAATAGTCTTCCCGATACTCCTACATTCATGCTTGACATTGCGGGTGCACCATCTGTTGATATACCAATAATCTTCTCTAATAAAATAGAAAATTTTTCCAACTTCGACTTTAGTTCATCATACAGGTCTTTGCCGGTTGTAGTCCCTTGCATTGGAACCAGTGAACACAATTCTTCAGTAAAATTAAATTTAGTGTCAATACCACGTAAAAATATAGCAAGTTGTGCTGTATCGCTAATGTCGCAGCTTTCATCAAGTGCCAAAGAACAGTATTCGAATTTTGCAATGCGTTCACGAAGCGTTGTTGCTATGTTCTCAGGCAAGTCGTCGATTCTCCTTGCAATTGTGAATCTTGATAAACTAATGTTTGAAATAATATTTATTTTATCAGGAAATGCTATTTCTGCAACAGCAGTCAGACATTCTTTTATCATCTCTCCATCCGCAAAGGGTTTCATTTTTTTGCCAGTATTTGACTGACAACAAAACTAGCCTTTACTACCGTATTTGATAAAATATCTTGATTTTTAAAAATAGCCTGTTGGTTTCTCAAGTTTTTTTCCTCTTGATTAACCTTATCTATCCGGAGTTGTCCGGTTAAGTTTTTATATTTATCTTCATGTTTTGTATCGTAATGCCTTTTTATGTTATATTCTTTTAATGAAGACACAGTCTCTGAGAATAATAAGCATACTTCTTTATCTTTTACGACCGTAAAAAAATAATCAAATTTCCACTTTTCTTGGAAAATCCTGTGTTCATCCGCAATTTTCCGTATTTTTGTTTGCTTTTTTGACATGCTATTAGGGATTAGAAATTAATTTAATAAAAAAATCTATTATGATATTATCTTTTTGATAATAATATTGCACTCACGTCTTTCAAGAAACCCAAAAATTAGTCAGTTAACAGCTCACAAGTCTGATACTGACTGTATCTATGAACTATGACAGAAGCAAACACAAGAAAGTGCTGACGCGACGCGTTTGTATTGCATGTTTGAACAAGTCGCCGATAAATGAGTAACTCGTCTATGTATTCGCGATTCAAACTAACTCGGAAGAAGTATACTTTGACATAAATCATATGTTTTAATCTGTCAAATTACACACAAATTTACACACACTATACTTCTTTCGATGGTGGCGCTAGTGTCAGATTGAATCCCGAATTGTATAGTATCTGATTTATAAATTGGCGACTACTACTAACATAACATTATAATTAATTTATTGATGGGAGAAAAATTAATAAATAACAAATTATTATTGTTTATAAATAATCAAGACCAATAATAAAATTCTATTTTAGAAATGCTCGGCGGGTCGCAGAAAAATATTTTAAGGGCCGCATGCGGCCCGCGGGCCTCGGGTTGCTCATCCCTGCCATAGAGGGACTGGCTTTATGAGCTACAGTATCGCAAGGTTTATTTTGAGATTATTTGCTTTAAGGATTTTTAATTTCACACTCCTGGCAGGATCGCCAATTAATAAATCAGTTTTGATTTATTTTAAAAAAATATTTTATGGAAACTTTCTTTTTCTTTTATTATAATAACTTCACTTGATTAATTGTTACGTTACAATGAGCCAACGTTACAATTTTTACTTAACTATTTATAGTAAGAATTCTTATTCTTCTTACTTGCACTTAACCTAGACTTTGGTCTTAAACGAAATTTGAGCTGAAATTATATTTGAAGTTTACAAATTGCATTCTTCAATTGGAGTTTACAAAACATATTTCTAATTAGAGAAATATGATATTTCATTGCCAGACTAATATAAACTAATTTAATTTGTTTGTGATAGAATTTAATGCTTTAAGTTAGGTTTTGTTTATGTTGTTCATACGAATTATATGTGCAACATGTTCTTTAACTTGCATCCCAAAAAACGGTATCCATGACCTTGCCGACAGACCCTCTTTGGCTTTCTTTGGTGCACGTTAACCCTAAGAAACTCACTATTTTGATTCTAGTATATAGTTTAGTTGCTTTAAGCATAATTTTAATCCTATAAAATAATTACTTGAACATTAAAGATTAAAGGTTAAAGGCCACAGTGATGCAGAAGGTTCAGGACTGCTAGAAAATATATTTAAAATTAAAAAACCAAAATCGAGACACTAACACGATTTCGGTTACTGCTTCGTTTATTTGTCTTTGGCTTCGAGCCATTGCGAGCCGTAGTTGTGATGAAGAGATACGCTGTTACGTTTAGAACCGCCGATTTTCCTGCCGCTACCAGGTTATCACCGAGAAATATGCTAGTAGAGAGCAGGGCTAATATGGCAATGGCTCGAAGCCAAAGACAACTAAACGAATCAGCAACCGAAATCGTGTTAAAAAGCTTATATTATGAGAACCCAACGGACTTTTTGGTAAATTGTATTCAACCTTTATTAAGTTGATTGTTTTCAACCATTTATACAAAATCTACTGAATTAAATCATTTTCATATCAGCAGAATTAACTGCTCAAGAAGGCATCTGTTTTATTGTTAATGTATTATTGGGAATTACTTATATAAAGAATAATCTTTATGTACATAATGGGGTATATCTCTTTTTTTTACACCCTGTCTTCGATAAAAATCTTCACAACTTGCGATTTTGTTCTTGCTTAGATTTAAATACTCTGGCTTGGAAGTTAAAAGAACTGTATTAGTTAGATCGTTAGGCCAGTTAAACAAGTTGTTGCATTCTAAAACATTTAATCTGGAATACCGGGACATTCTACAAAAAGTTGCTTTACCAGATCCTTCTGGTGCATAAATTACGGAATTAAAGTTGGTGTACAGCTGGGCCTCTTTTTGTGTAATACCATGAAACTTAATACTATAGTCAATGTTGATTTTACGCTGACACCTATATTTATGATTGAAACAGGTTGAATTATCTTAACGTGTTATTGGAATGTCTACAGCTATTGAATCTCCAACGTGGGGCATCAAGGACTTTTGAGATTTGTATTGCAGACACGTAACTCCATATTTGTGTTGCTGACATAGGAAGCTATTAAGATCAGTATGTGGTTGTAATTTATGATCCATTCATATTTTTCATTTTGACAACAACTTATTTTTGCAACGACTTTAAATATAAATGTTGATTTCTCTTTTGAAGTGCACTAAGCACCAAAATCATTTCCTATCTACAACTTTTGGCCCCCATACTATCGATTTCGCAAAGCTTTGTTTGATTTCAGGTATCTGAATATTTTTGAATCTTGACACAAGGTTTTGTTGAATCGTGATTTGCAAGCATTTCATGATTGCAGATTAACTTGTTGTTTTGTGGACTTTAAGTTTTTTCCTATTGAGAAGTCTTACCTTTTAAAACGGGTCGATCAAATTGTTTTGCTTAAAATATGGTGAAAAACTTGTTGAATTTATTAAATTATTCAGAAATAAAAACCTTGCAATAAACAATCATATGCTAGAAGAAAAGGATCGTTCAATGTCAGCAGATGTGACTGGACAGAATTTAAAAATGCTCAGTTCCACTGGTGAAAGTTTAGTTGGAAGATTGACGATCTTTAAATTCTTTAAAATAATGTCGTGAATTTGTACAAGAATTTTAAAACCTTTGTTGCGTTCAATAACGGCATCAAACTTAAGAAGAAACTGTTTGATATCCAGAGCAGCTAAACTTGAACAGATAGATTCCATTACACCCAAGCCATTTGCGGCGAAGAGACGTTTCAGTCGGAATAGCATTGTTTGTATGTTTTTCGAAAAATTTTATCACACTTGGGTCTTGCAAATGTCCATATTAAACAAATTTATTTTATTTATTTAGTTTCCAGCGTAATCTGTCAGAAATGTCTGTGATTGCTTATTTTTCTCACACCTTTGCTCAGCAGTCTTGTGCTTTGAGGTTTTAAAATGTTGCTTAACGTTGAATATTTTGATTCCTGCAATCTTGCAGCTACAATACACGCACATTAGAACTGAATTGTCACTGCGTAGTATGTCAGGAAATTGTTTCATTAGTTGCGGAACTAACGTATGAAAGCCGAAATTTGCATCACTAGAGTGTTGCCAAACGCACAAAAGTGCAAATATGCTGATTATTGCCGTAAATATGCCTGATTATCACGTAGGGCGGGTGTTGACAAGAAATGGCAAATACTAGCAATGTCAAAGCATAAATCCATCCATTTTAGCTTAAATAGGCTTAGAGTTCCATGCTGGTATTTCTGCACTTCTAAACAATTTTTCTGTATTTGAATATTTCGGTTTTTTGTATTAATCCATCAGATACTCTCCACACATGATTTAATATAATGTAGCCAACTCGCAACGTTTCTGTAGGCAACCCCAGTCTCATTTCTATGAGCTGCGACCAAAGTAGAGCTAAGTGTGCAGTATCGCCCTGTTGGATGCGTGCCCTAGTACCCAGCGGTAGAGTTTGTCCCAACACAACACAGCCTTTCGGAAGCTATCACTCGATATATTAATTTCAACAAATATGTTATCGGCATCAAAACCGTCGCTAATAAAATTTATTAGTTTAAGTTTACATATAAAATAAAATATAAAATTTTTTGTTTTTTATAAAATTACTCTTTATTATGCTATTCCCCATTCTTATATAATTCTTAAGAATAAGAATGTTTTCCATGCTTTCCCATTTCAACGAGAGAAATATGCATTGTCAAAATGAATGATCATCTCGGGAAGGATATTTGAAATAACTTATGCAATCACAATTTGAAAAACTTTGAATTCATTTTAAGCTAAAGAGGAATTTGATTCTTTAAAGAATCGATTTCAATTGGTTATTCTTCTAAAACAAATGTTTGTACTCAACGATGCGGAAAACTCGAACAGCTCGACTACGAACCATTTTTCGATCTGATATGGAAACGTTGAATATGGACCATGCATATTTCTCATTAAAATGAGAATGAATAAAAAATAAATCAGAAGCTTACTTTAAAATACCAAAGAATAAAAATAGATATGATAAATAAATATCCAATTTAGGACCGATTTTTTAAGTTTCGTACTACAAAAGTAATTCTACAACCAAAATCTTGAAAATATTTTTTTAATGGCATGAAATTTCAATACTTAACAAATTGAGAATTCAAATATATAATAAAATTATTTAATGTAAACTAATTTTTTTCAAACATATTTTATTTGAGGAACGGGCGATCAAAACGGAAATGTTGCTCTTTTAATTTTACGAGAATCGAGAATATTAAAACCTAGTAAATATTCGGTTAGTTGTTTTTTTTTTTCAACTTTTTTGTTTCTCTTTATTGAAAAAAAAAAAAAAATATTAAAAAGTGCAAATGTTTCGTTTTGAGCACCCACTTCGCAATTCATATTTTATAATGACATAACTCAAAAAATATTTTTTCTATGAATTAACAAATAAGGAGTTACTACGAGTATACTTTCAACAAATGGTAGATTATTTTAAAGTACACAATCATCGATTTATCTAAAAAAAAAACATTTTAGTGCATTATTACTTTGAAAAACAAAAGTAAAAATTATTTGTTTTAAAATTTGGTTATATTGTATAGGACTGACTTCTTATGTTCACAAACAAAATGTGATTGTATTCATTGTGAGTATATACATAGTTAAGATTTCAGCATATATTTAAGATTGTAAGCTTATCACGTAAATCAAGAAAATATAAAAAAGTTTTGTAAATTAAATAAATGTTAAGAAATTTAGATTTCGTTGTACTTGATCATGAACTTCTTTTGTGTACAAAAATTGTTTACTTTTTTAAATAATTTCACATTTTATTTAACATTTCATATGTCAAACGAAAATAAATATGCTGTGTTGTTCTTAAGTAAATTTAAGTTTTTTTAGTTTCAAATTGTTTAAATACCTTACATTACACTATAGTCAATAAATCTCTTAATTACAAAATTTGCAATAAATCAAATTTTACTATATCTTATTTTTAAATGTCCGATATGCTTAGGTATAGCGCTTGAGGAACACATTTTTTTCGATCCAAGACTCAGCTTTACATATTCGGTTTTTCTCCCAAATCGCTTTTATAGCATTTTCAGATTAAATTCAACAATTTCTATCAAATAAAGTAAATCTTTTATATACTAACTTTTTTCTAAATTAGCTGTACTAATTCTTTTGAAACTAAACTAAAACTCTTCTAATGGAACCTTTTTCAATTAAATTAAACATTTTTCAAAATAAATAAAACTTTTTTTGGAAATTGTTTAATTTTTTGATTAAAATAATTAGTTAATTAATACATTATTGTAATTACCTAAGCCAATCGATCCTCTAATCCAGAAATAAGCATATATTTTTCCGAAGGTTTTTGATGCGCTGGATCCGAATCCGAGTTTCAAATTTCTAAATTGGCTCTGATTTCGAGATATTGAACCTAAAAGTGCAAACAAAGTGATTTTGGCTAATATTTGAGGTTACATAGCATCGCAAACTTTTTTCTCTCAAAAAACTATGAACAGCATCATAAAAATTTTAAATGCCTTTTTTTCTCTGAGATATGTTTGTATGGCTTATTAGGTTTGTATGGCATTACAAACGTTAATGGGTTAAAAGCACTAATTCAAAGATAAAAATTTAAAATGCGAATTTGTTCAACTCAAAATATAGTTTTATATTATTTGAAAGTAGTTGTTGTAGAAAGTAGTAGTAGTTTGAAAAGTGCTTATTTAACTCGAAAAAAAAACTCATAAATGTTATTTGAAAAAAGTTCTTTTGACAGATTTTTTTGGCAGATATTTCGATTTGTCTGAAAATGAATGAATTCAATCTCAAATTCAAAATAAAAAGAGTTGTCTTCTGGAAAAATATTCTCTTGAAATCCCTTAAAATATTAAAATAATTTTTGGATCATCTTTGCGCGATTTCCACATTTTGTGGTCAAGGTGTGTAAGTACTGCAATAACTTAAGTATTTTAGGTAATAAATGCAAGTAAGAGGTGTTCAAATTTAAGGTATCTTTTAAATTTTCCTACAGGTACTATGTGACACCAATAATTTTTCAGGTATGAAGCAAATACATTCCCGTTAGTTAAAATGAATCTCTATACGAGTGAATATCGTGCTTTCATTATTAAAACTTATTTTAGGTATGGTGAATGTTATTCAGAAGTTGGAAGAAAATTTCGTTCAAAATACGGTAAAGTAAATGCTCCGCCAAACCGCGCTATAAAACTTATTATTGATAATTTTGAAGAAACTGGTTTAGTTCAAGATCAGTGAAGCAGAACTTATCATCGTAATGGTTGTTCTGCTGTTAGCACAAGTGATGCTGAAGAGCCAAGCAAACAAACAACTTTGTTCAATATTTTACACAGAGAACTTCATGTATGTTTTGTGAAGAGCAAAGCTTATGCGGATAATCCTCAAACTGTTCAACACCTCAAAGGCAATATCATAGCGCAAATAACGAGTACTAATTGAACCATCATTACGCGAAAAAGTTATTCAAAATTTTGTCAAAAAATTGATAGCCTGTCGAGCTAGCAGAGGATGCACAGTGACATCATTTTTCATTATTAACCGGAACCAATTCCCAATAAAAATAAATAAAGATTTCACACAATTTATGTCCTTTTATTTAAAACTTTAAAAGATACCTCAAATTTTAACACCCTTTATTAATTAAATAAAAAAATTTTACATACATACATAAAATTAAATTTATATAATTCATATAAAATATAATGCAAATACAATACGAACGAACGAGTGTTGTTAATGCGCCTATTTCAATTCCGCTCATATGCAACTACTTAATAGAGTAGAAATTCTTCTGTGGAATTTGATTTCAGACCGAAGTCTTATACTCGTCATCATGGTTTTCAGCAACATAAACGTTGCAAGATAGCGAGATATGTATCTTTTTGGTAGACAGCGTTTACACGAGGAAACTCTTCAAAGAAAGTTTCCCTGTCTGTAGGCAAGAAGGGAAAAACGAAAGGGTGGTGTACAGAATTTGTCGTACACGCGAAATCCCTTTCATTCTATTCTTTGGCTGATATTTTGCTTTGAATTTACGTTTGTTGTGGCGGGTTGACGCAGTAATTGCTTTGAAATTTTCTTGCACAAACAAATTCTAGTTTCCGTGTGTAAACGCAAAAGAAATTCACAAAAGAGAATAGACAAGAATTTCTCAGACTGAATTTGCTCGTGTAAACGTTGACATAGCACAACTGACTTCAGTGGTTGTATATTTGAAAAATAGCGTACGGCATCACTGTAATAGTCGCAAACTATTATATGCTGCCGGGTCATCACAATGATAACGAGACAACGGGACGAGAGCGAGCCGAGAATCTTTAAATGTGTCAAAGTTACTCGTCGTCAGAAGTTAAACACAACTTGTACGTGCGATATCGTCCAGATTTTTCCTACACGTTTATTGTGAGTACAAAATTGACACTACAAAATTTATCGCAGAGGAATAGAACAAATTCTATTTTTGGGTGCGATTTGACACAGTAGGTAAATCGCACGTCTCAGTTGTGTTCTTGAATTAAGACAGCATTACTTTGAAATGTTTCTGACAGTTTGTCTCACTCTTGATATCATTGTGATTGAGCCAAAGAGTCAAACATTTATGTTCCTCACATAACACCTACCTGTACTTTTCTTGAATTATCCATGGCTAATGCCTTTCCAGATTATTTAATTTTATGTATTTTTTGATTGATTTCTGGTATAATCATATTTGATAGATATTCTACGCCAGTGCTGCCAAGTTTGATTTACGAACAAGATGAGGCGGCGAGATGCGTTTATTTAGAACTTACCGCGTTAAAAAGAAACAGCTAATTTTTGGTAAGTGGTACACATTAAGAACTTGGTATATTCCTGTAATATTTTCGTTTAAAATCTAGCATCTTTATTTAATAAAATTACTCGTTAATTTTAATCACTTTGAGTTTCCATTTTGTGTATGTTTAGTGTGTCCGTTTGCTTACTTTAAAGCTTTATTCATCAGGCAAAATATGTTTTCATTTCAATTTGCACAGGTAATTGAGATAATTCCATTAAGAATTTTTTGTCAATTAGGTGAATAAGGCTGAAAGTAACTGTCATCCCTGGTTGTCATTTATGTTTACATGTTGTTCTTCATGGTGAAATCAGAAGGGAGCGAATATTCTTATTAGATCGAATTTAAGTGTCAAATTCTGACGTTAGAGATATTTACAATACATGCGCAATAGTGATAAGAGCTAAATTTTAATACATGAAGGGAATTTCGATTGTAAAATCTTTGGGCGGCTTTGCCTAATTTAAATAGAGGAATAGGCATAGCATTAATTTAGTGTGGTGTGTGATTCATGAGTCCATTATTACGGTGTTCATCGTCGTAAATTGCCTAAATTAAATTTTTTTATTATAAAAAATTGAAAATAACGAGTCAAATACTATAATTAAGCGAAAAGTGCGATTCCGCATTCGAACATTTATTGCAACCATATAATTTATAATAAGCTGATTAATTAACATCACGAGTACTTGAAATTTTGGAAGCAAAATGACTTGGGGATTTGTTACTTGCGGTCCAAATGAAGCGCTGGTTGTTTCAGGTGAATACTTTAATGAAAATGATTAAATTAATATATAAACTAAAAACCACTGAAAAGCAAATAATTGTAATACCAAGTGAATGACGTCATTATATTATTGATTTTTCGTATACCTACCATACATACATACATACGCATGGAGTGTAGTTTGATTACATTAGTGTTGCCACATTACTGTTTTGCATTTTAAAGTTACACTTTTAGGAATCATGACGAAAATTGAGAACAAAATCAAACAAAATTTTGTCTAGATATGCAATATGAATGATTCAACAATAAGTGTCCCTAACAATGTAGAGTTTCTTACGTGAGATTTGCCCTACCCAACTAGCTAATTACTACACGGAGCTTCGTACTCTGAAACAGTGTGACCGCACGCTATTTTCCAAATTTGGTATTATTGAAATATCAATTGTGCTACTCATGCTGCCCTTAGTCGCATTACGTTTCTTGCCGCCCTATGCTTGAAATTACTCTTTTTCGTTTGTTTTGCTCATAAATATTAAACATTTTTTAACTAATTAAAAATAAAAATTGAACTTGTTGAACATTAGTTTCGCTCGATTTCGACAACTTAAGAAGAAAAAATTATAGAGAAAAGGCAAAACTTGGCATTGTGATGCTTTTGAATGGAGTATGCTTCTGTGCTTCTTGGCATCCGATTGTGCAACTTGGCAACACTGCTCCGAAATTGTATCCGAATTCCTGGATTTGTAAAAAGAATCTTTCTTGATTCTAATTATTTCCAGCTCTAACAAGATTCTCCACATTTCTCTACACATTTTTATATACCATTGATTTACCTGATCACTTAATAGGAGAAAGCTCTCCTTCGTTGTTTTTCTCTTTTTTATCTGTCTCCTTGTCCAGGGTTACCAAGGGACCGGAATTGACCCGCCGGGAGTTTCATCTCAAAACCTGAAATATATATAAATTCTTCCGAAAATCATGTGGTTTCAGTTTATTTTAATGTGACCATACTATAATAAAATAAAACTAGTAAAGGTGTTATCTTCGGCCAGGCCGAAACTCACATACCCTACACTGCATTGAAAGTACTTTTTGAATAAATGTTAAAAAATGTTGAAGAGGTTGAATAAGTCGAAAATTAATGTAAAAAGGTTCAAAAATGTTGAAAAGTGTTTTAAAAACTGAAAATGTCAAAAGAGCATGGGAAATGTTGAAAAAAACAGAATAGAAATGAAAAACACGAAATATGGCACGCCCACTTCTCCAATTCCGCCCACTTTTGTTTCAATAAATGACATTCGTGATTGACATGCACAAACCAAATTTTAGCACAATAGCTTGTATAGTTTGTGATATGTGCCGTAATTATTCTTAAAATTTAGGGCGGTGACACACCCACTGGTACAATCTAGTCAGATTTTGGTCCACAAATAGCTTTCCAAAAACAAACCTCTTACACCAAATTTCAATATGATTGCTCATTTATTTCGATAGTTATGCCACTTAAGGTATTTTAATTGTATAGGAGGTGCCACGCCCACTGTTGCTATTTCGCCAGCTTTAGATTCATATGTACCTAATACCCAGTAAACCCCTTACATCAAATTTCAGATCAATTGCACCAATAGTTCACTTAAAATAGCACTTACAACTTTATGCTAATGAGGTAGGTGACACGCCCACTGATGCCATTTTGACAAGATTCATTGAATTTAAAAGCGTGTAGTAACCGGCACCTCTACACAAAATTTTACTCTCATAGCACACTATCTATAGCATTAAACGTATTTTGCTTATATGGGAGGTGCCACACCCACCGGCACCATTGTTGCAAGAAGAAACCTTTTAGCGAGTATATCTGCCATTTTAAATTTCATAGCAATTGCTTTGTTAGTTCTCTTTTTATAACGTTTATAAATATTGCAGGCTGTGCCACGCCCTTTAACAAAATTTTCCAGAATATTGAATAAACTTGTATTGATGACTACTTTGAGTGGTATCATCCCTAAAATTTTAATGAAAATCGTATGTCCCAATTTAGAGTTATACGAAATCCAAATTTTCAATTGCTAAAAAGTGGCACGCCCACTTTTACAATTACGCCCACTTCATGCGCAATTCAAGATTTATAAGATCTGTGTTCGTGTACCAAATTTCATCACAATATCTTGCACGGTTTACGAGCTATGGCGTTATAAAAGTTAAAATTAAGGGCGGTGCCACGCCCCTTTAAGAGTCTTTGCAAACTTCAAACCTAGCTTAATCTTAATTTTATTCTCATCTTCACAAAATCACCAAGTTTCATCAAAATCGCAGCAACTTTTTCAAAATGGACTTGGGTATATTTACATAGAGTATGGGCGGAAGGCGTGGCCGTTAACCGATTTCGCCCATTTTTATATGCTAGCAGCTTGCAAGAAGGTTTGACCTGTGTGCCAAATTTCATTAAGTTAGCTTGCTTAGTTTTCTCGTAAACCTGATTTCAACAGACAGACAGACAGACAGACAGACAGACAGACAGACGGACAGACGGACACAGCTATATCGACTCAGGTGGTGACGCTGATCAAGAATATATATACTTTTCCATACCTGCCACGCCCCCTTCTATGCGTTATAAACGGAATGACAAAGTGAATATACCCTCTGTGTAGGGTATAAAAAACCAGCAATAGGACAAACCTACTGAAAATTATAGGATAAATCACATTGACTATAATCAGTAGTAAAATACGAGTATGCACTACTTATTAACTCAATACCATTACTAATTGATTTCCTGTTATCTTTTCTCTGAGTGTACATGAATATGAATTGAATATTTGTATATTAAAAAGAAGAAGCTTTCAAGTGTGAATTGAATATATTTTCGTACGAAATATCGAAGATGAATTGTTTCCCATGGAATTTTCACGAAAAGGTGCCATGGAAAACACAGATGGCTGTGAACTTCGTTCACCAATTGTTGTTTTATGAAAGACTTTGCATAATGAACTTTTTTTTTTTGTCTTAAGAGCAGATGAGCTTTATTTCCGTATAAGTCACTCAAACAAAATCATACTAAATAATTATTTTTATTAATTTTTTCTCCGTTTACTTTAAGGATGTTGCTATCTGAAACCTCTATTGGTTCCTGGAGGAAGAGCATTCGTATGGCCAGCAGTTCAACGTGTTCAAAGGTAAATAAAATATAATAACTCATAATTCAAGCAAATGCAAGATTTCTTAATGCACTCTTATTAAAATTAATAAAAAAAGAAATCTAAGATGCTCACAGATGAACTTTTGATTAAATGTGTACGGTTAGACTATATAGAAACTGACGTTTAAGAAAAAAATATGTTCATTAGAATGATTCAATAAACGCAAACAGGCATGTTCTACATTTCACTTTCAAGTTAAACGAAATCACATCAATCTATATAAAATTCACATGAATTTCACTTCAAAGCAAGGCTACCAAATGACCGGAATTGACCCGGGATTTTCATGTCAAAGCTGGGAGCCTGGTAGGAATTCAATTGATTTTTCAATCCGATTTATTTGAAATTTAAGTTTATTTATTCTCACTTTATTAATTTTACGGTATGGTCAATTATAAAAGATTTTGTAGTCTCCGAAAGATATAATCGCTATTTACTCGAAAACTAATTCACTTACAAAAAATGTGGTTTTAAGCCTTTTTTTGTTTGAGCCCAATAATGTTGCAGAGTTAAATACTTTTAAAATTTAAAACGAAATAAGTTCAAAAATAAGTGGAGTTCTTTTTGTGTCTAAAAATCTGAAGATAACGTTGCCATACATCAAAGCTCTGAGGTCTCAAATCCGTTTAGAAAATATACGAGCTTGAATGCTTTTAGAAATTATGATGATATATAAACAATTAATTAAAAATTCTGAAAAAATTATTGATGTGCTCAACCACATTCTTACTGGGAATTAAATGATACAATGGGACTTTTGAAATCATCTGGAAAAACTGGTTTATGCTAATGATGTTACCCTGCTATCCTCAAAATTGTCCGAAATTGTTGCCAAAAATAGACCAATATCAACAAGTGCGATTCCTCCATATTTTAACTCATAGGGGAACAATATAAGCATCAATACATCGTTCTGATTGCTTGGCAAAAATAAGTCAATCATAATCTCAACACAGACCAAACGGCGAATAAACATACTTATGAACCATGGCCACTTAAAGCGCTCTGACGAGAAGAAAACAAACCTTTGTAAATTACTCAATGAGACGGATATCGAGGATTTGGTATCCCTGCGCGATCTCGCTGCCAACCATACTCCTATCTCAACTGAGATTATGAAAAGACGCTGGCAATGGATAGGCCACACGATCAGGAGAAACGCTAGAGATCAGCACTTTACTGGAACTAGCAGAGAGATATATGCAAAAGAAGACCCAGAAAATCTTGGCGCCGAATGTTAAAAGAAGTTATATGTCAAAAATCGGAACGAACTGGCACAGTATACAGCAATAAGCCAGAAACCTAAATATGTAGCTGGAGTAGCGTTTTTCAGTTCCTAGCGGTTACTTTTCATAATATAACGTAAAGTTACAGCTACTTGTGGTTGCGGGTGAGCCTCGTCTCCTATAGCCCCTCGCCCTAGATCCGTCACAGTCTAGGACAAGACAATTCAGTTCACTCACAGAAGCATTGACAATGTTTCACATTGGATTGATTGAGTGAAACTTTATTTCACAAGCAAAATAAATCAAAAATATCAAGCGTTGTCTTGGCTTCACTTTTTATATTTATAAATAAACGAAAAATGTAAATTGCAATGTAGTGTGTCGACGTAGATTTAGTAAAAAAATTTATCTGTTCCCATTGGTGTTTAACTTTTCGTTATGTTAATCCACTCGAAGAAACCAATTTCGTCACTCGGCTTGCTTCCAAACGTAACTGGCACTTGCAATCTGTTCACAAATCTGGTTTGAAAAAGATATTAGTACTTTTTCTTACAAGAGTGGTGTATAGAAGTGGCTTGTAGTCAAAATTTTTCCCAATGTTTTTCCTTAATGTAACATTAGTGATACATACACATGTACCTAAAAGGTGTTATTATTATTAGTTCGCTATTTAATTTATAAAATTATATATATGCTATCTTTAATTACAGAATTTCTCTAAATACCATGACTCTTCAAGTCGAGAGTCCTTGCGTCTATACCAGTCAAGGTGTTCCCATTTCAGTTACGGGAATTGCTCAGGTTAAAATTCAGGGCCAAAACGAAGATATGCTTCTTACAGCGTGTGAACAATTTCTGGGTAAAAGTGATGCTGAAATTACTCACATTGCTTTGGTTACTCTAGAAGGTCATCAGCGTGCAATTATGGGTTCAATGACAGTGGAAGAAATCTACAAAGATCGTAAGAAGTTCAGCAAACAAGTTTTCGAAGTGGCTTCATCAGATTTAGTCAACATGGGCATAACAGTTGTGTCATACACAATAAAAGATATTCGTGATGAAGAGGTATTCAATTGATATAACAATAATTAGATTTACATTTCACATTGGTTAGAAGTATAATAACATTTTTAATTTTACTAACTGAAAACCACATAAATGCATATGGCATATTTAATTCAAGAACTAATAGCATGATTTTTTTTTCGAGTGTAAATATTTGCATTCAAGCAACTAATTATGTTAAGCAAACTAATCCCTCATGTTATGTAATTCATGCGTTTCTCAAAGCATAGAATAACTTATCTTTTACACTACTAGTCAAATTTGGTAAAAACTTAGGCACTCAGGCGTATGTTTATGTATAAGGGTTAAGAGCTTTAGATTGGCTTATGCCAAAAAATATTTCGATTTTTTGACATATTTTACTATATCAGCATTTTTTGACATTTTCAATGTCTTATGTTTTCAACATACATAAATACATATTTTGATTTTTGAACGTTTTTTGAATTTTCCAGTATTTCTTGACTTTTTCAACATTGTTTAACACTTGAAACTTTTCGACATTCGCAATATTTTTCTACTTCTTTAGCATTTTTCGACTTTTTCAGAATTTTTCAACTTTTTCAATATTGTTGATTGTTTTTAGCACTTTTCGTGTGTTTCAATAATTTTCACATTACCGACGTTATTCGACACCATTTTAGTTTCGTGCAATTTTAAAATTGTTTCTTGCAGAGAACAAACGTTACATAAAGCTCTGCAAATTCATGGATTACCAAACAAATTGTATTACATGGATTATGATAATAAGTTAATCACTTTAAATTTTGGAAAATTATCTCCATAACATATATTTCTAAATTTAATATATTCCAGTAATTTTTCGGATAAAGATTTCCAAACTTGAGTGCTTTTCTCAGTCTAAAATTTGATTTTTTATTTTGCTTTTCAAATTAGACAGTTTGATTGTATAAAAAAATACTAAGAAGGCGTGCCGACTTAAAACCTAAATACCTTCTTTAATATTTAAGACGTTATTTTAACACTCTCGATTTATGAAAAAAAAAACAAAAAAAAAAATAGAGTTCTACTATATAAAGGCACTTTATATTTAATAATTGAATAAGCTGGTTTATGCCAGGTTTTAAAAAAATTTTGCCAAGCAATAGCAAAGCTTTTGTGTTAGTAACGTTTTTTTTTTGTCATTTCTGGGTTCTGATACACAGGGATTAATAAAATAGTCCGGGAAGTAGCGTTGCATTTATGTAGTGGTCATTTCGTTCCGTTTATTGTTTTTTTTTCTAATTGATAGATTAAATATGGGTAATAAGCGCCAGTCGCTAGAATCGTGATGGCGTCAGAATCGCGATGGCGCTAGTTGTGCGACGTCGAAAAAACAAATGTTGCCAATATATTGAAAAGTAAGCCACCAGTAGTAAAATATATTAATACCAAAGTTGTAGAGGAGATGTAGACACGTCGATCGGCAAACATTTTTTTATCTAATTTGAATATCTTTAGTTAAATTGCCAGCTAGGTAAATGGTATTCTTTTAATAAAAATTAATTGAAGTGAACTAATTTGATTTACTTTGTTTGCATACCTAAGGATAGAAATAGGACAAGCTTGCTAGGTAAAACACCCTTTAACGCAAATTATTTGTATAATATTGTACAACACTCTACTTGTTAATTATTTGATATATAAACTTAAATTCAAACTGTATGAAAACTAGCTTTTTTGGAAGCAGGCGCTTAGCAAATCGAAAACTACGAATATCATTTTTCTTCTTCAGCTTGAGAAAAGCAGGCGGGCATTTAAGGGGCTTATTTTGGAGTTTAAGTCTCCAACAATATTATTTTTGTATTTAAAAGTAAACCCTAATAATTGAACTATAGTAGACGTCCAATATAACGTATTAATTAATGCATGCGTCAATCGTAATATCGTAAAATTCGTTATATCGACGAGTTTTTTTATTTAGTCATAAAAGTTAAGCTAGAATTTTGAATGCTTTATTGCGATCATTCCAGTTCAACAGTTATTGTTGAATTAAACAGCGTTCGTTATTTGGAATAGTGAACACTTTTAGTGTTCGTAATTAAGAGACATCAATACAAAAACCCCAATTTGAAAAACTGTTCGTTAAAATGGAAATTCGTTGTTTCGTTATATGCTATATTGGACGTCTACTGTATTCTTATTTAATTAATTTATAAAGGTTGATCCACTACAATGTTGCTTTTCCAACGGGGTTGTTTTGACAGCTGTCATGTGTCAAATGGCTTGTGCATATGACGTTTGTGTTCAGTATTCAATACGACTTAATCATGGTCTTTCGTTTTGTCCGTGAACGAGTACAGACGTGTTTTCGTGTGTTTTCGCTCGCGTGGGTCTTAGCGTCTGACCCGTCCCACGTGTTTTTTTCAAAGCTGTGAGACGTATAGGTTAAGAACGAATTCAATCCCAGTGGGATATCAATTTTAGCCTTAAAAAAGGCTTAATTTAAATAGACATTAAGATAACTATCAAAAACTGTATTAAATTATAATAGTAATTTTTACTAAATAAATATACATACATACATACATACATCACGACGATAGTAAGGACTCAATAAAAACCTCGTGTTTTTCGAGTCCCTTTTTAGGTTAATATATATGCCTATCGGAATGATTTGCATATTGTAAGAGAGAGAGAGAGAGAGAGACGACTTAATCATAAATAGACTTACTCCTGAACAATGTTTATTAATTGTGGAAACTTACTTCCAAAATCAGTCATCAGTTAGAGAATACTCGTATTATAGAGTTCTTCAACATCATTTTGGTCGTTATAAGCGTCCAACTGAGCGCACTACTCGTAATACCATCACCAAATTTCGAACCAATTTTTCACTATTGGACATTCATCATTCAACCAGAGTGCATACAGCCCGTAATTTTGAGAATATTTCTGCAGTAGCAGAGAGTGTTCGTGAAAACCGTGAGCAATCGATTCGTCGCCGATCTCAAGCTTTGGACATCTCTTATGGATCATTGTGGCGTATCTTGAGGCGTGATCTTGGTCTGAAGGCCTATAAAATACAGCTCGTACAAGAATTGAAGCCGGCTGATATTGTTATAAGTTTTAATTTCAGTTTACGGGCCTTAAAACAACAAGTAGGAAGCTCTTATTGGATCACCTTTTATATCAACTTGTTTTAAATAATAATTTATTGTTCTAATTAACACAAGAAAACTTCTTAATATAAATTTATACATTTTTCACTCAAATATTCCATTAACATTAAAGCCTTAGCTGTACCAGAACGCACACAAAAAATATTTGATTTTTGCAATTAAAATGTTGGATTTGCTTGCTGGTCGCCTGCTAGCAATAAAAATAATTTTTCTGAAATACAGCTTTAAATGACCTAAATATATAATTTTATCGATTCGCATTCGAATTTTTCCATTTCTGTCAGTTTGTTTTCATTTCAAGGTGTACCAAATACACTGCGAAATTTTAGACCAATTAAAATGATGGCCCAATTTTCTGCTTAGATTACAAAGAGCTATAGTAACATTCTTGGTCATATAATTCTTTGCTTCATAATGACAATTAGTAAGTTATATAGTAAATAAAAACATATAATTTGAAAGGTATTTGAAATATAACTTATAATGGATACGTTATACGCCTATGTCAAATGTGTAATTTACTGGGATTGTAGTGTTGCTTAGTCTCGTATTTTTGTTGCCTCTTATTGTTTCCATTTTAATTTATGTTAACATTTTTGTTTATAGATGATACTCGTATTAACACAAATTTATCCTCATGTTGAAATTTGCAGTTTTTGCATTTGAAATTTATATTTTTTCTCTTTTCCTCGACTTGTGTTCTGGTACTTTCCAAATTTAAAAGGGCGATTCAAAGGTATGTAACTATGTCAATCCTTGTTTTCATATTTTTTTTTTGTTGTTGTAGTAATTTCTTGTCCAACCTTATTATTTCATAAAACCATTTTTTGATTTTCCTCCTTTCTCTTCCCTTTTTCGTATTTTATTTTGTTTTTAAATCATTCAGCCTAGAGGACAATCGTGGTTAAATCATAACGTTTCCCAAAGAACATCAGTGGTAATCAATGCGTTAATTAAAATATTGTAGAAGTAATACATATATACATAAAGTGTCATTCCGCACAAATGTTCCACCCGTGACAAGTCCTTTGGTAACTAACTAATGTGTTTTACTTGATTTTGAAGAAAAAATGAAGCTTCTATCCCAATATGCGCAAAAAAGTTGCTTTAAATGTAATGGAAACTTAATTTTTTTCCTTTGGTGGCGGGTGGGGCATTGATAATGGAATGATTCTAAGAATTGCAATGTATGAGGTCTATCACTATTAATTAAGCAATTAATCTCAAAATGGTAGATCTTATACATCTGGCGTCCATCTTGTATCTATATATTACATTTAAAGCTAATGTCTTGTATATATGTATATTTGCATGTAAAATCTTGGTTGAAAATATTCAAAAGCAAGATATAAGAACTTTTTTGTCGCAGCATATTTTCGTACTCTCTGAGTAGAATGAAAAGGGCATCGCTCTTCTTTGTTGTAAAGTGCAGTAGTACATTTTTTATATTATTTCTGTTTATATTATAAAACACAGCTGTTCCCAAATCTGTTTTGGACGAGCGTACCTACTCTTTGAAAGTATAAATTTATGAATTGTACCTTTTTTAAATTAAAATACGTTAAATATATAAAAAAATAATAATTTGTCCGACGGCATACACTTTTTTCCACGTTCTTTTACTGGATCGTGGCGAACAATCTTATATGGGCTGGAAATCACTGTTCTACCATAGTTTTATTTGCTAGTAGATTTGCATTTTTATTATTGTGTTTTTAGTATGACTTATGTATATATCTCAAAAGCACGTGTATAACAAAACGAAATGTTCTAATCAAAAAAAGGTTTGGCTCAAATCAGATACACATATTTGTATATAAAATGGTTCTATTGTAATTTCTTTCAAAATGTGGAACTGAAAAAATGTACTCGAAACTAGATAGGTTTTCTAATAATAGAAAGCCTAAGAATTTAAAGTGCTCAATCAAAGCTTTATCGACCTCTCTTGAAAGAATTTTACCATTAGTGTCTGGCGGAATTGAGTGTATTATACTCGTAGCTTCAAAAAAGTGCCTATAGGGAATATATGTATTGTCTTTATTAATGATTTTCTTGAGCACCCACGCTCACCTTTGGTGCTTAGCACCCTTCTTTATTATAACAGGATATGCTTGCGAGAAATACACAAACGTGCGCCATCAGTTCAGGTTTTGTTCGAAATCATTCTGCTGACTGAATAGGCCCATTTCTACGTCTCGACGATGCTCAACAAAAAATTGCACTGTCATGATAAGAAGTATGATACAATCTCCATGCAAGTGATTTTAGCTGACAGATGTGATTAACTCAAAAAAATCTTTTACCCATGTATCTTTCTTTCCTATGAACATGGTGTATTGGATTGAAAGGGGTATCCCATATCGTTTTCGGAGCTAAGGTTTACCCGAACGTAGCCAAACTTTTGCCACATACAATTTTTATAAAGTAAAGAGAAACCTAAAATCAGCCAAAAACAATTCAACTAAGAACGTTTAAATTTTCCTTTTTCAAAAATAACCATTGTTTGAATAAAATAAGAAAGTCTTTGTTGTTTATTACAATTATTTTGCTGAATTGCGCAAATGAGCATTAGATATCTATAAAGGTCGCTGTAAAAAGAAGTATCGATCGAGTTATATCCTGCCTCTCCTAAGGATTTTCTAGACATAATAATTGAACGACACCCCAATTTAGTTATTGATATGATATATGATAATATTAATATCACTTGTACCTAAAATAGCAAGCATCATGGCTTTACTTGAATGAATATTAATTTCTGAAAGTTTCTTATGCAAAAAAAGCCGCTAATTATTAACAACTTATTGACCAAAAGTATCTGCTTTGAGCCAATCACTTAAATACTAAATTCATTCCTTGTTTTTGTTTATAATACCGTTCGTTGTATTGTTTATAGTTAAATTCTTTTTTTTTATAAAATGTTACGTATTTTAATGGGTATTGTTAAAAAATACTAATCCTCAATCATTTTAGGGATATCTAAGATCACTGGGTATGGCACGTACAGCAGAAGTAAAACGTGATGCTCGTATCGGCGAGGCAGAAGCACGCTGTGATGCACAAATCAAAGAAGCTATTGCTGAGGAACAGCGTATGGCGTCAAGATTCCTTAATGACACTGAAATAGCTAAAGCTCAACGCGACTTCGAGCTAAAGAAGGCTGCTTATGATGTTGAAGTTCAAACCAAGAAAGCTGAAGCTGAAATGGCTTATGAGCTTCAAGCTGCTAAGACCAAGCAGCGCATTAAGGAAGAACAAATGCAGGTCAAGGTTATTGAGCGTACTCAAGAAATTGCTGTGCAGGATCAAGAAATACAGCGACGTGAGAGAGAGCTAGAGGCAACTGTACGTCGTCCCGCAGAAGCGGAGAAATACCGCTTGGAAAAAATTGCTGAGGCAAATAAGTTGCGTATTGTAATGGAAGCCGAAGCTGAAGCTGAATCGGTATGTGAACATTGAGTGTACAATTATTTTGGTATCATCAGTTTTAATTAAAATTTTTTGCAGATTAAAATTCGTGGCGAGGCAGAAGCTTTTGCTATTCAAGCTAAAGCAAAGGCTGAGGCCGAACAGATGGCACAAAAAGCAGATGCTTGGAAAGAATATCGTGAAGCTGCTATGGTTGAAATGCTTTTGGAAACTTTACCAAAAGTATGTGACAGTTAAAAAGTGTTTATGTTTTAATTGATTCGATATTAAATTTTTATTTTTTAAAGGTTGCTGCAGAAATTGCTGCTCCGTTGTCTCAGGCTAACAAAATAACGATGGTTTCAAGTGGCAATGGTGAAATTGGTGCTGCTAAACTTACTGGTGAAATTTTCCAAATTGTCAACAAAGTGCCAGAGCTGGTTAAAAGCATTACTGGTGTTGATATTTCCAGGGTACGTCCTAATTCTGAATTTATTTAATTTAAAGAAATAAAAATCTTCATAGAATAAGTATATCTAAAAAAAAATAAGACAATTGAAAGAAAAGACTTACGTAGTAAAAATTAGAACTTTGTACTAATTTTGGAAATATATACATACACATTATATATATGTATGTAACTAAAGTTTTTGAAAAATGCTATTATTTTTTTAGTAAAAGTATGATTAAATGGTCTTGTTCTCAATTTGAAGTGTTAAAATTATATTTGTGCCGATGATTTAGAAAGTTTACTTGAACCTTTTTTTTTTTGAAATAACAGATTTTTGGTTTAGTTTTTTGGAAGAGTTAAAAACTTATAATCTGCCCATATTGATTGCATGTAGCATTTTTATTAAATTAATGTGTAAATCGATTAAAATTGATAATTTAAGAAAATTGATTTTGTTTTTCTGATAAATTTAACCAATTTTTGATGCTGTAAACAGACATTTAATATTAATTTTTTGTATTTAATTTCTTATTTGTGTAGGCATGCTAAACTTTAAGTTTTATTTAATTCCTTCTTAATTTAAAATGTATTGTTTTAAAAATTAGCTGTAAGCAGAAAACTCAGAGTCACTCTAAGGATTAATGTTCAGTTAATTTGAAATTAATACTTTGAATGCTTTATCTCACGCTCTTCTAATCTTTACAACAGTATCAAATATGGGGCAGAATTACGTCAGGACACGATCACTAGCCGGTATCTTCCAAGCTCATCAAATTTCAAAAAAGTAGCTTGGCCAACACTTGTTAAAAAACTGCTCAACAGTTACCCATAGACTTCTTAAGCAAACTTTCTTGCTATCCTGAACGCATGTATTATATACTTCTGAAACATACGTAACTTCTATAAAAACAAACCGATCTGATCCGATCTGTCTTCAAACTTCGGTATAAAATATTAATTCTGGCAAAAGTAATTTTTATTTGATTAGAATTAAAAAAAAATCCTTTGGAATCGAATTCTTCAAATAATATTTTTTTTCTCTGACACTTTTTTCACGGATTAGTCTTCGGGAACTATAAATGTGAAAAAATCGATTTTTTGGGATTTCATTTTGATTATAAGTTTTTTTAAGCTAATTTTCAGACCCCTGACAGGGTCTGATTAGATGAACTCTTGAAAACGATTTCTGCATAATTTTTTTTTTCGATCGGAGAAAACTCAATGGAGCAGCTTTGTTTCTCTTGAATGCACTAGACTAGAGCTCAATACCTTTCTAACAAAACTAATTAATGTAAATCCAATGACAAATTCACCTTTTATAGTTTATTTTGGTTCAAACAAAAAATTTGTCTAAAATCGTTCAAGAACTTCAATATATTTGAGGCCTAATACTGATTATAATATAAAATTATTTTATGATATTTTTAAGTCAAAATATTTGCAAGAACTTAATCTTCATCTGTTTAGCAAATTTGGGTATGGAAAAAAAATTTCAGGTAAAAGCCATGTTTTTTTCGGAAAAAAGGCTTATGAGTGTTCTTCGATCGAAACAAAATGATAAAGAAATCGTTTTCAAGGGTCCTTGTAACTTTTGACTAATATTGCTTATAATCAAGATTGCCAAGTAGCCAGTGGTTGGATGCAGCCTAGCCCAGTCATAGTCCAAATGTTTATTTGATGTTAATATCAAACAAAGGATTATATTCGTTAATTTGATGTCGGAATCCAATTATAGTCTCGAAGATATTTCCAGTTGTTTAAAGTCTTATGTTAGAAAGCTTGAGGTATTGCACAATATGTTTGTTTCGGAAATAATATTAGAGCACGTGATCATGTATATCCTTATGTCTTTAGTTTCATATGGTGTTCATTTAAAAATAATGGTACAACTCGCTAAATGATACGATTTTTCAAAGTAATTAGAAATCATCTGCTTCAGTGCGTGCACGATAGTCTTGTGTTTTTCGATCCGCACGAAACAGTCAAGCGAATGTCACGAATTTATTCCACTCTATTTGAAAGATCCTTCTTTGCGTAGTAACGCGATTTTGAAGTGCGTGCCTACTCATTTGCATTTGTTTCGAAAAAACCTTAAAAAACGTAATCTTAGATTCCGCTTGTAAACATAACCTTTGATTGTTTAACCTTGTCATTACATGAATGCTATTTAATTTTTTTCTTAAATCTTCAAAACTAGAAAATAGCTATAAATTTATTGATTTAATACTGCTTAAGACACATCATTACATTATTTCTGTAATACATTGAATTGTTTTGGACATATTTTGGCTATAAACTAATAAATTAAATTAGAAACATCTGTCTGTGTGTTTGCCAAAGTTGATATATCAGTTTGGTCAGAACACTTCAAGACATAAATGATCAATATCAATTTATAATTGTAGAAGTAACGAATGTTTAAAAATACCTTTGGCTGGCAGGAAAAAAATTATTTAACGAACATACTACATTTGAATTTCAATGCAATATAAAATATGAACAAAAACGACATGAATTTCATTTTCATGTTTATTAATGAAATGTACCATAAGTAGTTAGGTTCCAGAAGTCTGACTTGTGTGTACAACCGTGCCGAACTTAGGGTACTGTCTAAAAGGTCTGGGCGTACAGCGGTCAGTTTTTGAGGACAGCAAATTTTGGGGCCCATACTTATAAAAAATGGTAATGCAGCACTGTGTATACCGCTCTATAATCATTAGGACCGTGTATATAGAACCCTACTCTAAGTTTGAAACAAACTTTTATATTTACATACAATATGATATCACTTCTGAGCATTTCTTAACTAGATATGTTTTATAGCATTTTTAAACTAATTAAAATTGAAAACGTTTCGAATTTAAATCAAACAGTTTTTATTTTAGACGAAAAGTTTTCCTAAATTAACTTAATTTTTTTCAAATTGAATGCAGTGGCGTCAAATCGGGCATTGGCCACCGCCTTCCCGCCCAAGGATCTGATACTAGTTATTGTTCAAAACATCATTTCAATAAAACCATCTTATAGTAGTGGAATTATAATTCTCGCAACAAGTTATTGGTGAAGTGATATCACTGATCGAATGAAACCATATGAGTTAATGAAACGTACGAACTTTGTTGGAAATACTCCTCACACATAATTATATTCCTATTTCTTTCAAAATTGGATAGACATATCGTCGCCCCAGTTCTCTTTTGCTCCATACGCCTTTTTTTGGCATTTTGACTTAAGACTTGTTCTATAGGGTTTGAAAGATTAACTTTCTTTAGTCTTTGTTTCTGAGATATGCAGTCTTCACTTTGCTCCATAAGCTATATTCTTTCATTTTTTATTTATTATTTGCTGCAAAATCCAAAATTTCGGATCAATTTTTTTTCTTTTAATGCTCAAATTTTCTTTTCGATATTCTCGTAATACACCTTCAGGCGTATGGAGCTAAAGAGAATTCAGGCGACGATTAAGACTTTTACAAAACGATCTCAAATGAAACTATCTTGAACTACAATCCAGAAACAATTCATCCACTTTAGCACAATACTGACAAAAATTGCAATAATATATATAGCCAATAAAGCTTTAGGTTAGGATATAGTGGTAGATTGGAAGATCCACGTAGACACTTTGGTGCACAACTCTCAAAAATTATTCAGTTAATATTAGTTGTTTGATTTATGGTCAAAGTACTCCAGCGTGTGCTAGTTTTTGTTATCATGCAGATGTACATTTGAGAGTTGTAGCATTGGATACTTAATGACATTGTGTCTAGAAATGCTCCTTGTTTTGCTTGTTCATCTGCCATCTCGTTACCGCTGATGTCTTGATGTCCCGTATAAATAAATGTTACATTTCAATAAAAAACTTCTACTTGGCATTCCCTATACTAAAAAAGACCTTTCAAATGGACTACATTTTATGTGTCTACCGAATTTGATTTTCGCGCATATGAAATCCATGCAAATATAATAAAAAAATAGAAATTATAACGAGTTTTCTACAATTACATATTGCGGCATTAAGACTAGATAGCAACATTTGGGATGACATACTATACAATTTAATAAAATGGAATAAATGCGGACGTTGAGCATCGGTAGCTCTTGAACAGAGTTCCACTCAGGCTTCCCAAGTGAAAGTTTTTGACGCGGCCAAGCCGATAATTGCATTCCAAAGCCTTAGGTAGACCTTAAGGCCTTGATGGTCATACATCTAGTCCTCAAAAATAATGTACTCCATCATACAAGTGAAAAAATTTTTGCAATTTTATAAAATTGTTTGTCTTTTTGGAAGACCGTTAATTTCTCATTTTGGCTTCACTTAAATTGAAAATAGTCTCGTTTAGTTCGAAAATGGTTAAATTTATTTGAAAATCTTATGTAGTTGTTACTTAACTTTCAAGCTTAATTAAAGAAATAATGATTTCTAATCTTTAGTAAATCGAATGCTTATTGAACATACGAATAAAAGGCCATAACGGCTTTGCAAATTTACATTTATATCTTTTGAATCTAATTATTATAGAATTGAAATAAATGAGTTCCGCAAATACTGCATACTAGCTGCAGTTGATTAGAATAGTTTAAAACAGACGTTTCTAATATAAAAATCTCTGCCTTAGAATTCAGGTGCAAACCAGTCATTTCCACTGCCAATTGATTCGGAAACAAATTTACATAATTTTTATTTTATCTTTATTTTATGAAACTTAGACACAGCTTTCGAAAGCAATTTATTTTTATTTTTTGTTTGTAGCTTTACATAAGTATACATATATTTTAACATGTAGGTAATTTCTTGTCAAAGCGATAGTTCGAGGAATATTTAGTGATTATATCAGATCAGTTAAAAGTTGTTAGCCAACTAATTTAAGAGCAAAATTTGACTATTGACCTCAACAAGATAAAAACCTATTATTTGAACAATCTTCATTCAAAAAGACTGATGTTGAAACATAACTTTACTTGTAAGTAAACAGTGATGATGTGCCTGCAGTCATTGTTTACACAGCTTTTCTTGGATGATGATTCAATATTAAAAATAAGGAACACTTGTTAAAATAATTTGGTAGGAAATTGTGTCAATGCAATATGTCAACAGTATACTAAATAAAAAAAAAAAGAATAACTTACCTAGCATTAAATCATGTTTTAAAGCACTGTATAATTGGAGCAGTTGAGAGCTTGTGAGATACACTTTTTCTTAGCTGGATAATTTCGACTAAAATCAGAATATTTGCAATTTTCAAAATCGTATGTGTTACAAGGAGGAAATCCCTAACTTTTAGCTTTATCAGTTTCTTGAAATTATTATCTGCTGAAAAAATCTGTGTGTTGGCACAATCATACGTTATTTTCCAAAATGTTGAGGAATCGTGAGACACCGTCTAAATTAAGGCAAACAAAAAATATCATTGTAAACTGTTTATTGTTAGGTTGGAAATTATATAACAATTGGTACTAACAAAAAAATAAATTTAAAAAAGAACGAGATTCGAATTATTCGGATTATTGAAATGCCAAAGTCTTTTTAGCTTAGTCCCTTATGAATGATACTCACCTTTTCTTACTGTGCATTGAAGTACTGAGTTCAAATTAGGGTTTCAAAAATGTTCAAGAGTCATATGAATGAAAAATACCAAAAATGTTGTTGTGTGTCGAATTCTCCAAACATTTTGGTTGGCCATGATTCAACCATTGAAAGCTTATGCAAAATTTCTTTTGCGAGTCGAAATATCAATGTCACACGATATTTGTAAATATAAATACATATTTGTAGCTTGATTAAAGACAAGACGATGACACCCATTTATAACTGTCAAACTTTTCAATTGTGGTGAAAAATATACGTGTCTCGGAAAGCCCCAACTTCCCCTACATGAAAAAAAAAATTTACAGAGCTATATTAGGCAACCATAATGCAAAATTATTATTTTAAGATTTCGAAATATAAAATTTACAAAGTTCTATATGTAAATATAAAATTAGTAAAGGAAACTAGGAAACTCACATACCCTACACTGCATTGAAAGTACTTTCTAAATAAATATTCAAAATACATTGAAAATTAATTACCTAAAATTTTCTTGAATATAGCATATGCCAATTGTGAAATCAAAATTTTCAATTCTTGAAAAGTGACACGCCCACTTTTCTAATTCCGCCCACTTTAAGCACAATCCAAGATATTAATGATTTGTATCCATGTACTTAATTTTACCACAGTATCTTGCTTGGTTAACAAGTTATGGTGTTATTAAAGTTAAAATTTAGGGCTGTGCCACGCCCTTTTAAAAGCCTTTGCAAATTTTAAACCTAGCCCAAACTTAATTTTGTTCATATATTCACCAAATCACCAAGTTTCATCAAAATAGCAACAATTTTTTTCAAAATGTGCAGGGGTATATTTACATTGAGTATGGGCGGTGGGCGTGGTCGTGCACCGATTTTGCCCATTTTTACGTACTAGCAGCTTGTAAGAAGGTGTGACCTATGTGCCAAATTTCATTGAATTAGCTTGCAGTTTTCTCGTAACCGTGGTGTCAACAGACAGACAGACTGACAAACAGACATAGCTATATCGACTCAGATGGTGACGCTGATCAATAATATATACACTTTTCTATATCTGAAATATACCCTTTGTATGGGGTAAACAAAAAATAGAAAACAGTGGTTGCATAAATTCAGAAATGAAACTAATAGTAGGTTAGCTCACGATGCTAATTGGGGATTAACTCCATAGTGTGAGAACTGTGCGAGAGAGTAAAAAATAGAGAAAGAGTGTGAGAAAGGAGCGCGGAGTGGGGAATACATGCTTCACTGGAGCTGTACGTGCTAAACTTTCCCGTTTTCCGTTGAGTCCTAAAAAAAATTCGAGCGCGCTCGATAATGTCGAGGTGACGTTTTTTTCTCAAGTTTGTGATCCTCCCACTCCCTTTCGTCACGCTTAAATCGTCAGATTATTGAAATGCACACTTTTCAGTATGTAAACCTTAATCTGACGCGCTCGAGTATTTCCAGCAATCGGTTTTTTTAACATTTCTGATTGGCTGCCCTACACGCGTGGCCCTATAAAGTAGCTAAGATTTGGTAAACATACTCAACAGGGTGCAAGGTATCCCCCATATGTTAATCTGCCGCGCTTGTTTAAATCCCAAAATCCCGCGTTGGGCTATTCTAGTATAACTGAAGTGTTGATGTTTAAATTTTAAGCGAACTCTAATTTATTTTTGAAAGCTCTTTATCTGGATGGGTAAGACACGTTTTTGTGAGAATCGATACATGGGAATAACATCGATTAGCGATCGATGCAGACTTAAACTTTTATGGTTTTTTTAAGCGCATTAGTAAAAAATTAGCGTGGTCTGATTTTATAGAAATTTTTGTGAAACTTTAAGGTCGTTCTACCAGAGTGTGTATCATTTTTTCTTATATAGCTGAGGAAATGTTTTCAAAACTCTTGCATTAAAAACAAATCTTATATTTCGTTAAATAATGTAAATTTTATAGAAATGGATTAAGAAGTTTTCAAGGTGTAGCTGAATAAACTTAGATAACAGCAGCCCGACAGTTTTTTGTTTATTTATGTGTATAGTATATCAGAGGCCCTCTTTAAGCATCTACAACTATAAAACAATTATTTAAAAAAAATTTAATTCATTTATTTACTTTATTTTTTTTATCATTTCAGTCCGTGCATGCTGGATAAACAAAATCTATCAATTTGCTTCACTTTTGTTCTTGCTAAAAAAAAACAATAAAGAATTTTAAGCACAAACAAGAAATGTAATCAGAAAAAACAAATATTGAAAATTAAAGAAAAAAATACAAATACAAATACAAATACGGCAAATTTATACACTTTTATTGCTTTGCAAATCAATTTTTACAATTGTTTTTTATGTAATGTCTTTATATATTATAATGTACCAATAATTGCATTGTTAACAACAAACGATAAATTTATTAAATTTACATTATTAATGTAAAAGAGTTGAATTAACTCATTAACGTACGTTATATTTACATAATATGTGTACTCAAATATACTATACAATAAGTTACTGTGTGCATCTTAAAAACTAAACCTTTTGTAAATTCAACAAACAGAGCATTTACTTAAAAACAATTTTTTATACTATAATTATACCTTACATGGAAGTTTGTAATACGTGTTACCATTTAGAACAATTTTGCTGTACGTTAAGGGGTTAATAAAAAATAATTTATATACCTACTAACAAACTAAATTTTTACATACGTACTACTTAAACTTTATACGCTAACAAAAGCCTATCTTTGGCACTATGCAAAAGTTATTACTCAAAGTGCTAAATCTTTATTTTGGAAAAAATCGCGTTCAAACATTATGATTTCGCTGAAAAATCGGATTTAGCATTTCTCTGCCTTAAATTAAGATCAATGGTTCATAGTGGTTTATAGCTTCATTATGATAATAGCGTCATAAAAAGAACATAGCTGATTTTGGAAAAGTATGATTGCACTGAGCTGGATTCGGCGTATCGCATATGAATGTTTATATAATTTATACTCACAAACAGAAGATAAGCAAGACATAGTTTTCATAAACTTAAAATGTAAACCTGAGATTTATTTTCTTCTTTTTATTGTATATTGAAACAGTACAAAACATAAATTTTAGATCCATTTTCAGCCAAAAACATAAAGTTACTTTTTATGTATTTTTTTTTTTTCTTAAATCTCATCATGGGCTGAGAGCTTTTATTTTGCACATGAGCTTATTTCGATAAAAAATCAACAACAAACTCAAACTCAACAGTATACTGTTAATGAAACTATACCATAAATTAAGCTGATTTTGGTGTTGATGCTTTTTTACTTAGTAATCTTCTTTCTTAAGAAAATCTTCAGGTTTACGCTATGATTCAACAGGATATTGAAACAAATTTTTTACCTAAAGATGAACAATTCAAAAATTCAATGTAACATTAATATTTGTATTGTTTTTATGTTAGTTTACAGTAAATAAAACAACCAGAAACGTATGTAAATCATGTGTTTTTTTTTTAATTCCAGATTATTTATGTATATAAAATATTTTAATAAGTTAAGCAATACCACTATGGAACAAAAATTGTTGTATCTATGGTCCATCTTATTAGGGTTCCCCTCTGCCTTGTTTATCGAATATCTAAAAAAGTAAAAACATATAGTTTCGGATACATATCTGCGTAGTAGTAGTTCTAATTTTTTGAGATTAGCGAATTTAATTTTTTTTAAATCTTAACTAAGTATTCAAATCAAAATATCAAGGTCTATGGAAATTTAATAAAAGGATACTCTAATATGTTTTTCAAAATAATCGAAATACCCGAAATTAAACTAAATTACTATAAATGATGACAATCTCATGGATTTGATAACGGCTTTGCATCATATTGGAGACTGGCCATAAAGTTTCATGTATATGCTGGAACAGTTTGCAAGCATTTTTGGTGGTCTTCTTTTTAGAAGCTCTCTTTAAATCAACACGCAAATTTTTGATGTGATAAGCGTCCAGGTTTTGGGCAGGCCAAGGTAAAACTTTGGAATTTTCTTTACATTTCTAGCTGCATGTTTTTGACCATTATCCTACATTCGGGCTTTGTGGCGAAGCTTATTATTTTCCTAAATTTTATTTTTCTCTACTATCTGTAACCAAATTAGCACTACATTGATAAGTTTTGCATATCTCACCGACTGTTCACTATATTGGAAGTCATTGAAACCGTTGCCAGGTAATGTATAAATACTTTATAACAGACTTTAAGCTTTATTCAAGTAACTCCCAAAAATATTTCACCAGCCATATTTGACTAGTGCTGCTTTTGACGCGGCCAGGCCTTGTAGTGATTGAAAAATTTCGGAAAAAGCCGATAATTGGAGGATTTTTTTTGTCCAGCGTATATAAACTTTTTCTTAAATTTGATGACTAAAAAAAAGGTCATCCAGTTTTCTTATATGAAGTATTTAAAAAAAGGTCAAAAATTGGTATGTACCATTATTTAACTATATTAATTAATAGTTAATTCATGGTATTTACCTTTTTCAGGTAAAATCATTTTATTGTCATTCCATGTTTTGAACTTGGTAACCGTTCAGCCGAGACAGAATTTTTTCACATTGAAGGCGGTGCCACGCCCTTTTAAAGAAGTCAGATTTTGATAACCTTTCTTACAGTTCAATCTATCTCCATATCAAATTTTATTATAATCGGTTCATTAGTTTAGCCGTGGAAACGATTTTTCCTATTAGGGGCGTGTCACCACCTGCTATTGAAAAAAAAAGTAAGCACATCCCCTCCTCTCTCAACAACATTTCCAACAAAAAAAAATCAAGCGATTTTGTTGCGTTATGGCTGAGAAAAAGCGTTGTAACCGTTTACCAACTGTGTAGAATCATTGTTTTGGTCACGGCGCACCGTACGAAAATTTTTTTGAAACTTTAATAGAACAATTTTAACCTACACTCTAAGACAAAAAGAATGACACCTCATTTGTTAAAATCGGTTCAGTAGTTTAGGAGCTATGGCTTCTTTTTCACCAACATTATTCACGTGCGCTTGAGCGAGCGAATTTGCTGCCGCACGGAAAAATTCAATATGTAAAAATTTTTAAAACACCAGGCGACCATGAACCAGCAGCAAGCAACGGGTGTTTTTTACTTTACTTTAAAACGCTATTACTCGGCTATTAGTGAACCGATTTTAACAAATGAGGTGTCATTCTTTTCGTTAGGTAATCTAGTTTTTGGTAATAGAAACATTAATACCATCAACTGCACATAGAGGGCGCTGTAGTCAAAACATTTTTTAAAATGCATATAACTTGATAATGGCTAAGCCAATTTTAATGAAATTCGACAAGCTGTGTTGTGGGACTTATTCTATCAAATGAAAGTGTGCAAAACACCAGGCGACCATGAACCGGCAGCAAGTAACGGGTGTTTTTTAATTTACTTTAAAACGCTATTGCTCGGCTATTAATGAACCGATTTTAACAAATGAGGTGTCATTCTTTTCGTTAGGTAATCTAGTTTTTGGTAATAGAAACATTAATACCATCAACTGCACATAGAGGGCGCTGTAGTCAAAACATTTTTTAAAATGCATATAACTTGGTAATGGCTAAGCCAATTTTAATGAAATTCGACAAGCTGTGTTGTGGGACTTATTCTATCAAATAAAAGTGTGCAAAACACCAGGCGACCATGAACCGGCAGCAAGTAACGGGTGTTTTTTAATTTACTTTAAAACGCTATTGCTCGGCTATTAATGAACCGATTTTAACAAATGAGGTGTCATTCTTTTCGTTAGGTAATCTAGTTTTTGGTAATAGAAACATTAATACCATCAACTGCACATAGAGGGCGCTGTAGTCAAAACATTTTTTAAAATGCATATAACTTGGTAATGGCTAAGCCAATTTTAATGAAATTCGACAAGCTGTGTTGTGGGACTTATTCTATCAAATAAAAGTGTGCAAAACACCAGGCGACCATGAACCGGCAGCAAGTAACGGGTGTTTTTTAATTTACTTTAAAACGCTATTGCTCGGCTATTAATGAACCGATTTTAACAAATGAGGTGTCATTCTTTTCGTTAGGTAATCCACTTTTTGGTTAAAAAAAATAGTAACATTAATTGTACATAGAGGGCGCTGTAGTCAAAAGTGTTTCTAAATGCCTGTAACTTGATAACAGCTCAACCAAATTTAATGAAATTCGACAAGACATTTTTGTGGGACACATTCTATCAAATAAAAGTGTGCAAAACACCAAGCGATCATAAAGCAGTAGAAAGTAACACGAATTGGTTGCTCTTCTTTGAAATGATATTGCTCGGCTATTAGATAACCGATTTTAATAAATGAGGTGTCATTTTTTGCGTCAAGTCTTCTAGTTTGTGGTTCTAGCAAATGTAATTATTTAATTTATGTAACGAGGTAACAAATTTTCAATTGCTAATTACTACTTTGCGAAAAATTAATAGTCGTAATCCGACTTTTCATTTTCAAGATACATAATTAAAATTTGCAACTTGGTATCTTGTTAATGGAAAAATAATAAAATAATTTGCACATAGAGGCCGCTGCAGTCAAAATAGATTGCCGTGGGCCTTGTAGGAAATGAAAAAACCGTTTATTGGAGGATTTTTGTTATATGTAGGCACTTAAATTTTTGTTTAAATTTGGCCAAAATGTAATCCATTTTATATGTACTAATTTAATATTGGCGACCTAAAACAAAGGAAAGGTCAACTTTTTCCCAAACAAAGAATTGGTATGTTTTTTAGGAAAAATTCTTTTAAAAAATAATATAACTTTTTTTAGGCATGTATGTAATACATATATGTTTTTAGGTCATGACCTGAAGCCAAAAAAGTGTTTTTATTTTGTAACATAAAGGTCGAATAAAATTCTTAAAATGTAAAAAATTCTTTCATTTTGGGAAGATCTTTAATTGCTTGTTTTCATCTTGGTAACCCTGTCACAAACTCTTGGGCTATTTATCCTTTTTCTACCTGTATTCTTAACAAAACATAAAGCGATTGGATTACAAATATTGCTGGTTCAACAGTAAACTCAAGGAACTTTTCGAATAAACTTGGATCAATGATACGAATTGGATCTAAGCTAAAAACTTTGAACGAATTGTGAGAACGACGTTGAATCAACCAATTTATATCTTCTTGCATACTTACGTTTATAGTAGAGATATTCCCAACTGTGAAGAGTGAATCAAACATAAATTTATATATACCTGGAAAAAGTACACGACCTAAGTCAAGACTTTGTATGTTGAGCTTGCTGGTAGTGTTTATTTAATGCACTAAAATCTATATGAGCAAATAACATTTTCTTACTGGATTTATAAACAAAACTGCAATTAAAAAAAGTTGTATACTCTGTTACTGTAGTGACATCACAATAACTTAACGAGCCATTTATTTTATATAATAGGTACTTGACATTGTAAACATTGATCAGATTTACGATAGAAAATTTTTGTTCTTAAGAAAACAGTTTGTTCTCGGAGACTTATGATAGGCGGGCTGTATCAGAGCTTTATATACTGTCTTAATTTTATTTGAAAAAACATAATTTTTGTTTTTTGCTAATTTTAATATAATTGTTTTATTTACAACTTTTGTCTTAAATTGGAATTTTTTAGAATTTAGTTAATATTTTTTTAAAACAATTTCTTTCAAAACTCCATTGAAAAACATACCCGATACTTATAAATTTAAAATGTTTAATTTTGAAAGCCTTACAATAATTTTGTCCATAATCATTTGTTGTTTAACCTGCTAAACTTTTCCCAACAAGTCGTGTCCGTAGGGTTTTTTTCGATACCCTTTAAAAGCAAACAATTTAAATGCAACAATCATCATGCAGATACAAAATCCATATAGAAACATTCCCATTCGCATATCTATGTCTGAAAAAACATTGCCGACCATGCGTTTTTGTCGCAGTTTTTGTAACGTTGGATGCAATAAACTTTCGTCTTCCAATCCAAATCGGCTAACGTATTCTGGATTATAAATGTTCTTCAAAAAGCTCAGCACCGCAACTTTGTCCCAATTGATATCAAGATTTGTTTTCGGGCTTTTATAGCATTGTACACAACTTGATTGATTGGGAAATTGAATTTTTGGAAATCGTGGATCTTCAGTTTCATCACCAGAAAGTCGTTGATTTACTTCATTGTGAGCAGCCCATAACCAAAGAATTGCTTCGTCTTTATTAGGTATACTCCATATTTTTCGACGCGCTGCCATTGCCTAAAAGAATAAATCAGAAGGAAAAGGATAAGTGCATATGTAGATTATATTCTTAAAACTTATTTTTAGAAAGTTCTAAGATATGTGTTCGTGATACCAGTTAAGGCTCTTAAGAAAGTAAATGCAAACTAAACGAAAACACTGATTTAGAGGTGTATTTAAAAATAGCGACTGACTGCATAAAAAACTACACACCCAGGACCTAAAAGTGAAAGTATAGTATTTAAATCAAACTTAATTGTATGGATCCTTTTTCAAGGCTTTCTCGGACACATCGCCGTTGCGAAAAATTGCGTTACACAAATTTAAATTTTTTGGAATTATAATTAATTTAGGTATTTGATTTCAAAAGGAATGATTCCTAACCTGATCAAATACTAAAGCTGAGTTTATTACAAAAACGACTTGCCATAGCTAGATTGCATTGCCAAAGTTCAAGGTAGGAAATTCCTTTATAATCCCGCTCAACTAATAAAATAACCATGTTTTGGTGAATATGACATTAAAGTGCTTGTCTTGTCTTGTCTAATAATTAAAAACTATCGATCTCTAAAAAAACTTTGGAGATGTCAACCGACTGAAAAATTCATTTAACGAAATGTTATTTGCACATGTTCAGAGTGCTGTAACTCCATAAATTTTTAGCCTTTTTGGTCAGACCGACGAATCGCAAGTATTATTATCAATGTGTGTGCAATGAATTCAAGGAACATAAACTGATGTCAAGGGTTGACATTTTATTTTGTCATTCTATTCACTTCACTCTAAATATCGCTAGAAAAAAATCAGTTTTTCCAGTCGATATATAATAGTTGCAGAGACTTTCCAGAATGAGTGTCAATGGAGTTTAATTCATGATCTTTTTGATTTTTTTGCAATACATGAACTCTGCAAATAGCTGAGGCAACTTTGAAGACATACGTTTTTTTGCAAGGATATATGTCTAGATATAGAAATATCCATGGTTCGGAGAAAATGTTACTCAATTGTAGAACAGGGGCTTGACAATAAGCAGATAAAACAAAATTTTAAACGGTCGAAACGTTTTTAAAAGTAACATGAGTCATATGACGTTTGTTTTCGCATTTGGAGTAAAATGTTCAACATATCGACATATTGAAGTCCAATTTTTCAGTTATTATTGATATGCATCTTTTTTGAGAGATATTTTTTTGAGTCTTAGTTCATGCCTTAGAAACCGTAGAGGTTACAAAACATTTTTCAAAAACAAAATGTTTTTTAACTATGGTAAATACAAGATAGGTTTTCAAAATTAATAAGTAACTTTAAATAGCTATGTTAAAAGTCGTGAATGCCGCTACAGGCCAAAGTGACCATGCTACCATCTAGTGCCTAAAGAAGTAAGCTAATGGAAAATTTTGATGTTATCGATATGAATTTTACATGCGATAATATACGATATTTGGCTCTTGAGTGACATATTTTAAAAGTAAACAAATGATTCCAAAAGCGCTGATATTTAACACATGAGTAGTTTATCATTTATCACCATAACGCCGCCGATTTGCAACGCTGAAAAAGTGTACACTATCACTGCATTTATTTGTTGGTAGTGAAAAGCATTGTGCACTATCTCCGTGTCTTATACTAACTATCAAATCGTTAAGGCATATCAATTTTATAGCACCATAACTTAATTAAATCTTATCATAAAAAGCTTTTCACTAAGAATCGATGTGTTTTTGTCTCTATATATTTAAGACATATTGAACCAGTAAAGTGACAAAAACGTCGGTTATGTTCGAACTCAATAGACTATATTCAATCGAATGAATTTTTAATCCAATAAACTCTAGTAGATTCATGATCAGCGATCAACAAATCTTAACAATATTCGATTTTGTCCTAATGTGCGATCATGTTCATACTAAGTATCTTACTTAAAACTTACTAAATAGTCGTATTAGATATGATAGTGCGCAAATGGGTCCATTTTTTTGTGACGCTACCTTCCGTACTAGTAGGGCTTGCACATAATTTCTATGGCTATTTAGATCTGTGACTCCTTGATTTATGTTCGTTGTTTCATGAAGTGCAGTTCGTTCCAGCTTTGAACATATTGCTTTCCATCATACGGCGCCACAATGATTTGGGTCTTTCTCGGCATCCGTCTCTCTACTGGTTTCACCAAAGCGTCGCCTATGCCATCGTTTTATCATAGTCTCAGTTAAGATAAGAAATATGATGGATTTTAGCTTCGCGTCTCTCGTCGATCAGATTCAGCGTGTAATCGCTAATCTAATCAGAATTTAGTCTGTGCCGAAATCCGACCGCATGCAGCATATGATGATATCGGAGCCTGAGGTCGAAGGCATTACTATTAATAAATTCGGTCCAATTATTTTGATCCTTAAAGCGTTTTATTGCGAAACTTTTAAGTATTTAGGCACAAAGGCCATCACTCGTGGTCTAACCTTAGCCACAGCTAGAAGGTGATCAGAGCCTGAGTCGGCGCTTCTCACTATGTGAACGTCGAGTAAGCTGCTTCGTTAGGCAAAATGGCTCGCATAATTTGAAAACATAACAACAGAATCTTTCTTTTTTGGAATATGAAAATTGTAAACAGTAGTGCAGTAGGATTATTAAATTTTGATGGGATATATATTTTATATATACTTTTTAGAGAGATTTTGGGCTCTTAAAAGTGATGACATTTGTTTTTTAGTAAATAAAAATAAAACAAATAAATTTGAGAAGAAAAAAGTTGCATTTGGCGCTATTGTCAACAGATTGAACTTTTAGTCCAAATGACGTCCTAATTTCTGTTGAATTCTTTGCTGCAGTTCGTATTTGGGTTGAACGCTGATGATACGTTTCAGAGGTATAGGCATCCACAAATAATTATCTTGCACGTCATTGAACTTAATATACTTAGAAGGTCTAAGACTACTTTTGATTGATATATCCATACGAGTTTCGATTATTGATGACAGATGGTAGACAATTGATCGATTCATAAAACAAATACCGAGCAATGCTTGTTACTTTTATAATTAAGCGGAAATGATTTTTTTTTGAGAAACTAGTACACATTATATGTATGTATGTATGTATAAAAAAGATAATAATTTGATTCGAAATGAGTCTGACATATTGCATATGATAACAGAAGCAATGAAAATAAAATCAAATCAATTGAAACTTTTTATTAGGGAACAACGGGTTGTAATATAGTAACTGATATCTTCACACCAATTTTTATAAGATCACTTTCATAGCAGATAAATATAACATTTAACGTTTTTTGCTAGCATGGGAGGTACCGCTGGTAGAAATTATATTATGTGTGTACAATTTCAGCTCTTTTAAGAATAGTTTTGCTGGTATAGTGTCTTGGCTTATATCATTTAAAATTTTTTTAAAAATCGATATAGCCGATTTTGAGCAACATATAACCCAATTTCTATTGCTTGTGAGATATTTTGTGATTAAGTTTAACATGAAGGATAGTGCCACGCTATTTTAATACTTTTCACAAAGTCGAAGCTTAGCCCAATGTAAATTATTCATTCTCAAAATAAAGATTCCATATACATATACATAAATATGTATGGCCGATTGTCAAGAAAAAAGGTGGAAACGTTGTCCATGTTGTTATGCTAGCGAGATTCTAGAAAAGTCTGTACCAAATTTAAATATAACTAGTAAAGGTGTTATCTTCGGCCAGGCCGAAACTCACATACCCTACACTGCATTGAAAGTACTTTCTAAATAAATATTAAAAATACATTTAAAATTAATATCCTAAAGTTTTCATGAAAATCGTATGTGCCAATTGTGAGTTATACGAAATCAAAATTTTCAATTGTTGAAAAGTGCCACGCACACTTTTCCGATTCCGCCCACTTTAAGCATAATCCAAGATATTTATGATCTGTATCCGTGTACTTAATTTCATCACTTCTTGCACGGTTAACGAGTTATGGCAGTATTAAAGTTAAAATTTAGGGCTGTGCCACGCCCTTTTGAGAGCCTTTGCCAATTTTGAAACCTAGCCCAATCTTTATTTTGCTTACATGTTAATCAAGTTTCATCAAAATCGCAGCAACTTTTTTCAAAATGTGCAGGGGTATATTTAAATAGAGTATGGGCGGGATGTGTGGTCGTGAACCGACTTTGCCCATTTTTACGTGCTAGCAGCTTGTAAGAAGGTGTGACCTATGTGCCAAATTGCATTGAATTAGCTTCCTTAGTTTTCACGTAAACGTGATTTCAGCAGACAGACAGACAGACAGACAGACAGACATACACACAGACAGACAGACCGACACACAGACATAGCTAAATGGACTCAAGTAGCGACGCTCATCAGTAGATGAGCTATACTTTTCTATACCAGCCACGACTCTTCTATGCGTTACAAACGGAATGACAAAGTGAATATACCTTTTGTGTAGGGTATAAAAACGCAGGTAAAATGTTACTACCGTGGTAGTCATTGTTAAAAACTCTAAAATACATTCATTAGATAACTTTCTAAGTGCTCCAAAACCAGTCCGCGTATATTAAAATTTCGATACAATCTCAGCTCATTCGTTAATAATACGAAGGCGGACTTTTCGTGACTTTTCGAACTTCTCTCTTAGTTACATGAAATGCAACACTGCTCCCGTCGAGTACCATCTGTTAATAGACTACTGTCAATTTTGAGACACTTTCGTCACTAACTTGACGTTTAGTAGGTGTTGAAAGCATACAGCCTTGAGGATTTTTGTAAAAATGTCGGAAAGTCAATTTCGAGTGCTCATAAAACATTATTTTTTGCGAAAAAAAACCGTCGCTCAAACCAATGAAAAGCCTACTATGGGGACTCTGCATCATCAACTTCAATGGTAAAAAAGTGGTTTACTGAGTCTCGTAGTGGTCGCACTAGTGACGCTGAACTTTCTGGACGGCCAATTGAGGTCAAAACACCCGAAAATGTCGAACAAATTTACGATATGATGTTGGCCGATCGTGGAGTGAATGTTCGTGGGATTGTTGATGCCATAGGCAATTAATATGGCACTGTGCATTTCGATTTAAATGATAAGTTGGGTTTTAGAAGCTATCCGCAAGATGAGTGCCGCGTTTGCTCTCAATCGACCATAAACGTAATCGTGAGACATGGTCTCAATTTCAAAATTTCACGAATGGGTACCTCATTCGCCATATTCTCCGGATTCAGCCCTCAGTGATTATTTTCTATTTTCACACCTAAAGAAATGGCTCGATGGAAAGAGATCTAGGTCTAACCATGAAATTATTGATCAAACAAAATACCAATTTTGAGGACCTCGAGAAGGAATAAAAAAATATGAGAAACACTGGACTAAGTAAAGGGTGTTTTTTTTAGAGGTTTGTTTTTCGAATAGAGATAAAACTGGCATTTTATGGTCAAATCTAGCAACTCTAATGTCATTTATGTTTAGTTTGGTTTGCCATTTCATCATGAACAGATTGACAAAAGAACAACGCTTGCAAATCGTGCAAATTTATTTCGAAAATAATGGTTCAGTTCACGAAGTTTACCGCAACCTCCGTCCATTTTATGGTCGACATAATCGTCCATCAGAGCAATTAATTCGGTTAACCATGGATCGTTTTCGCACTACGTGTACTCTATGTGATAATACGCATCCGCAGAGACGTCGAACAGTGCGCACCGAAGAAACAATTGCCGCTGTAGAGCAAAATGTTGAAGAGAACCCGAATGAATCGATTCGCCACCGTGCACAGCAATTGGAGCTTTGTCCATCAACTTTATGGAAGATTTTGCGCAAAGATCTTGGCTTGCGACCTTACAAGATCCAGCTTGTGCAAGAATTAAAGCCGCGAGACCATGCAATGCGTCGTGATTTTGGTGTATGGGCCGAAAATGAGATTGATCTCGATGCTGATTTTCATCGCAAAATTTTGTTCAGTGATGAGGCTCATTTTTGGTTGAATGGCTACGTCAACAAGCAAAATTGCCGCATTTGGATTGAAGAGAATCCACATGAGACCCTTGAGACGCCATTACATCCAAAAAAACTGACTGTTTGGTCTGCTCTATGGGCTGGTGGAGTCATTGGGCCATACTTCTTCCGAAATAATGCTGGAGAGTCAGTTACCGTTAATGGAGACCGGTATAGAGCCATGATAACCGACTATTTTGTTCCCGAATTGGATGGCATGAATGTGGATGAGTTGTGGTTCCAACAAGACGGCGCTACATGCCGCACAGCGCACGTCACAATCGATTTATTGAAGGAAACATTCGATGAGCGCATAATTTCGCGGAATGGACCTGTCAATTGGCCACCAAGATCGTGTGATTTGACACCATTGGATTATTTTCTTTGGGGATATGTGAAGTCGCTCGTCTACGCCAACAAACCAGAAACGTTAGGGGACTTGGAAGCCAACATTCGTGGCGTTATTGCCGACATACGGCCCCATATGCTCGAAAAAGTGGTTCAAAATTGGACCTGTAGAATTGGCTTTATTCGAGCCAGCCGCGGCGGCCACATGCCCGAAATCATATTTAAACATTAATGGCATAAAATTATCCTTCCAATAAAGCCAAATTGATGGACATTAAAACGATTTTCTTGTGTTTTATTTCAATTCGAAGCTCTATACCTCTAAAAAAAACACCCTTTACATTGAGCTAAAAGGAGGCTATGTTGAAAAATAAAAGCTTCTTTTGCTAAAAAACTGTGTTTCATTCAAAAAGGCACAAACTTATTGATCCACCCTCGTAGATTACTCATACGTCTAATGTATTTAGTCACCTGAAGTTTTGACGCAAATAAATAAAATTTTTTTATTTATTTCAGTTCCAACAGCTGCAATAAAAACCTTTAATAATAAAGAGAACTTTTAATTTTCAAATAACTCCAACAAAAGTTAATATAAAGAAGAAGCTGTCAATGCAAAGTAGTTAACATACCCGTAACAATATGGATTAGTAACATCTGCGATAATATAATACAGTAGCTTATGTTAAAAAAGAAGCTGTTGTTGTTTTCGTCTAAGATTGTTATGAACTTTTTCGTTTTACTTCTTTTGTAAACTGATATATTGAAACAGTGTAATTGATACTAAGTAATCGAAGGAAAAAATTTCAACTGTTTATAATTGCACTTTAACTTACAGCGAATTAGATATTAAGATCCAAAAATATTCACAACCCAGAAATGAGGATAGCATCTCTTAAATAGAGATAGACTTCAGCAACTTTTCCAAACGTCAACAAAGTGCTGTTGAGTCTAATTCAAAAGGAAAAAAAGTGATCCTTTTAAGACAGAAATATTTTCAATTACGAGTGTTCCTACTTTGAGTTAAAAAAAAAATGATCCTGGCTGCGCCGCTTTTACAGTTACATAAATAAGGTTTGTATAATGAAACGCAAAACATGACACCTTTTTTTAGTCGGGATCTTGAATAGCTACAGCAATAAATTATAAATACATGTATCAAATTAAAGTACTCATCGAACAGAGTGTTTTACGGTTTCAAATATCAACAGACACCTGCGTCTTTACCATCAAGACAAGACTTTGGTAGTGCATGGCTGGAAAAAAGAGGAAATCTTTCCACGCTTCTATCTCAGCTTTTGGATAACCGATCTCGAAGCTGATAGTTTTCGGGCATTCTGCTTGATCCCACCAACTTTCATCATTTTAATAAACATTTTCGTGTCATTCCTATCGCAGTTTAGGTTTCTCAAGGTTTCACTTTTACCATGCGTGAAAGATAAAAAGGAGGAAGTTATAATTGTTCAGCCGAAAATGACGGAAGTGTGACAACAATAAAAGTATATTGTATCAAATATACTTAATAAACTGGTAATAAATGCAAATATTCTGATTACCAAAGAAGACATAATTAAACGATTTATGAATGAAGCTGAAGGATGAAGATGCTTTAGCTTAGATCTATTATATGCAATTCTACTAACGGATGTAAAGTAGAAGGAATGGTGGATACTAGCTATTAAAGTCTACATTGGAGCTGAAGTATTAGGATCATTTGAGGTGTGTATAGATCGCCAAGTAGTGGAAAGGGAGAATTCATAGATAGATCCTCAGTAATTATAGAAGAAATATTAGATCTTAGCCAAAATTATTGTATAATAGAGGAGGATTTTAATATTGATTTGTTCAAAGATGACTGTTATATACTAAAATAGATTGAATACATGTGTTCATAAGGTGTAAATTCGGTGTGCATCAATTAACCGGTCTTTGTGAAAATTATATTTTAAAAATATTTTTGTATGAGGAGCACCCTAAATATTTACCCTGAATAAAAGTTTTATAGCCTAAGCTATGTATCTGAACATAAAACACACATGGTGTAGATTCCATTTGAATCGATGAAGTAGTTTTTGTGAAAATTCTTTTTTCCAAATACTTTCTGTATGAGGGCCACCCTAAAGAAAAGGTTTGCCAAAGCTATGCCTCATAATATAAAAGCTACGTGGTGTAAATTCGGTGTGAATCGATTAACCGGCCTTCGTGAAAATTATATTTTAAAAACATTTTTGTATGAGGGCCACCCTAAATATGCACCTATAAAAGTTTTATAGCCTATGACACCCACCTGATCGACATTAACGTGCTATAAAAATTTCATCAAAATCGGCCGGATAGTTTTCGCGTTCATGAAAGACAGATAGACAGACAGGCAGACAAAAACGGAATTTTAAGGTTGTGGGTAAACCAAATGTTAAGGAGAAAGCTGAACTGAGGCACGAAATCATGCTTAGTGATTTACCTTTGGAGTGGGTTAGTCATTACAAACATTTATGAGCAATGATAGATAATCGCTTGACTTTTGAAGAGCATGTAGAATACATAAATAATAAGATAGCAAAGAAAGTAAATTTGTTGTACAGGGTGTTTTTTTTAGAGGTTTGTTTTTCGAATAGAGATAAAACTGGCATTTTATGGTCAAATCTGGCAACTCTAATGTCATTTATGTTCAGTTTGGTTTGCCATTTCATCATGAACAGGTTGACAAAAGCTAAGCTAAGAGAAGTTATCTCAAGAGTCGGAAAGGAATTATTATATATAAAATAATTGTAATGCCTCACTTACGATACTGCTCAAGAATCCTTTCTATGGTAAATAACCAAGAAATTGCAAATTTACAAAGAAAAACTTTAACATGGGAATGCAAGCAGCGCTCAACAAAAGAAGAAGAGAAAATACAAACAGAATGTTAAAAGAATTAGGATAGTAGGCCAGTTGAAAACGAAGTGTTAGCAAATCTTTTTTCGGGAAAATTGGTTGTTGCCAAAAAAAAAAAAAAAAAAAATAGATATGTCCATCAATATCCCACAAGACAAGCGGATCACTTTCAGTTAGCAATAAGGAGAGACGTGAATCAGTATTTCACACATGACTTGCAATATGTAACAGATAAACGAAGAGCTAAACCAGGTAAAGTCGATAGGAACATTTAGGGGTAAATTAGGTATTTGCACTCAGGAAAAAAAACATTGTTATCCGAAGAATTTTTGCATTCTTGAAAAATTGTGAGCTAAAAATTGTAGACTTAACAAAAATTCCTTCCAGCAATTTAAAAATAAAGTTCTTATAAAAACTATTTTAATTTTATTAAACATTAATGTTGGCCCAATAATTAAATCTTGGTGATAAATATTTTTGTGATCATATTGACCTTTAAAAATGCATTTGTTAATTCAACAATAAGTTCTTCAGTTTACAATTATTATCAACAATAAAAACAGTTGGCATAACAATGAAAAATGTGAATGTTGTTGATTTCAAAAACTAAGAAATACAATTTTTGCCACAACAATTTAGTTGTGAAAAACTAACTGTAAATCTGTCACTTCAGCAAAAAAATAATGAAAAAAATTTTTATTGCGTAATTAGCTCTGATCTTGTTGATTTGTTTCAAAAATTGAAATAAAAGTGAAACGGAAAGTGAAGTAAATTTTATTGATACTCCAACCCTTGAGCTTTTTATAAGTTGGGAAATATTCTGGGACGGTGTAAAGGCATTAGACGAGTGCCGCATAGGTTCACAGGAACTATTGAAAATGACAATTTCCCATAAAATTGATGATATTTTCAATAAAAGGGAGTTGACTTGACTTGACAAAATTAATTTCCGATATGGTCAAAACAAGTGTAGTGAAGCTAATCATGTAAGTACCTACCATATTTACAGTTACGGAATAAGTATTTTGGAAATTCGAGGATTCCTTCCATCTCTCTTATCTTCTTCAGTGTGATTTAGAACCGTGCTGCCAGAGTGACAAAACGCTTTGAACGGTGTCCCAATGGATTTCTTCAGATGCTGCGCGCACCAGCTTCTCAGCAAAACTCAAAGGAACTATGTTTTGTAAAAAAAAAAATAAACAGTCAAGGATAGGCAGCTACGGCTACGTTTACCGTTCACTTTTTTTATGGAACTTGTGTGTTTTTTTGTGTTCAGTTTGTCCGTCACACCAGAAGTGTGTGAAAGAAGTAGTATTTCAGCTAAGTGAATAGTTGTTTATGTGTTTTCTTGCTATTAAATAAACTGGGAAAAAACCTTGTCAATTCGTATATTTTTTATTTTAAAATTTTTAAAGCGAAAATCCGTTAATTCGTATTGGTCTATTTTTTATTTCGCTAAATCAAAACCTCGTTATATCGAAAACCCCTGATATTCGAAAAAAATTGCTGGTCCTTTACAATTACGAATTATCGGGACTCTACTGTACTCTATTTTTAAAGAAAGATGACAACTAATTTTTAATATAAAAATTTAAATTTTTATTAAATGCAACCAACATTTTTAGTATATGAACCAACAACTATTCTTGCAATCCTTATTAACAACGCTATCTTGTCACAACAATTCAAATTTTTGATTTTTTAATCAACAACTCGTTCTTGAGACAACAATTTATTTTTTCAAAGTGTTGACAATTTTTAGATTTAAGCGAAAAATAAAAGTTCTTACTTTACGGCTAACATTTTTATTGTTAAGATAAGAATTTAAGTTATTGAGTTCATTTTAACCTACGGAAATTGTTGGGCCAAAAAGTATAAAATTGTTGGAATTACAACTTTTTTTTCTGAGTGGGTTAGCGAATGAAGGAAATGAAATATTGCGAAACAAATATATGTTAAATTTTATTAAATTTTAAGTTTGCATATATGTATAATACATAGATATTTATAAGCAACAAGATGCAATATTTGAAAGCATTGTAAATTGAAATGTAAATTAGGCGTAGACTATTTGTTAATAAATAACTGCAGATATAATTTTTTTTTGCTTCTGTTTTGGCATTAGGTGTTTTTTTTAGAATTTCCAAAATGGATGAAACGTCAATTCATTAAATCTGCCATGCGTTTTATCGCATTGTTTTGAAAAAAAAAAATTGGCCCGCGAGACCACGTGCAACCACATGAAAGCGCCCCTAAGGCCGGCTCTCCTGGAAAACAGTTTTGCTGAGCAGTGAACAAAACTTGTAGTTCAATTCGAAAGTGGTTTGGCAAACATTTTCTAAATACCTATCTCGTTATTGATAACTATTGGAGTAGCAAGTGACAAGATTTATTAGTTTTTCTCACATATTCGCGCTGGGCGGCAAATTCTTTTTTAATCAATGAGTTTATTTCTCTATATGTATGTAAACGTAAACACAATTGATTTTGTCACGTATTGTATCCCAACAATAACTAGGCCACTTACGATCCTTTATTATTATAAATCTGTTAAAATAAATAAATGAATTAACAAATTAATTTCTTTGTACGGGGCTGTATTTATTTTAATGACACCCAACAATAATATTCCCATCAACACAAGCGTTGGGTTAGAACTTTATTAAATTTGTTGATTTGTTTAATCAAAGGTCACATGACATTTCAAGCTCAGAGATATGCAAAAATAAAGTAAAACTTCACAAATATGAAATGTTTATATAATGGAGCCCTAAAAATAGAAGTACGTTTTTATTAACCTTCTAGTACGGAATAAAAAAGCTAGCACTTTGATAAAGATTGGTCGAAATGATACAGCCCTTAATCAAAAATTTTGAAAAATAAACCAAACACGATTTTCAGCTGATATGCGTATAAATATTTTCTTTGAAAAATCTCAAAAAATTTGCTTACAGCCAACATTTTTGTTTGTTCAGATTTCGCTACAGACATAAGCTCATCGATTTTTAAAGCATAGCTTAGTTTTTTAGGCGCTTTATGCATTAAGTCCTTAGACATACGCCGAATACCTTACCAACCAAGTTGCCATTGTATGATGCTGTTGCATATGGAAGCATATAAAATAGAAACAGATTGATTTTTTTTTTTAGTCTAACGCTCTTGCGTTAGAAAAATTTGTTTTAATTCGATAGTATATTGAATTATTACTTTTGAATTGCTCAACACAGCTGCCAATAAGATCATAATTTGAGAAATTATCCAGAATCTGGATATCATCATATAATCGTCATATTTACGAGTATTTATATTACTACCTTTGGTATTGCTTTCGCTGTTAAGGTGTAAATGGTAACGCTAACAAGCCTGCGTAACAAAAGTGATTAATGTAAGCTTGACACCGTTTGAAAAAATTACCAGTAAGCGCCCATCCTTATCGCCTCTCGGAGTAAATTAATACTGCAGTCATAGATTTTAAAACATTTAAAACCATCGTACTTATATGTAGCGCACATTATATACGTGTAACTTTAAATTATTATCTAATTATATGACACTATCGATGACATCATATCTTAAGCTTTATTTATTGGAAAACTATTAAAATCAATAGGCATTGGGATTCTACTGCAAATATCTTCTAAATGGTTAGAGTAATTGATTAACCACCTGAGACCTTTTTTGTAGAGCGTTCAATTTCCTATAGAAATAATTGAAGCTCATTTGACAATTATTATTTTTTAGTAAGTTACAAAACTCAAAACAAAAAGTTATTTTCCTTAAAATACTTCAATCTTTGACCTTGAATATCTTTCAAATGGTAAGATTAATGAAAAAAGTGTTTGAGATCATTTTTGTACAGCGTTTAATTTCCTATAAATATTGACAATGCAACTGGTTTAACAATCTATTGGTGATAAGATATGACCATTTTTATATGAGACAAAATTAAAAATGGAAAACTATGATGAGCATAATCTTCCCGTTAATATTAAAAGCTCAGATTCGGTAAGTACTTCCTAGAGGTACCTAGGAACTAGTTTCCGTGTGTCGGATTCAAAAAAAAATCATTTGTTTTATTTGACCCACCCTAATATATATATATACTCGTATATAGTACATTGATATCAAAACCGGTCAAGTCCACTTTTTATTGAACAAAATTGGTTGATTACTATGTCAAAACCAGCCAAGAGTCCATGTTCAATGGATCATAGCCCGCCGAGTCCAAAATTGATTTATCAAAAACATAGGCAGATGAAACTCGAAAATTCTGATTTGACGTGTTTTCAGTAAGAAATTTTATAAGCTGGGGAATACGTTTCAATGAACATAAGGACTGTTCCAGAAAAACTTGCGCTTTTTATATTTTGTATTATACTCTACCTGGTAATCTTATAGGTCTAAAAAGACAGAATATTTGTTCTATATAAAGTGACGTTGATGTATAACACTTGAAGATAGCACTTTTAACGACAAAGATATCTAACAAGTAACAAAAAAGTCCGCAAACTGATTTTGTCCACATACCTGCAAAATTCAGAATTAAAATATTCAGCTATAGCAAAAATAGTTGGTGCATCAGAAAAAAATGGCTTTACGGTTATTTCTAATTATAAGAAGGGTCTACCTGTTTCACGAAAAAAAGGTTCAGGCAGAAAACCAGAATTTTCTAACCCAAAGGTAGCGACGAAGGTGAAGCGCCTTTTTAAGCAAAATCCCAACACTTCAGTGCGTGATATGCCAGCTAGAGCAGATACATCAAAATCTACTGTGCAAAAGATAAAAGAGAAAAGTAAGCTAAATACATATACAGTTCAAGAAGTACCAGATCGTTCTGATGAAAAGCAGTTAATGCTCTGATGCAAGCACGAAAATTGAATGAAAGGTACCTGACTAAATTTGATTGCTGTGCTCTGGACGACGAAACTTACTTCAAAGCAGATTTTAAGCAGCTACCTGTTAACGAATATTATGCATCGCCGAAAAAGGGCCATGTGTCTAGTAAATTCAAAGAAAAAAAAATTTCGAAATTTCAGAAGCAATATATGGTTTGGCAGGCCATATGCACCTGCGGTCTCAGAAGCAGATTTTTTGTTACGCAAGGCACAATCAATTCCAAAGTTTATATAGACGAGTACCTCGAAAAACGTATTCTACCACTTATTCGTGCACATGAGGGTACCGTGATGTTCTGGCCAGATTTAGCAAGCTCACATTACTTTAAAGCTACGATGGAATGGTATGCAAGTAAAAATATCAATTTCGTACCAAAAATAGGAAATCCGCCCAACTGCCCAGAGCTTCGCCCATCTGAAAGATATTGGGCTCTAATGAAGTAAGATTTTCGAAGGAGTGGTAAGACTGCAAAAAATTCACAAGACTTTCAGACTTAAGTGGAAAAAATCGTACCATACTGCGATGAAACGACTGGACAAAATTTAATGAAGGGTCTTACGAAAAAAGTAAGAAATTTTTATATAAAAAAAAGGTTACTTAGTTTTTAGTTATTTATATTCTGAACACTAGCCATTATTAATAAAAACGAAAAAAGAACAAAAAACTACTGTGTATTTTTGTATAACTAAAAAACAAAGCGCAAGTTTTTTCTGGGACAGTCCTTAGGTGAAGATAAACGTTTTTCGTTGTTTTTCTAAGAGTATGAAAAAGGGACTTTGCCGGGTTTGCAACTGGACGCCTCATATGTCACTAGGAGAATTTCCTAAATTGATGTTTTATATAATCAGTAAGAATTTAATGAGAATTCAAAAATATGTTAACAAAATTTCAAAATGGCAAAAGCAGCCGTTGAAATAATCGATGGCAAAAAACTGTTAAATTCATATATTAAATTTTTAAAAAATTAATCTTTTTAACCAAAACAAGACACATAAATAACTACTCGCGACAATCATTCTGTATTAAGGGGTTAAGTATTATATTGTTAGATCATTCAATAAAAAGTACCGAAGGTGGAAGCTATGGTTGAGTAATTTTGATTTAAATTGTTATTTGATTTCACCCAATGTTCTGAATTGTTCTAAAAGGTGATGATTTTAATTAGTAGTTATATGATGATTTTAACTGTATTCGGTCATCATAGTAAAAAAGTATTTATAATAAGTGTTTACTTTTGGAATAAAAAGTTAACAACACGGCCTTGTTTTTTTTAAATATTCAATTTCAAATGCAAAAGCAAACACAATTGCAAAATTTCCCATACAAATTTTATTGTAACTAAGGTGCGATTATGAATTAAAGTGGCGTATTTCAAGCCTTGATTAGGTGTCTACACTAAATTAAAAAGCTAGAGATAGATTGCTATAGTTGTTGCATTATTGTTTTACATTTTATATTTACAGGGTGAAAAGAAATTACGGAGGCACATTCTACTGAATAGGCACAACTCAAAATTTGTCATTTTCGAGTTTACTTATTGAAACTGCTCATCATAGACATATCTACCAGCCCAAAAGAGATAAGTTAATTTTTTGCTGTATTTTTCTGTCTCGCTTCATGTTGCAATGGAAATTAGACTGTAATATGCAAAAATGTTCTATTTTTAGTTGTGTTGGATTTTAAAAGTAAACTTTCACGATTGGTTTCAAACCATAGTTGTAAGTACATTTTTCTAAATAATCCACACTATATTTCTGAAAAATAGTTCACAAGCTCCAAAACAGTTTTTTCTGAAACTTCAAAATTTTTCATTCGCTGTATTGATACGTAAAATGATTAATTTTCATTCATTCCATAAAAAAAAATCAATTGAAAAATCTTTCTGTTGATCTTTCCTTTTCAAATCACAATCTTTTGCGAAATGTCAAATTTCTGAAAAGGTTTTTTTTTGCACCTAAATTTGATGGAAGCGAAGTTTCAAATATTCTACGGTAGCGTAATTACCTTTCCGAAATATAAGGTTTGTTAAGATAAAAACCATATGGCTGGCCTTGGCAGTTTCTTATGATTTGCTTATCAAATATTGATCTATGTGACTCCAAACATAAATTACTGCGTATGCCTTTAGAAAGCTCAGCTTTCTCTTATTTTCTCTTTTTTCTATACGTCAGCAATTTCAGATATTATTGCTTATAAGTATTAAAGACTCCGCTTCGAGTTTTTTGGAGATATTGCAGGTTATTTCAAAATCCTCGCGTGTGTGAAAAAAACTAAATGAAAATGCGGTTTTACTAAAGAATTTTCTGTTAACAATAAGGACAATAAACAGAAGTTCTACTTAATTTCAGAGATTGTTTATATGTAGACCAAAATATTTTCGTATACGAGTTTTTAACTTCGGGTTGAACAATTTGTTGTTCGCATTTAAAGTGTTTTTGTAAATTGAGTATGTTTGTCAAAATGTTTCCTAGTTGTAAATCAAGACAACTAAAAGGAGATAGAAAACACAATTGGAATATGGATATGGTCGAAATGTAAAGATAGTGAATATATTTGGACAGTGTTATGCAATAATGTGTCCACCCACATGGAATTAGTTTTGATTTATTAACATTTTTCTTTGCTTATTGTAGGACAAATGTTATGAAATCCAAAATTAGTTTCATTTGTTTTCAACCTCTTATTTTGAAAAAGATCTTCCCAAAAAAAAAATTTGAGAATTTCTTCAATATAACGAATACATATACAGTGCATTTAGAACTTGATCTTACCTGAAAATGTTCGGAGCATTCAGTACAGCCAAAGAAGAATTTAACATAACCATGCATAGCCTGCATGACTTCCAAGGGATCTTGGCTTTGTTCATTCTTAGAAGCCTGCACTGTGATGAAGTGAAATAGCTGCCATAGTGAACAGGTAAAACCACGTAAACCTGCTTTCGATCCACTACAACCAACAAAACGATTCGCTGAAAATATAGGTTGAAACAGTTGTTCCAAACGAAAAACTTCATCCTCAAATTCTTTGCCACTCAGATTTTGATTATGTTGCACAACAAACTCATACAATTTGGAAACAAAAGTGCGACCATTATTTCCAAGGGGATTATAACGCTGCACCATGGCTAAGTAGCGTTGTAAGGCAAGTAAACGTTCCCCACTAATATTCGCCACCTTGGGAATTTCATTGAAAATAGTAGAACGTATAGCCATTTCAAGATCTGCCTGATAGACAAGATGCTTATTTCTCAGCACCTCTGCTAGAATACGAGCATTTTCTGCTTTTTGCTCATCATCATCTTTCACAGAGCTAACAGCGACAGATTTTTCTGTAGTGAACGGCCGCTCAGTAACGTGCAGCGAATGGAGAGCGTTGACAATCGTTTCGTTGTAGGCTTTACTGATAAGCTCCGTTTTTATATTTAAGGGAGTTACAATGTGTTTACGATTCACAATGGCAATTTTGTACCCACCAATAGTCCCATCTACTTGAAATTTTGCGGCTGTATTATTATCCGAAACTCGACGCACTTCAACTGCAGGATATTGTTGCAGAGCGAGTATGGTTTCGATACCCACAGTTGAGTTTTCAGGTTCGTACACTACAATCATTAATTGCTTCTTGTTGCTATCCAGTGCATCGAAGAGATTTTCTGCCTCTTTTTCTGTTATCGGTTGGAAATTTGGCCAATTATCATTTGTGTGATTCTCTGCCACAATCCACTGGGCAAGACTTGAACGTATAGCATCCAAATCTTGCGTTTCCACCCGTTTACCATAGTTGTCAGGACCTGGTTGGAATCCCAAACCAAAATAGCGCAATGACGGGTATGCCATCACCTCATATTCACGGCAAATGTCGTTGTTTTCTTCAGCTGCGCAGTCCATTGCGCAAACTTTCAAAACGTCTCGCCAGGGCAGCAATTCTTCGGCGAGTTTTTTGTACGCAGGCGCAAAACGCTTACAATGCCCACAATAACTGTTATAGAACTCAACTAACGAGGTATGATTTTGCTGCAAAATTAAGGACTTGAAGTTGTTCTGCGTCAGCACTAAAACTTTGTCACTAGCATTATAGAGACCAAGTTCTTGCGATGATGCTGGGGATTCTTGTTTCATCAAATTCTCGTAGCGTTGCAGTGGAACACCGGCATCAACAAGAACCATTGTGTAAACACAGAGAACACACACCACCACGGCAGCAGGAACGTGTTTTCGTTGTTGTTTCATTCTATCGGAAAGTTTCCTCTTAAGTTGGACTTTCTAATTTGTAAACTTGGCCTTGCAACTTGTTGACCTCACAATAATTTTTCTGCAAGTAACATTTGTTGTTTGTTCCTTTGAATGATTTTCTTTTTGTTTGTATTATTCTATAACAAGACGTGGAATGAATAGCGACGCATTGGATTTGCTTGTTTTGTACAAAATTTCTTGTGTTATGCGCACGTATTAATTTTTCTCTCGATTTCACTTTTTTTAACTTAAACTGGTTTTTCCGCACCTTCGACTAACTAATTTGTATTCTCGAAAGTTTCCTACATACTAAAAGAACGATAATTTATTCTAACGCTAATTTGTTGTTTGCATGCTATGTCAGTATGTCAACGTTTACACGAGCAAATTCGGTTTGAGAAATTCTTGTCTATTCTCTTTTGTGAATTTCTTTTGCGTTTACACACGGAAACCATGATTTAACTAACATGGTTACTGCACTAAAAATTGTTGCCTCTTTCTCCTATTTTCCGTCCACAGAATAAGTCAAAATCGAGCAAAACAAAACGTCAAAATTTAGTCAACATTTTTGTTTCAAAAGTGTTAGTATTTCTTTGTTTAATTAAAATAATATACCGAATTTTTGCGAATTATGCCGCGTGGTTGCGTCGAAGGAAAATATTTTCTTATTTGCTGTTCCTATGCATGAAGGAAGACGTGGACGGTGGATCGAAAGCTGTGGCCAGGATTAGAGGACTTGTGGCCGTGTTTGCCATAAGCATTTCGACAAAGTAGATTTCCTGGAACTAAAACGTGCAGACTGATGCCATCTGCAACACCAAAACGATTTTTATATTATTCCTCAAAAATTTTTATTGTAATATGAATACTTGCATTCAAATAAATGTTCAATGTGCAGTCAAGTTTTGCAAAAATAAAATAGCATTCAGAATCAAACAAGAAAAAAAAGCGTTATATATATCCGCGCAAAAATCTTAATGCTTCCATGTCCTTAACCTGTAGAGTCACTTGTCCACGATGCAGCGTCAATGTGTAGGCATCCTGTAACTATTGCACAACATACATTTCTGCGCTTTCTTGCAAGGTCTCGAGGGCAAATCCTGATATACGGTTCACCTCAATACCACGGCCAGTATTAATCAAAATTTCTTTTATTAAGCGTCCAAAAGGTAAACGCGGTACTAGAAAATCTGTGGAAGAAAAACATAAGGCACTAAAAATCCTGGCATGGTGCATCAAAGCGTTCTTACCTGTAGTCTGCATTAATTGAAACTAGGTTCGAAATTGAAGTGGCATGCGCTGTTTACGACGACCTGCAGCAGATTACCGTTCCTTAACTGACGAAGGGGTAGGATCCCGTTGGTGTTGCGCTGCGGGTGGTTCGTTGGTGTTGCGCTGCGGGTGTTCGTTAGTGTTGCGCTGCTGGTGTACATTGGTGTTGCGCTGGAGTTTGGCTAGTCTTCTTGCGTGCCATAGGTTGTTTATTGATGCATTCTAAGCAGCTCTGCTTGTTGATGTTTATATGGGTTTACCTGTCCTGTGAATTCTAGTCCGTAATTAGTTGCATTATCCATTTCTTCTGGCGACTGAAATTCCTGAGGATTCCGCTGTGTCGGAATCACCGAAAGTTGTTCCAGCTTTACTTGATCTTCGCGGCATGACTTTTCCTCCCTTTAAGTATTTGCTCCAAGCGCAAATTTCATGGCTTTTGCCATATTGTAAAAGTTTTTTGTTTTGTTGTGATTATGATTTTGACACATTTTCAAATTTTGACAATTCCATTTCATACAATCAAGTGTGTTATAATTTTTGACAGCGAGTAGTCGTTGTTGATTTCCCGACCTCGTCCGTATTTTGTTCTACGCATAATGCGTTATAGTAGACGGAGTACGAAATCGTCAAAGGGTACCCACCCGCTGTCAAAATTATAATATATATAATTGATCGTACGAAATGGAACAGAATTGCTGCGTGCTACTGGTAACCTGCCGACGGATACCCGTCCATTTATATTTATTTCTATTTTCATCGTTAGCGTACGGCAATGAGTGTTGCATTTCCAACCACCTTGTGCCAATTTATTTATTCACGTCTGCAATGTCATGAAAACAAAATGGTAGCTGAACTTTCCGTCGATCGTGTTCCGACGCAATTAGGGCCGTACACACCATCCTTAATGCTGTCCATCATGATTGACGTACTCGAATAACTGTAAATTTCGTTTTGCGTGCACATCATACAGCATGCCATCAAACATCATTTGCAGAAAAATTTTGAGGTGTACACATCACTCGCATTACTCACTTTTCTTCTTTGTTTTTTATTTTACGGAGGTGCTGCTTCCTGTAAAAATAAAAAACAATTGTTTTCAGCTCCCTAAAAACGAAGATATGTCTCTTAAGAAACCTAAAGTGTGAAAAAATGTGGCATTAGGTTCACTCATTCAATCGCTCCTAACGTTGTCATATTGTAGTAGATTTTCTTCTAGTTCATCGTGAATTTTCTGTAAAAGTATCCGTTCTATGTGTATGGAGTGAAATTGTTTTTTGCAAATGCAAAATCTGATTTTTTATTAAATCTGGCTTATTATCATTCAAATATTTTGAACCACTTATTCAATGAAAGATGTAATCACACATGTGTGTCATAGTTCAAGATATTAATTTTAAAGTGAATGGCGGTCGAAAAAATTAAAAACACACAATATTTCGAAAATTGTACCATTCAAAAAATTTTTTTTTTCATATTCGAATTCAGCAACAAAAACTACATAAAAAAGTATTCATGGAACATAAAAAAAAATTCATTTTGTAAGCTAGTGCTATTATTCATGCACACCGTCGATGTTCACTCCATGAAATCTTATTTGAAATGAAAAATTTGCACTAGGCTTCGCAGCCAGCGTTGTACGGACGGACAAGCCAGCAGAGAAAACAAAAAAATTTGAAATCCATCCATCCATCCATCCAACATGAGTGTCAAGCGGCTGGTCAAACCGTTCACATTATCAAATAATGAAGTTTGTCAAGCATGATGGACAGCATGAAGGATGGTGTGTACGGCCCTATTGTGTTTACTCGAACGATGTTCTGATGGTTTGTTTTTTAAATAGTGGGTAATTGTTGTCGATTTCCTGATCCCGTTGGTATTCTGTATATTACACAGAAGCCAAATCGCACGTTAAAATTGCGTTTAGCTTCTGAGTTTGACAGTGTTCGAAAATCTATATGATTCAATCATGCCGCACAACTACTCCGACGTATCTCTGTTTCACACAACAAAAAACCACTACGAAGTCATGCGTCGGCGCTTAAGTTCGGTGTGTGTGAATAGCATAATTGATGGTGGATGTAGTTGCATAGACAACGTTTACATGAGGAAACTCTTGAAAGAAAGTTTCCTGTTTGTTGGCAAGAAGGGAAAAAACGAAAGGGTGGTGTACAGAATTTGTCGTACACGCGAAATCCCTTTCGTTCTATTCGTTAGCTGATATTATGCTTTGAATTTACGTTTGTTGTGGCGTGTTGACGCAGTAATTGCTTTGAAATTTTCTTGCACAAACAAATTCTAGTTTCCGTGTGTAAACGCAAAACAAATTCACAAAAGAGAATAAACAAGAATTTGTTTGGCCGAATTTGCTCGTGTAAACGTTGACATAATGAAGAATTATAAAAATAGTACACGCAAAACAGCAAATAGATACCTCGCTGTCAGATTTAAACAGGCTACACCAGCGTTTTTTCAACGCGCGTTTTATTAGGCTCGGTTCACGCTAGCGTTTTTTCAACGCGAGTTAGCTAACACGCGTCGGAGTAACTGTTTTGTCCTTAAGCACCGCATTAATATCTGAAACATTAATTTTGCCTGAGCTCTATATGGAGCTGACTGTTGGACAATAGGCAGAGTTGCGAAACAAGTCAAGGTCATTTGAGAGGAAAATATTCCGTCGGATATATCGTTCCGTATTTGCGAACGGTGTTAAAAAATATGAAGATTGATTCAACTGAGAAATCTATGAGCTGCCAAATGATACAGATGTAGCTCATAAAGTGAAAATCTGTCGACTGCATTGGTTCGGATATATCGAGCAAATAGAAGATAAAGCTCCAGCCAAGAGGATTATCAATTCAAATCAGCCAAAAGCGAGAAGAAATCCATAATTTTAGAAATCAGGTGACCATGTGCCATAGTATATACAGCGCTTGCATCAATGAAGATATTGAGGCAATAATTCCAAAATAGGATAGTTTTCAAATATGGTATTTTTAGATGGTCACCACGACCGCCTGTTCCAAATTTTTCCTTGTGGGGTTATCTTAAGCAGAAGTGTATGTGAATCTGCAAGAATCATAAAGCAAGCCTATTTCGAAAAAAGTTTTAGCGATTTGGATAAAACTTGGTGATTTTGTGCACATCTGTTATAAGTTAAAGTTTCAAGTTTTCAAAGGCTTTAAAGGGGCGTGGCACAGCCGTAAATTTAAGCTTTCATAACGTCATAACTCGTAAGCCGTGCAAGATATTGCGATGAAATTTGGTACACGAATACAGATTACATATATTTTGAATTGTGCTTAAAGTGGGCGGAATTTTAAAAATGGGCGTGCCACTTTTCCACAGTCGAAAATTTTGAATCCGTATAACTCAAAATTGGCACATCATAAAAATTTCAGAGATGTTACCGCTGAAAGCAGATATCAGTACAAGATACGTCAGTATACTGGAAAATCTCGTTGAAGGGCGGGTGGAAGATATACTTGCTAAAAGCTATCTTATTGCAAAAGTTTGGCACAATAGTACCAGTGGGCGTGGAACTTCCATATTAACATGAAATTGTAAGCGCTATTTTAAGTGAACTACATCAGCAAGTGGTATGAAATCTAATGCAAATGGTTTACTTGCTCTAAGGTATATCTAAACTAAAAGCGGCCGAAACAGCACCAGTGGGCGTGGCACCTCCCATACAATTAAATTACGTTAAGTGGCATATCTATCGAAATGTGTGAGCAACTGTGCTTAAATTTGGTGTAAGAGGTTTGTTGATGGAAAGATATTACTGCATAAAAATCGGACTGGATTGTACCAGTGGGTGTGTCAATGCCCTAAATTTTAAGACTAATTACGACATGTATCACAAACTATACAAGCTATTACGTTAATATTTGGTACACGTACGACAATCACGAATATAATTTATTGAACCAAAATTATGCGGAATTGGAGAACTGGGCGTGGCATATTTGAATTTTTGTATTTCTATTCGATTTTTTCCAACATTTTCCATATTCTTTTGACTTTTTCACCGTTTTAACTTTTCCAATATATTCCATATGTATATTTTGTTCGACATTTTTATTTTCTATATTTTTAAGACTTTTTCAGCGATTTTGAATTGTTTCAACATTTCTCAATCTCTTTCAACATTTTTTTTTGAGTTTTTTAACCGCTTCCAAAATTTTCCACATTTTTTGACTTTTTCAATTTCTTTCAACTTTCTTCAATGGTTTCCATATTTCAAAGACTTTTTCAGTTTTTTTCAACCTCTTACATTATTTTCCACTCATCTTCAACGACTTTTTAACATTCGCTTAAAAGGTACTTTCAACGCAGTGTAGGATATGTGAATTTCAGCCTGGCCGAAGCTAACAGCCTTAATAGTTCCACCACCCGTAGAAAAATAGGCATCTATCAACATATATCTTAACTCGAATATATAATATGTACCTTTTTTGCCAAGATTTTTAACTCACTCCAATCCAAATTTATCTCTCGCAGCACTCAAACTCTAGTTACAGCCTTAATTATGGGCTATAGTTAATGTAGACAATTTCTTCTGACCTATAATAAATGTTGTCTACAACAAGCTTGACGTCATCTTCTACTTTGCTTTTAGGTGCGCAACTAAATTCTCGCTGTTTTTTGTTAGAAAATGCAACTTTATTGTCCAAAAATAGATATCACTTTTCCCCATCTTTCTGGTAGAGCTCAAATGCCATCACGGTAGAAGCGTTCGTCTCTTGAGGTTATCCACTAATCAAGCCATTTTTTGAGGTCTTCATAGGTGTTGAAATGCTGATCAGCCAGACCCTGTGAACAAGTAGTAGTCTGACGGGGCAATATCTGGGGAATACAGCGGGTGGGGTAGGACTTCCCATTTGAGAGTTTCCAAGTATGTTTTCACTGGTTTAGCAACGTGAGGCCTAGCGTTGTCATGCAATAGGATTATTTTATCGTGCCTCTATTCGTATTGAGGCCGTTTTTCAAGCATGCAAACGCTTGGAAATGGCTTGTCGGGAAACTCCCAATACTGAAGCAAGCTCTTCTTGCATTTGGGCCGAATCCTCATCGAACAATGTCTCCAATTCCGTATCATTGAAGGCTTTTGGCTTTCCTTCACGTGGTCGATCGTCGATGTCGAAATCATGGTCTTTAAAGCGACGAAACCAATCTCGGCACGTTGTTTCGCTCAGAACACCATCTCCGTAAACTTTTTGGAGCTCTCGATGCACGCCAGCCGCCGTTTTCTTCGATTGAAAGAACGATTATTTGGCACAAAATCAGTCATTTTCGGGCAACCACAAACAGACTATGAAAACACAAAATCTTAAAAGTGTCAAATCGGTTTATTTACCATATGTTTAGGCTAGATTCATAACGTTTCGGTATGATCCAAATCGACCTGCTCTTACAGCTAGCGCCATCTATTGACAAACAGCGAGAACATAGTTGCGCACCTAGTATTTAGTCAAATCAAATGATTCGAAAAAGCGATGCAAAAGGTTTGAAATTAGAACCTACTCAAGCGAGTAGATGATCTACTTTCTAATTGAATTTATTGTAGGCTTCAAGTCCAAAAAAACAAAATCACAAAATGTCGCACAGTGTAAAATGTTTGGATATTAATTATGTTCAAAGTTTTTGCTTATTTCTTTTAAATATCTATATCTTACAACGCAGAGGCTCACATTGTTTGCATTTATAACTTGATGATACCTCTGCACTTATCGACGTGATTTGACTCATCGCAGAATTGACTCACCTACATTTTATTTGTTATCATAAAAAGGCTATAGATTTTCGTTGAGCTCAGCAAACTTGAGCGGATCGATTACATATATTTAAATGGAATTGAACAGCTACGAAAATTAATGTCGGTCAGATCCGATTTTGAAAAATGTAATTTTATATGAATTTTATATTTTCTTGTATGAAAGAATAATTTGGAAACATTCGTAAATAGCAAAAAAGTCAAGTGCCTATAGATAGCTATACATATGTAAAACTATATAGAACACTATCGATTCATATAGCTTGTCTAAATATACTTCATAAATAGCTACCAATTTTCCTACTACTACTACTTTTGAAGGAAGTACTGTTCGAAAAACTCTCATAACACCAATCTCTTATACTAAGTATAATACACTAATGGTATACAGAAGTTCTTGGGTCTGTGAAAAAAGAATAAGTTCACGCAGCATGAAATGTTAAAAAACTCAAAAGACTTGAGATTATGTTGAAAAAACTGAACGATTTTAGAAAAAATCACAAATGTTGGAAAACTCGAAAAATGTTGGAAAATTTGAAAAATGTCGATGAAGCTGGCAATTGTCGAAAATGTTGAAGAATGTCGAAAAAGTCGAATAATGTCGGAAAAATGTAGAATTTGAATGGAATTTAAGGCACAGAAAATACGTAAAGAATGTTAAGTATTATATATGTAATGCATGCATAGCATATACATTAAACAAAAAATACGGCATCTAATTATGTACATAAGTTATGACACTAAGTGCTGGTCTGATAGACGATCTATAAATCTACGCCAGTATTAATTTTCTCTAATACTCTTTTCTTATACCAGCCAGGAACTACGTTCCCAGTTGAATGAATGGGTCGAATATTTGATTTTGTATGCAAAGCCACTGCTGTATTATCCGACGCTATTCCGTTAGTTAACAGTCTTCAAAAAGCACTGGAGAACATCAAACACAAATAAATCCAGCTGGTACTCCAGCAAGCAGCCACCGCTCTGTTATTGGCTCTTGAAAAAAGTTTTAATTTTGAAAGTGAAGAATCTTATTATTTAGCAACAGCGCTTGGTCCTCGATATAAACTACAAACATTCCAATCGCGGTCTACTACTTCTACGACAAAAAAGCGGCTTGCAAATTTAATTAATTTACCACTATACTCCGAAGCCTCTTCAGAAATAGTTACGTTCCAACCTAGTACGTTCTGAGTTCTGAGCCAATTACAAGACGGGGGATGTGGAGTATGTGGATATATAATTTATATGTGGATATATAAAATTAAAAAAAAATAAAAAAAAATTTAATTCTTCTATTACATATGGCTGTTGATTTATCTATAATGATTTTACAACTTTGCATCATAGTTACTCCTTCTTTTTAATGCAATGCCAGTCTCTGCGTCAACTTTTTATGAATATCGGTATCGGTATCGTATTGGCATCAATCATAACTTCTAAACTAGTGTAGCGATTTCAATAACTATATTGTCACTGATTTTCGTATATCTAAGAGCCATTTTCACAATGTCCGGATGGATCTATATCTGGACTTTAACCCACAGTTTGGCATAAGATCTCACAGAGTTTGTCAATAACAGTGCCGTTGAAGATTAACCGGATATTGCGAAAACGTCCCTAGCAGTTCAAAATTTTGAAAAATTGTGCATAGGGGCCAAAACAATTATTTTGTTAATATCTCTGGATTTAGCTAAGATTATGTGTAAGAGTATTGTTTTTTTCGTAAGCACCACACTTAAAAATTGCAATATTGTTATTTTACATTGAATTTTATATTTGTATATATGTACCTCTCTACTAGATAACGCTGAGCATAACTTTTAATATTCTTTTTAAACGTTGTAAGTTTAATAGAGTGTAAAATAACTGGAATTATTAAGATGTCTACGAAAATATGCAGCTATATAGAAGAAGGAGGAAGTGCAACTTTACACCCGATGTCAAACCATTACTTGAATAAAATAAACACTTAACAGGTGCAGGATATTATATATTCTACCGGTTCTACTCAACATTAAAATAATCTAGAAAATCAACTCTGTATGTTAAATGTTGAACTGTTTAAAATGCAGCTCTTTCGAATTGAATAAGAAATAAGATTTCATCAAAATCGATATTCGAAACCTTAACAGCCCAGTAATATCACAAGTCGGCAAAATTTGACTGATTTTGGAAAGCAGAAACTCTAGTATACTCTTCTGAAGATCTCCGGTGCGCTGAATCCTAATATAGTCTCAAATTTGCTTCAACATATCAGATTTTTGAAGCATAACAACCTAACCTAAAAGAGCAAAAAATATTGTTTATTTTGACTTATTTTAGGTTATGTAATATGATAAGGTATTTTGTTTTTACATAGCTTTTAATAGTATGTTTAAGTATGATTTCTTATTCTTTAAAATCAATTTTTAATCGTCCAGATATCTTCTTTTTTCACCAAGATACCATAGTTTGAAGTTTGTTGGCAAATCTTAAAAACCTGATGTGATGTAGCAATTCTGAGGACAGATTCGGGTTTAGTGCAACGGAAATTTTCAGAGAAGAGTACTAGAGTTTCTGCTTTCTGACCCTTGTTGGCCTGTGTATTCTAAATAGTTTAACAAAAGAATAACACAAAATTTATTGAAATTGCTTTAGTAGTTGAGGAGCTATTTGAAAATTGCCAAATATCTTGGTCAGCAGAAACACCGGGTGTTTTTAAATACCTCTCTTCGTTGCAGCGTTTTCTCGATGAAAATAAGCTGATGCTCATTATCGATAAGGCTGCGGAATGGCACATGGTATGGTCGTATTTATTGATGGAATACGATCGTATTCATTTTGGGTTTCCTAAATGTATTTTAAGTCACCACTTTTCATGCGGCCTTAGGCAGGTATGATAAACTAGAGCTCGTTTTGTTGCAGTTGCATCAAAAATGCAAGCATTTTGAAGCTATTTTAAGCGGAATCAACCAAGCGGCCCTGCACCGATGTTGTAATTACAATAAATATAATAACTTAGAAATGGTCAATGGTGGCCAAATGTAAGGACTCTCCCAGAAAAAACTTACCTTTTTTATTTTTTGTATTATGCTCTTATAGGTCTAAAAATCACAATATTAGTTCTATATGAAGAGACGTTTAATATGATGTATAACACCTAAAGATAGCACTTCTAACGACAAAGATGTCTAGCAAATGCCCACATATCTGCAAAATCCAGAATTAAAATATTAAGCTATAGCAAAAATAGTTGGTGCATCAGATAAAACTGTCTTTATGGATACTTCTTTTTATATTATAAGAAGGGTCTACCTGTTTCACGAAAAAAGGGTTCACCAGAATTTTCTAACCCAAAGGTAGCGACGAAGGTGAAGCGCCTTTTTAAGCGAAATCCCAACACCTCAGTGCGAGATATGGCGGCTAGAACAAGTACATCAAAATCTACTGTACTGAATAAAGGAGAAAAGTAAGCTAAAGACCTAAGAGTTCAAAAAGTACCAGACAAAGACATATAGAGTTCAAAAAGTACCAGACTGTTCTGATGAAAAGCAGTTAATGGCTCAGATGCGAGCCTGAAAATTGTATGAAAGGTACCTGACTAAATTTGATTGCTGTGTTATGGAGGACGAAACTTACGACAAAGCAGATTTTAAGCAGCTACCTGGGTAAAACGTAAGATTTTTCTGGGACAGTCCTTACAATACAGGGTAGATGATTTAGTAATTTGTAACGCAGTTTTAATGCAATTCAATTTTGCAATAGAAACCGTCAACTTGATCACATGACAGCAAAATGGAATAAGCCGATAGTTTAAAAACTCATGTGAAAAACGACTTCAGATTTTTTTTTTCGAAAAAAATCATCGGAATACAATATTCTTAAAAAATAGTTCCGTACAAAATTTGCGACACAAACAAAATTTGGAGACAAACCCTAGCATACATTTTTTCTGATACCAACTAAGTGCATACATATGTATTTCATGAGGAATTTTAATTTGATAGCTTTTTGAAACATAAAACAATTGCTTTTTATAACAATGTTATTTTGTTTAAGTACTTCTTACAGTAATAATTCATGCAAGTCATATTGCTTGTAGGGTATAATGTTCAAAGAGTTTGAGTCATTTCAGTACAAAATTGAGTGAATTTCAATACGTTGCTTGAATGTTGCCTGCCAACATCTTAAGCAAAATCAGTTTAGTCTCAGACGTCTACGACAGTTTGTTGTCGCTCGGTTTAATTATCATTTATGCAATTAGACGTAATTCGAGAGTATTTCAATTACAAAAGCGTTTGTTTTCAATATTTTCCATACAAAACAAAAGAAAAAACAAAAGAAAGAAATGACAACTAATTTGGCGATATTTGAGGTCGTTGAATCTGAATCTTGATTTTGGACTTGGACACACTTACCCATAAACTGTGGAAATGCAATTTTTAAGCTTGATCTGTATATCTTAACTTTTCCACAATATAGATGAAAGTTATTATTTGTTATAGATTTTCAAATGTTGAATCTAAATTTGGTGACAGAATCTATTCAGCACAACAGAAGTCTGAGGCATACCGTCATAAGCTTTCCAGTATAAAATAATATTTTTGGTATATATGGGTTAAGTGCCTGAAAGTTTTGTATTCAACTTTAAATAATTTATAAGAAACTATAGTTTTCAATTAGTTAGTGAAAAAGTTAAGTTCTCCAGATCACTGCCGAAATGTACTCATTTTTAACATTCTGAGATTGACTAGCTTAAGATCCAGAGCCAACTCTACGACGACCTTGAAAGCCCCCAAATCAGTTGTCGATTCTTTGATTACTCGATAGCACTTTTTCTTTTTTTTTGTGCAGCTGTGTAATCATTTGATTTGAGCACAAAGAGTGTCCAGAGTATTAAATACTTTTTCTTTTGTATCTTTTGGTCTTTGCTTTACTCATATATACTGTGCCTCCTCTTGTCTGAGAGACCGGCATTGGATGTGTGTTTCGCGATCCGTTCTACTGTTAAATGTGCGATGTCGCTATGCTACGCTTTACTCGCCAGTAAGGTCTGGAGATTAAAATTAAAGATTTGAGACACCATGAAACCAGTCTAAATATAGACCCTGCCGCGAATGGTTGCAAACCAACAACGTTCTCAGCCGCATCCGTACAAAGTTCCTCATTTTTGTATTTAAAACAAATATAAGGAAAGAAATAAAAAATCGCGTTAATTTAATCTAATAACAGAAGAAACCAAAAAAAAAGTTGTATAAATGTACATAAAACAAAAATATATAATACACTTAATAAAGCTCGTGATAGTACATACATATGTACATATATAGCATGTTAAACCTATGCTCGTAATTAATGAAAGCTGTGATGGCAATAATACCAATTAAAAATAATCTTAAATTGTTAGTGACACCCTCTCTGGAATTGGCGTAATTAAATCTTAACAGTGGACTTAACATAACAAAGTGCTTGAGAAGTTCAAAGAAGCTTCAAACTTAATGAGAGTAAAAAAATATTTGTCCTGAATCAGGATAGTGCACATGTGTCTGATTGCATGCTGTGGAAGCAACACGCAGGTATTAACACATTATCTGTTATTTTCTATAGATAGTCTGGGAAATAATTCTTTCAAATATTTTGGCATCTATATGCCAGTCTTAAAGTAGTTTATTTAGTAATGGCTTTTAGCAGTGTTCTTAAATATGTTTTTTTAACATGACGGTAAGTTTAAATACATTGAAGATATCAACGAAAATGGAGTGAGCCGTCTTATAGTCTAAAGTCTTAGAGAAAGTCTCATATGACGGTGGATAAAAAAATTTTTGTTGCGGCTTAATCGGCTTAATTTAAATGAAAAATTTATGACTTTGTATTAAGGATAATTATGTAATATAGTTAGAGAGGCCCGTGCGCAGAAATCATCCAAGGGGGGGGGTTCAACTCGGATATTTCACATGAGGCTATAAAAAAACCTATGTTTTTTTTTGTTAATTTATTTTTTTTTTCGTGGAATTTCTCGAAAAAATATAAAAGGTACTTTTTTAAAATTATCATAACTCTAAAACTAATTGATAAAATTAATTTTAAAAACACAGGTTTTGTAGCTCTTGGCAAAACCTATCAAATGAGACTTTTTAAACTAAAAAATCTCCATTTGGTAAGGAACACCATGCATTTGTTTGGTAAAAAAAGGATAAATTTTCATATTTTCCTACGTTTTTCGTCATATAAGTAAGATAAAAAATTTTTTTCGCCTACCTACAAATATTATCTTTAAAGATAATTAAAAAAACAAAGATAATTATGTATTTTAAGCTAATTTTAAATTTTATTTGTTATTTTTTAGCTGCATTTTATAATTTAAGAGTTTTTTTTAAAAAGTAAATTCTTATTTTTGCTTTGAGAGAGTTGATAAACTGCTTTAAAAAATCTGAAAAAATTCAGGACTTATTGTTTTATGTTGTAGAACATACCACTGCATGACCAGCAAAATCGGTCATGCATTTTTGTTTTCTGAACAACCCTAATGCTTATGTATGTATAGCATAAACATATGTATTATATCCTTTTAAAGTCCATGAGACAAAAATATATAAAAATTATTTATCAGTAGCTCTGGCTCAAAAGAGTTTTTTTTAATTTTTTTCTGGTACACTGAGAAAAGAGTATGGTTCCTTTAAATATATGTATTTGGTTGATAGATTTTTAAAATATTTGTTAACTATCAACAAATTTTGGTAGTTATTACCATGTCCTTAATTGAAATTTAAATTGTTGCTTATTGGGCCAAACGTTCTATTAGTTTGAGTCGATTGAAAAAGTATGTTTGGTTGAATTTTACATTTGTTAATCCTATTTTATTTGATTTCACTTCTCATTAACATGATAACTTTGCAGTTCACAACATATTCAGGTAAAAAACTACTTAAGTATATTCTGCTTGGTACGCAATTTAGGTATTTATGATTGTATAAATACAAACGACAACCTATATAAGGATGTAAAATCGTTTTTTGGTCATCGGTTCTTAGAACAAATCGATATTAATAAATGTATACGTTTGCGAAAAAAATATATATTTTTAGTCAAATAAAGTGATTACTAACAATCGAATGATTCCTGCAACCAAAATATTTGTTTCAACCAAAATATGATTTGGTAATTATTACCAAATATATAATTGATTAAATAATATTATTCAATTCACTGTAATATGTGACACTTTAATATATATCAAATATTTAATTCGCCTATATCAAATATACCATTTGTTAATTATCACCAAATTTTGGTATATGTAATTAAATTGTTTTCTCAGTGTAGTATCAGATTCATGGGGGGGCCAATACGCTCCCCAGCCCTTCTGAATTGACGCCACTGAAAGGATGTTTAATTTTTTTCTTAGAAGACAGGAGGTGGCGTTTTAGTTCTTTGCTCTGGGTTACAAATGTTAATGATACGCTACTGTGTCTGGAAAACTGCACAATTATATTCAATTAAATACTAGTACAAGACTGTGCCATCCTGCTGGAAACTTATACCTTCAACATCCAAACTTAAAACATTCCGCCAATACAAATCAGTTCTAATTGTTCTGTAGCTCAATAATCTCATCTCTCTGTAATCTCATCTGCAGCTCCATTTTCAAAGGGGTGTGGCCCAATCACTACAACAGTTCAAAAACCCCCATAAAAAGTGACGCTTGATAAAAACATTGGCTTCTCATGAATCCCTCTTGGATTCCCGTATCCCAAATTCCGCAATTCGATTGGTAATCAATTTGCTGGTTTGAGTTTTTGGATTAGTTGGAGCTTTTAGATATGAAGATGCAAAACTTTCGAAAGAACTTGCTGTAATGTACTCATATTCTTAAATAGCTCTCTGTGTAGCGTTTTGAAGCTTATGCTTGTATGTCTCTCCTCAATTCCCTAACTTTTTGTTTGATGCTAGACCGAACCATTTCTTGTATTTGTGTGTCATTTGGATATATTACTTTAAATGCTCGTAATTCTCATCGTATAACGTTTTAAAGTTTTTGTTTCTACGGAGGATGTCACGCTCTCTAGTCGAAGTTGGCCAAATGTTTGTTCAGAGCAATTTGGTAACACTACATCAAATAGCTCTCTCAGCTTAGCGCTTAAAATGTTTTACTTGTATGGGCGGTGGGCGTGTTTCTGAACAAATTTCACCCATTTTTAATCCTAAGAAGCTTATTTGGTGGTTTTTTCGTAATTTCCATAGGCACACACATATACGGACAGCTAAATTGGCTCAGGTGGTGACACTGGTCAAGGAAATACATATCGTTGCTATCGGCTAGAAAGTCCCTAACTCATTTTTTTCTTTAAATTGACATTTTTGTCGATATATCGATAACCCCTCGCTATATTTTATCAATATTTATATTGTTAGTTAGGTAAAGGTTTAATATAAAAAACGAATGCGAAATCTCTCCCCCTTATCCTCCAGGAAGACGAGTATAAAAGGAAAATAATAAAAGGGGCAATTCCATGTTAACATTTGTGTTCATAATTCTGTAACGGCTGTATCGATTTTGAAAATGATGACGTCATATTATATATAATCACAGGGGATATAATTATGGTATTCAAAAGTTGATCTAAGTGCTGCTGTTTTTAATATGTGTCGAACATGCCGAATTTGATGCAAATTTTCAAGTGTCAAAAAATCATTAATGGAAATGATATTTGGGAAATTTAACGTTTACGCCATAACCACTTCTAACTGACCCACTAAAAATTTTGGGAATCACATTTAAAAAATTTTTTTATTTGAGAATTTAAAGTTTTATCTTCTCCTGTGGAATTTCAAAAATATGAGTTAGTGCTATACCTGTCTTGCTCTTCCGCTATAAACTGAATAACAAAGTGAGTACACCCTGAATGTAGGGTATAACAATTCAATAAAAGTTTCGCTAGATCGACGTAGGATATAACCTACCAAAATTTTTTTTGCGCAACAAATAGAATGAAAAAAATCTACTATATAAAATTCAGATTTTGTCTGTCTGTCTGATTCTTATGGACGCAAAAACTATCCGGCCGATTGTGATTAAATTTCTACAGTATGTTAGTATCGATTAGGCGGATGTCATTGGCTATAAAACTTTTATTTAGGGTGGCCCTCTTACAAAAATATTTTTAAAATATCATCTTCACGAAGAGCGGTTAACCGATTCACACCAAATTAACACCACGTGGAGGTCCTCATTCAAAATTTTTTTTTAAATAGCATTTTCACAAAATCCACTTAATCGATTCACATGAAATTTAAACCACGAGTATTTCATGTTAAGAGACATACGAGGGCGGATTGATAATGATCCGGTTTAACAATGAAAACACACTTTATTTATTAAACTTCGATTTATTTTTCAACATAGTCCCCTTTTAGCTCGATACACTTGGTCAAACGATATTCTAACTTTTTGATGCCATCCAAATAGTAGGTTTTGTCGAACTTGTAAAATGAAATAAGGTGAAGAAAAATGAATGAAATTTTCAGAAAAGGTACTCCTGAATGTTTTGAAAATTTTGAGCCTAAAAAGGCTGAAATCAATTCAAATTTTATTCTCTGGCTTTTATTCTCAATGTTTCAATTTACATTGCAAATCATAAATCTTAACTTTAAATGCTTGTAAAATCAAATAGGGTGAAAAAACATGAATAAAATTTTCAGAGATGGTACTCCAGTATATTCTAAAAATTTTGAGCCCATAAAAGCTGAAATCGGTGATGGAGTATTTGGGAAATTGGGGTTTTTTGAAAAAGTCAAATTTTTATTCAGATTTGCAGTTTTTTTGTCATCTACTAGTGCACAACTATCTAAAAATAATATAAAAGCTAATTGGATTCTGTTGGTTTGTTTATATTCATCAATTAATTTTTTTGTTTTACTTACGAGTTTTTTTTAACACAATTTGAAACTTTTTTTTAAGCAATAATACTGGTCAAAAAAATTTTATCGATTTTTTTATATCTTCTCATGATGGACCAATCACTGAAAAAAGTTTCAGCCTATTTAAAAAACATGAGGGTAATGATAGGCCTATTATATAGTAGATGGAATGACCCATATGGATTTGCAATTTAAAGAACGATAGTAAGACGTATAACTTTTCCCGAGAACTAATTGTTTGCTTAGGTTTCACTGTAATGGATAGATTTATGAAATTCCTGCAAGTTCTCTATTTATTTCATTCCAGCCGGGTTAAACAAAACTTTAGTAATCCAACAAACATCCTCATTTCAAGTGTAAAAATTAATTTACTATAATGACTTAATTGTTTTAATTGCTTTCTCGTTTAAAAACCCAAGCAATAGACATAAAAAGAAAAGTTAATAAAATAAACAAAAATAACGTCTTGTAAGCATATGTGATTTGTTGTTGTTGTTGTATTCATTTAATATTTTAGTTGACTTTATTCAGATTATATTTCATGTCTAGTTTTGTTCGTTTTTTTAACCAGGCGCCACATTATGTCAAATAATATTTATTTACGCTAATAAAATAGATAACGGAGAATATGAAAAAATAAATAAATATAATTTTCTACAAACGAATAACATACATACGCATAACATACATACATACATACATACATACTTATATGCATGATCTCAAATTGATCTTTGGCAACACTCAACATCGGTTTTGTCCAAGCAACACCCAATAATTTAGTCAAAAAGGAATTTTTTTCTTCCAAATCTACAAGTCATGCACAAGGCCTCTCTTTCGCGATAAATGAGAACAAGAAAGAAACTTTAAAAGCTTTCAGCTACATGAGTTCTACCAGCAATCGTTGGCTTGTTAAGCAGGAGATTCGATATGGACTTTATTGGGGAAAAATATAAAAAACAAAAAAAAAAATATTACTTTTACCTTGGACACGAAGTTAAGGTAAAAATTAGGGGTTTCAACGCATTTTGGTCGATATTATACTGATACCGATATTCATAAAAATGTATTGCCGATACCGATATTTATAAAAAGTTGTCGCAGAGACTGACATTGCATTAAAAAAAAGGAGCAACTATGATGCAAAGTTGTAAAGTCATTATAGTTAAATCAACAACCATAAGTAATGGAAGAATTTAAGTTTTTTATTATTTTTTAATGTTTTTATATTTTTTAAGTATAAAAGTTAATAATTAAAGTTAACACTAATTAGGTTTTTATCCTCAAGTTATGCGGGGAAATGCGTTTTCGCAACTCTGTTTGGATTGGACCTGCCGTTGAAAACAGTCGCTCGGATGCGACAGAATTCATTTGAAAACTGAAATACATTTGTGCCAATTTCTTTAAATTTGGGTGCAGAACCTCATTACGCCAAAAATTGAGAGTATCTGCATCTATTGCAATATTGGGATATCGAAAATATATCTGAACAATATTTATAAACTTTATAAAAAGAGAACTAACGACGCAATCGTTATGAAATTTAATATGTCAGATATATGTATTTGTTAAAAGTTATATTATTGCAAAATTTTGGAGCAATAGTGTCAGTGGCACCTTCCATATAAGCAAAATACTTTTAATGCTATAGATAGTGTGCTATGAGAGTAATCTTCATAAAGTCGGTTACTATAAGCTTTGAAATTGAATGAAATTTGACAGGATTTCATCAGTGGGCGTGGCACCTCCTACATTATCATAAAGTCGTAAGTGCTATTTGAAGTTCACTATTGGAGCAATTGATCTGAAAAATTACGTAAGTGGTTTACTGGCTATAAGGCATATATGTATCAAAAGCTGGCGAAATAGCACCAGTGGGTGTGGCAGCTCCCACACAGATTAAATTCATTAAGTGGCTTATCTATCGAAACATGTGAGCAGTCATACTGACATTTGGTGTTAAAGGTTTGTTTATGGAAAGCTATGTCTGGATAAAAATTGGACTAGATTGTACCTGTGGGTGTGTCATCGCCCTAAATTTTAAGACTAATTACGGCATATATCCCAAACTATATAAGCTTTTATGCGTAAGTCAATCACGAATATAATTTTTTTACACCAAAGTAGGCAGAATTAGAGAAGTGGACTTTTTCAACCTTTTAACTTTTCCCAATATTCCACTTTTATAAACCTCATTCAACTTTATTCGACATTTTCATAATTTTATCGACTTTTCATCAATTTTTCAGCATTTTCCATATATTTTCGACTTTTTCCATTTCTTTCAACTTTTTTCAATGGTTTCCATATTTTTTAAACTTTTTCAGATTGTTTCAACTGCTTCAACACTTTTCAACTTTTTCACATTACTTTCGACTTAATAGACCTCTTCAACTATCAACCTTTTCAACGTATTTTTAGCATTTATTTAGAAAGTGCTTTCAATGCTGTGTAGGGTATGCGAGTTTCGGCCTGGCCGTAGATAACACCTTTACTAGTTTTGCATTGGGACTAAAGATTTAAGAGTTTTTTAACCTAGCCAGTAGACGTAGAAGAATACTGGTCTCAATCTTTTTGTTTGTTTTATGAAAAAACAAAAATATAATACATAAAAAAAATTCTCTCATTAATTTGTTTATTTCTGAAAATGTTGTTCGTAATAGCTTCCTTTTTAATTTTTTTTTATATGAAAGTCACATAAGACTACGAATGTTTTCATTACAAAACTAAGCATTGACTGACGATATTTTTTAAGGAGTTATATGTGAAAAGGAGGCTTAGATGTCAAAAATCATTTTCCATTTTTTTGCCGATTTGGGAAGAGTTTGAGACGCTCTTTTAACTTGTTTTCGCACGTAAGGCCTTTTTTCATAGACCAGGTCACACATACTTTACAGACAACATTGAACTACTCAATAAAAATTATTCTGAGTGCTCAGAGCTCAGAATCTCAAATGTTTCAAAAAATATTTAAGGTTTATTCTTTGAGTTTTTTTTTTATGTAGCTAATGATTCATTTCTGAAACATATAGGGTGATTCAATTGAATTTTGGAAAACAACTAACATTTTTATTTGGATATGTTGTTAAGACAGTTAAATTAAACATGATAAATGATATCGACCAAATGGCCGCCTCGAGAAGCATTGCAGATTTCCGCTATTTCAGTGAAATTTTATATAATTTTTCTAGTCGTCCATGCAGAGGCGACTTTGGCTCTAGGCTTCATAGCTCATGTTGCCTATTTCTAAAAACAATATTGGTCTAGTATCTGCTATTTAAGAATAATTATATTTTCTTACAGTGTTAAACTATTCAGTTTAGTGCAGACTTAAATTCTTATGGCTATCTAAAAAAATGCCGTATTCAGATTTTATGGACATTTTTGTGAAAGTCGTTTTGATATGTAATCTGTAATTGCATTCTGATGATGCAATTAAGAAAGAAAACTTTAATTTCTAAATTAGTTATTGAAAATGTGATTTTAGTGCTTTTTTATAAATAAGTGGTATTTTTGTTAAATTTTTTCTCTGAAGTCTGAACATGTACATAACACTTCAATTAGTTCAGGATTTACTCAAAATAAAATTTTTCAAAATGGTGCCACGATTGCTCTTGCTTTAATCGACTCAGATTTGTTCCCCCCCCCCCCTAATTGGGTTGTTATCAGTTTCTTTGAGCATTTTACATGACCCTAATGCCATAAAAATGTTTATTTATTTTGTTATGGTCAAAGAAAATTTGAAAAACGAGGCAATTTTGCGATTGTATTTAAGTGCATGCCCTGTATTTAATTACCATTCTTATCTACCTTAAATTTGGAGCTACATACATCTGCGCTTATTTTATAGAATGCTCATGTTATAAACAAAATTGTAAAACATAAGCTAATTTGTCAAATTGGCGTAGATGAAAATGCAACGTTTTGATCGTTTTAATCGTAAATGACCGAAATTTTAACCATGACCGAATCTACAATATTTGCATCTGGTAAACTCACAAACACCTTTGACTTAACATAGCCCCATAAATACAAATAAAAAAATCCAGAGGCGTGATATCACATTATCATCACACAAGATGGTTGATTATGGATACCGAATTCAATTGACAATGGGCGAGTAGGGTCTTAAAGCCGTAGATATCGTCATCCTGAACATGACTGTGTTGTTAAAACTTTTAATGAGCGATTTCAAATTTTCGGTCTTTTTTCATATCATCGATGCTGGTACATAACTGTACGGATATATCTGGCTCATATTTTGATTTGGGATGCCCACATACTTATGCTTAAGATAGACTTTATGAAGGTCAACTTTGCACTCTTTATCTGAGTGGTAGAATTAATTTAAAATTTTATATTGTTCTGTGTTTTATGAATAAAGTGCAATTTTGGGGCCCTGGCGCTCCCTCTATGATCGCTTATCTATATCTTATCTATATATAAAATACACAAATGGTAAACTTAGCTTTTTAATTTTTTTTTTGGACAGCAGTTAAAGAGAAGGGGGGACATGTATACTTTATTTTTCTATAGTAGGCGGTGCCACGCCCCAAACAGGAAAAAATGTTTCCACGGCTAAACTAATTAATTGACCGACTTTAATAAAATTTGGTATGGATATAGATTTAACCCTAAGAAAGGTTATTAGAAACTTTGATTTCTTAAAATGGGCGTGACACCGCCCTTAATGGAAAAAAGCTTTCTCGGCTGAGCCGATTCTTCGATTTTGATGAAATTTGAAATTGAGTTAAATTGATTCTTGAGTAAAAGTTATTGTTTTAAGTGGGCAGTGCCACGCCTCTGACAGGAATATACGTCGTTACTCCTTAACTAACGAACCGATTTTGATGGTATTTTGTTACAATATAGATTGAACATTAAAATCTCAAATTGTTTTTAGTAGGCGTGGCAGCAACTCTAACAGTAAAAAGCGTTTTCACTGGTAAACTAATGGACCGATTTTAATAGAATTCGGTACAGAGATAGACTTAATCCTGAAGAAAGCTATTTTTTTCAAAGTGTACGGTGCCACGCTTCCAATAGGAAAATATATTTTCTCTGGAAAATTTGATATGGAGATAGAGCTAATCGACTAATTTTGATGAAATTTGGTGTGGAGATATGTACATTGAATTCGAAAGAAGAGATGGGGACAAGGCAACATGATACCATTATTTTCATTTTTAGAAGCGTTGACTAAAAATGGCTCTTTCTCATTTCGGGTTTTGAATAATAAATAACAAAATGTTGGTTGAATTTCAATCACTGTGTGAACTCTAGACGTTTTAACTACACAGTGATGTTCAGAATGACGTTATCTACGACCTTAAGACCCAGCCGATTGAAAAAAAAATGTTGATCCATCCTAATGTACACCCAACAGATTTATGATAGCTAAATACAAATCTGTTGTCAGTTTTTTCTTATCAAAATATTCTTACTCAAAAGAGCTAGAAATGGTATTGTTTAGCATAGATTTTTGCTTTATAGTCGACATATGGTAGGTAAGGTCGCCATAGTCTCGTAATAATTTTTTGAAGCATTTTTCAGTTCATTTACTCTAAAACTGTTCAGCTAATTTTATTCAAATTTCCATAAAATGGTTCTTATAATATCTTCTGTAAAACAGAATGTCAGTACCTCAGTTCTATGTTTATTTTTATTGCAGAGCTTGATGTGGTGATTATAGCAACTCTTAGTTCCAGTTGAGTGATAATGCTAACATTTCATATTGACTTAGTGCTGCTAAAAATAGCACATAGAGAAAAACATAAAAAGAAGTGCCATTAATATTAAAATTTTGTTGTTGTTCTTTTTTTTTGAAAACAACATTTTGCAAATTGGCGCCATTGAAAACTAATAAATCGATTTTATTCATATGGTAAACTACAATGTAGGTTTGCCATTTTAGCTCTTTCAAACTTTACTTTTATTACATTTTTTTCTCTCTCAAGTTAAATACATATTTACCTATATCGTTTTGAAACCTTGATTAACTTTAATTTTTTTTTTGGCTGACATAAAATATTGCCAGACTTAAATTGCAACTTTCAATTGAATCATCAAAACATCGAAACGAAATTAAAAACGTACCCCAGTTCGAGCCTGGCGACAGTCAATTTGTTTTTATTAAAAAAAAAAAAAAAAAAAAAATAACATTTAGTGAAATGTTTATAGCTCTGATTTATATAAAATGAATTTTGAGACTTTCATTGGAGTAACAATAGAGAAAGGAAAACACGTACATATCAGGTGCATACATTTACTCAGAAAGAACATAGCTCAGAGATATAGCATATAAAACGTTGTATAAGAGAATAAAAATAAGAAAACATTCAACCTATGCAACTATATAATCTGAGCTCGTTAATTTGTCTTTTTATGAGACTTTATGGCTTTTCTCATATTCCTTAAAGAACGAGGGCACATGTCCAGCCACTAAAGTCTCCCTTCAGGTAGAGGCATATGGCGTGTGCTAACAATCCGATATCTATGGGTGATGGTCTTCGAAAAATATTCTTTCCAACAAAGGACTGTCCCAGAAAAAACTTGCGTTTTGTTTTTTGGTTATAAAAAAATACCCAGTAATTTTTTTGATCTTTTTTCCTTTTTTATTAATAATGGCTAGTGTTCAGAATATAAATATCTAAAAACTAAGTAACAATTTTTTTTTTTTTTATGTAAACATCTTACTTTTTTCGTAAGGCCCTTCATTAAATTTTGCACAGTTGTTTCATCGAGAGTAAGGTACGATCTTTTCCACTTAAGTGTGAGTCTTGAAAATTTTTTGCAGTCTTACCACTCTTTCGAAGATTTCTTTTCATTGGAGTCCAATATCTTTCAATTGGGCGAAGCTCTGGGCAGTTGGGCGGATTTACAATTTTTGGAACAAAATTGATTTTTTTACTTTCATACCATTCCATCGTAGCTTTAGAGTAATGAGAGATTGCTATTGTGTACGAATAAATGGTAGAAGACGTTTTTCGAGGCATATAAACTTTGGAATTGATTGTGCCTTGCGTAACAAAGAAGCTGCTTCTGAGACCACAGGTGCATATGGCCTGCCATACCATATATTGCTTCAAAAATTTCGAAATATTTTTTTTCTTTATATTTACTAGGCACATACTCCTTCCTTGGTGACATATAATATTCGTGCCCAGATTGCTGCTTAAATCTGCTTTGATGTAAGTTTCGTCGTCCATAACACAGCAATCAAATTTAGTCAGGTACCTTTCATACAATTTTCGGGCTCGCATCTGAGCCATCAACTTCTTTTCATCAGAACGGTCTGGTACTTTTTAAACTCTTTATATCCTTAGCTTACTTTTCTTCTTGATCGTTTGTACAGTAGATTTTGATGTACCTGCTATAGCCACCATATCTCGCGCTAAGATGTTGGGATTCTGCTTAAAAATTCGCTTCACCTTCGCCGTTACCTTTGGATTAGAAAATTCTGGTTTTCTGCCCGAACCTTTTTTCAGGAAACAGGTAATGCCTTCTTATATTTAAAAATATCCGTATAGACAGTTCTTTCTGACACACCAACTATTTTTGCAATAGCTGAATATTTAAATTCTGAATTTTACAGGTATGTGGACAAAATCAGTAAGCGGACTTTTTCTTGCTTGCTAGGCATCTTTTTCCTTAGAAGTGCTATCTTAAAGATATATACATCATAATAAACGGGACTTTGTGTAGAACATTTATTATGTCTTTTTAGATATATAAGATTATCAGGTATAGTATAATACAAAAAATAAAAACGCAAATTTTATCTGGGACAGTCGAATAGAATAAAAATTGTTTTTAACTCCGAATTTCGATCTCTGGCCAAAGGAATTAATCAATTTCTCTGAATGGAATTCAAACTTTTCAATATTTTCAATCTTTTAATAGAATCGCCAAATGTTGCAATTCCTCGAGTTCTTTGTAATTTCAGTTAAGTTCCTTGGGAGCCTCTATTTAACAAAAAAAAAAGTATTTTCCACATTCATACATTTGAAGAATATTTTAGTTGCATCATATGTCCCTAAGTTTTCTATCCGGAACTATTAAGTCTATCAGTATATCTATCTACATAATGATAAAAATGTAATTCTTGGTTACATTTGAAAAATTTAAAAAGTCACTAGAACCAAAATACATATCATACAGGTACATAAGGTGTGTATTAATGTATATAAATATTCATATTTATACTCGAACATGTATATATCTTGTATCATCATATACATAAGTACATACATACTATGTATGAGCATATGATCCATAGTTATATTTTTTGCTCATATATCAGTTTATTTATGCATATTTATATTCGCGCATGAAAATGTAAAGGTGTGGGTATAATATGCAACATACTGCCCATAATCCTTAGCAGACTGACACGAGCATCTTAAGACCTTACGGAATGACGTCCCGGTCGTTGTTTCTTTGATCTGCTTGCAGCATTCGTTCACACAATGGGAAAAACGAGTTCTTCCCAAGAAATTGCAAACATTTTTTTTTGTTTTGTTTCCATTTGAATTATTTGCCATCGCAGCACGAGTGCCGTAAGGGGCAATGAAATAAAAAGCCAAATGATTTGTTTGAGGTACTTCGGGAGGAATAATGCTGCAACTTGATGTTGGTTTTACCTGTGACGCTTTTTCATTTAATTTTTTTTTATTTTAGCGATTTTTTTGTTAAATTATTTATGGTCAATTCTTTATAGGTTTGAATTGTCGTAGATGCTCTCTTTTATACTCAAAACCATTCATTTGATCTGGGTCTTCGTACAGTGGTTCATATTTGTGGCAGATATTTAGTGAATTGAACAAATTAAAGATATAAAATACATCTGAGGCATGATGCTGCATAGTTATAATTCCATTGCATACTTTTAGTTGTGAAAGAAAGGTAAAATTAAGACAAAAATTAGCACTCCATAGGTAAAGAGCGAAGCGAAGTGTGCAGGGTCTGAAGTTTAGTAAGCGCCCAAGACTTTTTTATATGCGTTTTATTTCAATTTAAAGATGCTTGACTCTAAGCAAATCACCCTTTAGTTTTAAATGATGACAGTGTTTTTAACTAGTAACGTGTTTTGAAAGATTTTCATTATGAACGATCGCTCAAAACCTAAACCAAAAATAAAGTAAATTGTTTATTTGTGATTCCCTGTGTTGATTAACTACACTCGCTGTAGATATCAAGATATGTAGTTTTAAATGTTTTTGTCATATGGCAGGTATCACGTTCCGTTGTCTTATCTCGCCCACATTTTGTGAGGTGGTTACTACAGATTATATGCTTTCACATATCAAATTTAACAATTCAATTCTATCTCCATTTTCTAGCAGTGGGGATCGAACTGTGCACTGTCGGCGTAAGAGGCGGATTTGACTGTTTCTTTCTGCCACTGGAAAGTTAATTGTTATTGGTTCATAACATCGCTGATAGACTTATTATTTGCCTCAATTGGGTTTTGGATCAAAAAATAGATCCAGCCCCTAGTATTGATAAAACAAATACCCTTCGTATTATCGTGGCTTTGTTTCTCTATTAGAACATCGACAGTACCGATTTTGAAAGCATCGGCCGTAAATGTATTTGTATTGATCAGACGAGGTGTCATTTTATTAACAAAACTATTCAAATGTAGAGTCTTATATAATGAGATGTCGGATGTCCGAAAAGGTTGTCTGCTGTCCGCAATGTATTTAGCAGGGCTCTAGATTTTACAAATCGCGGACCTTCAGCGAAAATTCTTAGGACCTCACTTATGTAGATGACCTCAAATTTATCTAAAACTAAAAAGTTGTCTATCCGTTAAATCAGTGCCACCAGTAATTTCATCGATGCCGAATTCAGCATAAAAGAGGTAGGTAACATCACTTAATTGGACAGTGTCTTAGCACTTGAATGACACTTGAAACAATAAAGTCGTACACGCCAGAGGTTACGAAGTGATAATCACCTTTGCTCAGCTTCAGAGTGCCTGGGAATCTTCAATCCTGCCAACGACAATGAAGCTCAAAATCTTTGAGTCAAACATGAAGCAAGTTCTTATGTACAAAAGTGAAACTTGGCTAACCAACAGCGCTCTGTTACACAATTTGCAAGTGCTTGCCAATCCAACGACTATCTCCGTTGTATCCTGAAAATAAGGAGAACTGCTCATCAGATCCCGGTTTTATTTGATTTCTATATCAATTAAATGGAAACGTTCACTTTGGTCTGCTGATATGCATTGGACTGGAAACTTCAAGATAGAAGAAAAAGCGTTTTAAATGATTCGGAAAATGTTGGCGAGTAGTACGTGCTAATGACGTATTTCTAATTGATATGTTAAACCGGATTCTTACAGGAAACCGTGGGATTCAATGGAACTTTTGGGGTAATTTGGAGGATTTAGCTAATGCCGACAATATCAAATCATCAAGAAGTTCTGACATGCAAATCCACCTTTCAAGGCTTAGCGATTAGTCAGTTGGTGCTAGACTTTGACTAAAAATTGGGAAAACCAAAGTAATATCAACAAGAAGAGCTCTCCGAAATTTTAGCTTATATAGAAATAACAAAAGCATTATTATATAATTTTGATACTTTAGCAGGGTTCCCATTACCAAAGAGACCACGACGGAACGCGTAATAGCAAGAATCAACAAAGTAAAATGCCCTTACTCAATCCCGTAAAATATGCAGTGTTTTATTCGCCAAGTCGCTATCTATATGCGAGTATTTTACTCGTTGTTGATCTTTCTACTGTTTTATTTCAAATTACTTATTTTAACCGCCTGATATTTTACGCAATTGTTTTTCCGTGAAATAGCTCATCTTCTCTTCATTTCAAAATTTACATTAGACAAAATACAAACCTGATAGGTATGTAGCACTGGCAACTTGTTATGTATACATACCAACTATAATTTTACTCGCTAAGTTTGCAATTTTGTTTCTGTTTACCTATTCAACTATCGCAGCTAGCTACAGATGCAAAGCTAACAGTGGATGGTGAGCAAACTGAGCTAGTGTCACTTTATGCTTGTGAATAATCATGGTACCATGGTACCTGCTTGAAGCGAAGCGCTTTGGAGAACACCCAGGATGACAGTTGGCAATTTTATTAAGATTAGTAATGTAAATATTTTTACAGGGTGCTTGATATTGCAAAAAGGGTATCGGTTAAACTTAACACTCTTAACTGACATAAACGTATACTACAGACAAGAATGACAAGTAAAAGGTTTTGTTATCCTCAAGAGATATTGGATTTTATCGATATTCATTCCAACTCAACCACTGTACATTGAAAAGCCGGCATATTTTTGGCGTCAAACTGTCTGGCAGGTATACTGGTATATTGGGATCGCACAAGGGTTTTGTTTTTTTTTTTCTTTTTAATTTTATCTTTTTCGTCTGTTTTTAGTGTTCTCAATAGCAGTAACAACAAAGAACACGGCCGGCCGGCCGACCGATCGACTGACCTACCGCCAGACTGTCTGGCAAATTCGATTACCGATTTTTCTCTTGACCCGTCTCTATGTGTCTAAAAGAATGAAACGAGTTGCTACCGCTGCACAAGCGCTATGGGCCCTGCGAATGTGTGCGTCGTTGTAACGATGATGACGATCGATGAATGCGATGAGGCCTTTTTGTTTGTGTGCTGCCTTTTGTTGGGTTCATGTCCAACAAACTCTTCACACTTCTTTTACACGCTTTTTTCCACTTCACACTCTTTTGTCCTCAAATATTCCGACTTGTTGCTGCTGCTGCCGCTGCTGCTGCTGCTGCTGCTGCTGCTGCTGACTTTTGAACACAAATCATCGTCGTCACACTTCATCGTGTTGTTTTGTTTTTGTTGTTGTTGTTTTATATAGTTAAAAGTTCGTGCTTTTTTTTTTGTATAAGTTTTTGAGAAACCACTTAAAAGATAAAGGGAGATACTACATGCAAAGGTACTGCTACGAAAGAAACACTTGGTTGGAAAGACACTAACCACAGAAGGGTTTCTTTTGTGCGCTACATCAAGTGCATCCATTATAGTCGTTTGTACTCGTAATCTAAAAAAAATTTGGGGAAATGTATTATAATAGAAAAGGACATGGGTACATATTGGACAAATTTATATTGGGGGTACACAAATTTTTGTAAGATCTATTAACGATGAGATAAGCCACTTTTTTGTATTAAGCTCAAGTTATTGCAATACTAAATATCATCTTTATCAGCTTAAAACAACTCCAAAATTTCAGTCCGAAATCTTAGTCACCGTTGATATCTATAACCTAGTGCTTGTAAAAAGCAGTTCTATTTACAATTCAGCCTCTCTGGCTCGTTTTACTGCTGATGTAACTCGTTGCCTTTTTATTATAACAAATTATAGTCCATTGAATGCTTACCGAGAAAAGTGTACCTGATATTTTTCACGATTTATACTTTTTTGCACATTTGGAGTCTTCATCCGGTGCTTTATGTGACTTGCTGGACAATTTTTAAGTTGTATGAAAACAGATTCCATAGAACTAAAAGTCAAAATTGTCGTATCTAAATTGTAAAAAATGTTTCACTAATGGAGATAACAAAGCCCGCAAGATCTATTAAAAACAATAAAACAGCGGGCGCAAATTATATAGTTGCCGAAATGTTGAAAGCTTCTCCGGAGTTCACCGCTGAACTTATATACTCTGTTCTTACCCGAATTTGGGAAGAAGAACGAATACCTTAAGACTGCCTCATATCAACTTTAGTAAAAGTCCCAAAAAAGGGAACTTATCGCTTTGCCAGAATTACAGAGTTATCGTGATTCTCTTGATTCCATCTAAGGTCTTGACAAAATTCTTCATGACCAGTGTCTGCGCAAATAGAGAACCACTTATTCGAAAGCAAGTGGGAGGATTTCGTCCGAACAGATAGTGTATTGATCAAATTAATACCCATTACAATATTGTGGAGAAGACAAATGAGTGGCAGCCTTCGTTACGTCTAACTTGCATCGACTACATTACTGCTTTTATTAGCATTGAAAGAAATTGCACCTGGGGTGCATAAAACAGACGTAGTACAGCAGCCAAGATTAATAATCTTATCAAGGCTCAATACGAAGGATTCATTGTGTAGAGTATAACATGATGGGAAACTTTCTGACTCTTCTGAGTCCGTCTCAGATATGCCAAAAAATGTTTGCTGTCTTTAATTTTGTTTCCGATAGTACTTGACGATGTCGCGGCATTTAATGAACTTTCAGCAAGCATCTGGAAGACCTCGCTTATACCGATGACATATGCCTCCTTGCCAACAAGCAGTCAGACATAGAGGAAAAACTCCACGCCGTCAGAAGAAGTTTGTCTAAGAATCAATGTCATTAAAACAAAAAGCATGCCGAACCGTCCAGACAGTGGCGACAATAGCTACATGAAGAAGAATCCAGCATAGAAGAAGTGAATAACTTTAATTACTTAAAAAGCGTTAAAGCAGCTGATGTTGGTACCCATAACGACACTCATGCCAGAATCAATTACAGGTGTACAAATATGAAACCGGTAATTTTTTATTCAAAAAAACACGTTCATTTTGCGAAAATAGTTCCAAATTTAATCTTCAAAAAATTCCCCACGCAAGCTACACATCTTTTCCATCTTTCAGGCAATTTATGGATTCCTCGCCAAAAAACTTCTTTGTTTTTTGAGGCTATCCATTCATCGAGCCATTTTTGCACTTCCTCGTAAGAATTGAAGTGCGAATCGTTGAGTGCGTGTCCCATCGATGAAAACAAATAGTAATCGGATGGCGCCAGGTCCGGTGAGTACGGCGGGCGGGGCAGGGGCTCCCAGTTGTACGATTCTACCAAGTTTTTATTGACCGCTGCTCGATGTGGCGATGCGTTGTCATCTTGGAATACAATTTTGTCATGGCGAAGTTGAAATTCGGGCCTCTTCGGGCCTCTTCTGGCCGGGGCTCAAATATGATTTTTTTTTGTTTGGGATTGCTGAAATAAATCCACTTTTCATCGCCAGTGATGATTCGATGGAGAAAACCTTTTCTGTTTTGCCTGACGAGCAGCAATTCACAAGTGGTTTTTCGGTTTTCTTGCTGCCAGTCGGTCAGTTCATGTGGCACCCATCTACCGACCTTTAAAATCTTTCCCATGGCCTTCAAACGCAAGGAAACGGTTTGTTGTGCCACATTAAGTTGTTCAGCGAGCTGTTGTTGCTTTTGACCATCATCTTCGTCCAATAATGTTTGCAATTCGGTGTCTTCAAACTTTTTCGGTGGCCGGCCGCGCTCCTCATTTATCACATCAAAATCACCACTTTTAAATTTATTGAACCACTCATTGCACTGTGTACGATCAAGAGCATGCTCGCCGTAAGCTTCAACAAGCATTCGATGCGATTCAGAAGCGTTTTTCTTCAAATGGAAACAGAAAATCAATGCTTCCCGCAAATGAGAGTTTTCAGGCACAAAATTCGACATCTTTACGAGCGGAAAAAATGCGTTGTTGTATGAAACTTGACAAATTGTGAACTGAATATTGTTGACAGATGACAGAATGAACAATTAAGACATTTGGTGCGGTTCGGAAGCTCATACATATACGGCTATCGACCGCTAGATGTCATTACCGGTTTCATATTTGTACACCGTAAGCGAAAGATACCTTCGCTCAGCTTCGTAATATTTGGCAGTCTTTGTTTTTATCAACGACAACGAAGCTCCAAATCTTTGTGTCAAATGTGAAAGCAGTTCTTTTGGACGACTGTGGAACCTGGTTAACAAATAGCACCCTGCTACATAATTAACATGTGTTCACCAACAATTGTCTGCGCCGGTTTCTGAAAATTTGGTGGTCTAAGATCATTTCCAATGTTGAACTGCTTACTAGATGCCGTCAAGGTCCAATTTCTATTCAAAGCAAATGACAAAAGTGGAAATGGATTAGGCACGCGATGCAAAAATCACCAATTGAAGTCTGCCGGCAAGCATTGGATTGTAACTGTCAGGGTACCAGAGAAAGCAGCCGTCTTAGATCATCGTCGAAACGTTCTCTAGAGCAAGAAATACGTCAATCGAGGAAATGTTGGAGAGATTTGAAGGCACTCGCTAATGATCGTGCACGTTGGAAGAGTTTTGTGGAGGTCCTATGCTTTGTGAGGAGATAAACATAACAGCTAACATTATTTCACAATTGGTCATTAAGTCACAAGTTGATATCGCTTGCTTTCAGCTTGTTTTAACCTTAGTTCTAACCAGATTTATTTCAATTTATAGTTGTCAAAAATCTTGTCATTAGCTTGATGTCAGCTTACTCTTAAAAAGAGAGTTTAAATTTATTTTAATTTGATATCAATTTGCAACAAGGCTGCATTAATGTTTGCTATAAATTTGAAAAAAATCGTTGGTTCAATACTTTCTTGCAATTTGCTATACATAGTAGAGATGGAAACGGCCTAATTTTTGAGGACCGGCCCAGCACGAATACGATATAAGCATTTGTGAAAAGCCCAAGACCGCACGAATATTTTTTGTTCAAAACTTACATAAAGCACTAATTTTCAGAAAAAATTTTTTTTTCTGATTTTATTACCTTACAATTGACACAATTTATTAAGCAACAGCATGACAGATCATGTGAACTGCCCTAATGATAGAATACAAGATTTGCTACATTCAAAACGAAAATTGAAAGTTTACTCAGTTCAACACTGCACTGATAAGTTTGAAATGTTTCTACAAAAAAGTTTCCAATATAATTAAATCAAACCCTAAAAAACTGACACACAAATCAGTTGAAATCACTTTCAAATCGCCAAATTTACACGCTTTGTGAAGTTGAATTAGCTACCATGCAAATTAAAATTTGTATTTGAAAATTTTTGTAAAAAAAATTATAATTTTTTCCATTTCTCTTAACAATTTTTTTCAATATCTTAAATTATATGAATCGGTTGACGCACGGACCTAATTGAACTGGGCTACTGGTTTACAATACCTAAGGCATTTATGCCATTTTTGTTTCTTTTCTTCTGATTCAATTCTTAATTTGTAACTTAATATTCTTGCACTTAGGTTGGACCTTCGATTGCAACTCTTTTGTACGCGATCTTGCAAATTTTTTACTAACGAAATATGAATCCAGATATCGTTAAATATTTGTATCCAAAAAGTCATAAAATATGATTGGAGATAATCGATACGAAACGTGCTTAATGTTGTATTAAGATTTGTTTATATTTTAAATACAAAAGCCATGTTGATGACAAATCTTAACTTGTACACCCATTTAAGCAGCCTTGTTTCACAGTAAAATAAGAGATCTAAATTCTATCGTTCCAGAAAGATGAACCTAAGTGCGATATTTACATATTGCATTAAGTTTATATCTGTGAAAATGTATTTTATGTCGAGGTTTTCCGTGCCTCCTTGGGCTTTTTCAGGCTTTTGTGGTTAGGCTCGGGCCCGCACGAATCCTGGTTTCAAGGTCCGAGCTCGTCGGCGGAAAAAAAAAGACCCGCTGGCTACGAAGAAAAAACCCCAGCCCACTCCTGTCTTTAATACAGAGCTTGTTTGCAAACATGTTGATTTATTTGACGAAGTTTTTTGCTTTCATATTGATAGCAACTATCATAGTTCGGGAGACAGCGTTGCACTTTGCGAAGTCATTTCCTCCCACTTCATTTTTTTTCCAAATGATAGTTTAAGTATAGCTGATAATCGAAATAAGCGTCAGTACTCAGAGTCCTGGTGGGGCTGATTCTGAACGGCCGAAAAAAAAAATGTTTGCTCAATAGATCAGAAAGTAAGTCACAACTAGAAAAATATGTTGAGACCAATGTTGTAGAGGAGATAAAAGCACGTCGATTTCTCTCGAATGTAAGGCTACCTCCCGGACTATAATATCAATATTGTTATCAAAGTGTTATGAAAATGCCATGATCTCAGATTGCCAACTAATTGATATCAGTGTTCAATGTACAGCAAACATTTTTTAAAGCATAAGAGTGATATTTCAATCACCGGTATGATCAACGCAATATTTAAAACTATCGGGGGGGGGAGGGGGGGAAGGGTAACGATTCGTTGAAACAAATCGTGTATGAATCATATCTTATCTCAAAGAGCGTAAAGACGAGAGCGAGAAGACGCTTAAAGAGCGTTAGAAAGCGTGCACTTATACAGAATCGTCAACACATGCTTATCGTTGCTTGTGGTAGTGTGTGCGACTCTCCAAAATCAGTTAATTTCATAATTGTTGTTATTTGTCTTCCTGAAGCTCGTTAGGAGATTCGCATTTTAATCGCTCTAAAATTTTATAGCGCAAAACTCTGCTGAAAGAGCACCAAAAATGTAGAAGATTTAAGAACCATGCAGACACTCAGTTACAATATAGAATATATTTAAGGCGATTTCCATGTCAAGTGAGCACAGAAAAAAAGGATATGTTCGAGGAGCATTTCCTCTTCCTCTTAGATTGAATTTAGTCAAAAATGCCATTTTCGACAAATGGCATATTTTTTAAAGCACAGAAGCTGAAATGTTGTTACTAAATATAAGTTAGTTCCTTATTTAAATTGAGGAAAATACTTTTGGGTCCAAAAGTCAGCTTTTTCATAATTTTTTTATTTTCATTTTCCAGACTCCGAAAAAACAAACTCTATGATTTAAAAAGCATGTCTTATCAGATTTTCTTAGACTCATTGAGCTAGGGCGCCTAAAACTAAAAATATCACGAATAATTGTTACTTTCGCAAATAACTTTTTAACTTCAGAAAAACATGATTTTATTATTACTTATACGTCATGTTAATTCTATTTTAAAATCTCAAGATTTTTCAGTCAGATAAGCGATTTTTTAAGGTCCGAAAAAAAATGTATTGTAAACAAAAAGCACCCAGAAAGGGTTTTTCCCCATATTTTTTTTCTAACTTAACGGGAAACTTTTTTGGAGTCCCAAAAAGGAATTTCCTTATAGTAACAACAAATATTTCTGGAAGAATTTATAAGGGCCCAGAACATATCATGTCGAACATCAGGTTGAGATAACCGGACCTAAAAGTGCTAAAAATATTGTTTTTTTACATACATATTTGTATGAGACCTTAAAATACAAGTTACCTTTCAAATGCCGTTGAGTTTTCTAAAATAATTTATTTTTTCGCCGAGTTATCGCATTTTGAAATCATGTGATATAGACGTATCCCGGATGGGTTTTCAGTTTTCAATCAATTACATGAAAATTTTAAAATTCGATATATCGGTGAAACGAAAAGGTATTTAAGCAATCTAAACGGAATTTTAAAGAAGAAGAATTTTACTTTAAGATCCCACAAAATGTTTTCGATTTCTATCATTAAATTTTGCAGTAGACCAAAAAAGATTTAGATTTTCATTCCAGGGCATACGTTTGCGATAACCCCGACAGCTTCGACATTTTCAGCTAAAGCAGAACATTTAGTACATTCGACTTTAATAGCCCGTATTAAGGAATTTCAAACTGATGACTCAATAGCAATGAGCCACACATCATACTAAAAATGAGCACCCTTCAACAGTTCGGTCAGATTTTAATCTGCAAGTCGGTTATGCCGACTGCAATATAGTACTTGTTTTAAATATTGTATTAGGAGTGTTTTTGTGTGTTTAAGGCTCTCAAGATATTGACTGTGACTGTTACTGTGTCTATGACTGTATGTGTTGTGCCTGTGTCAGTTTGGAGATAAGATATGCCAGACGTGGTAGACATTCTGGCGACATGCTGTTGCTGCTGCTGCTGCCGTTACTGTTGTTTCTCTTACCTTTTTACCTTCTTATTACAACCGCATGCATTTAACTGCCAGATAACCAAGTCGACTGAGTCGACGTCGCGACGTCGTCGTAGCCAGCCAAGGTTTATTTCGGTGTTGAAAATGCACCCGACTTTAGTACAACTTAAAATTTTGTAGCCGTTGGTGCGTAGTCGCGTGCGTGATTTTCATATTTTAATTGGCTGCCAGCCTGCCTGTCGTTTTTATCATTTTATTATTTCTGTTTCGGTTGCTATTCAATTTCATTAAGTGATCGATACCTTGCATATAAATTTATTACTTGTCTACTATATCTATGGACCGAATTCAAATACTAAAAACTCTATAGATAGACATATTGCGCGTGCTGATGTGTAAAAAATATTAATGTGCTCATTAGAAAATCAAAATAGTTTGAGCAAATAATAACTAATAACTGGGCACCTTTAAGTGATGAAATAAATATCAGTTGAACGAAAGTTTTTTCGTACAGCAAGAACTACAACAACAAGAACAGCAAAAGAAAAACTCTTTCATTGGATAACAATAACTCTAGTCCGACCTATATATATTGAGTGAAACATAAGAACAACTCATTGGTAAGCAGTTGAATGAATCGATTCTTAGTCATTATGATTTTTATTAGTTGCCCATGCAATTGCGTATTTTCTCGTAATTGTGAAGATATATCAGCACTTCAAAAATGTGTTTCATTGGAGGTCGATTCTGTTCCTTCTTCTAGTACGTGGAAATTAAGGAACAATATATGAAATACCAAGTTCATTAATGCGTTTAAAATGAATTCTTTTGAATCTTCTTAAGAAAAGTCATATCAAATAAGTGAAAGAATATACTTCTTGCCAATATCCACAAATACCATGAACTTTAATTGTTATAATCATTGTTTAAACAATTAAAAATTTTTTGTTACTCATTCACGTCTTAACTGTTAAATGGATGTCGATGAAACTTGGCTGCATTTTAACCTTAAAAAACAACAACGTATGGTACCGCAAGTAAAATTAAAACACTTCAAACGCTATTTCTTAGTACATATGGCACCTAAAGTTGTGGAATTTAATACACTGTTGCATATAGTCCATGTTAAGCACCTTCCCTGTAGGCAGGAGCTAGAAGCGCTTCTAGAAGACCTTCCTTGGGAAGTATCAGGCCTTTCAGGATCAATATTAGCCATAGTCGCCTTGGATTATCAGCATAATATCGACTTCTAACGGCTCATCACAAAAAAGTACAATGTAGGACTTCTAGGACGCAGACTATCGTGGCAGTGAGTCATTAAGCTGAACTGTTGGAGCTGGAGTTTATCGAATCAATTCGGAACATTGCGTATAAAGGTTGCGCCTTATGCACCTTCCCAGTAGGCAAGGGCAGGAGCTAAAAGCGCTTCAAGAAAGCTTTCCTTGGGAAATATCAGGCCTTTCTGGATCAATATTGTGCTTATTTGCCAGAATCGTCTCAGGATTATCAGCATAATATCGATTTCTAACGGCTCCTCACAAAAAAATATAATGTAGACCTCTAGGACGTAGACTTCCGTGGCAGTCAGTCATTAAATTGAACTGTTGGAGCTAGAGTTTATCCAATCCTTTCGGAACATTGCGTATAAAGACTGCGAGCATATTTATATTTTCAGCCATATATCCATTTAAATTACCGACAGGAAGATTTTATGAAATTCTGTAGTTATGTTGCCCAGTACACAAAGAAAAACCACTATGAAGGTGGTTTAAATAATGACTGGGACCGATATCAGTCTAGTCTCAAAACATACTAGAATTGGTTAAGAATAGCCAAACGTAACTCATGGTTGAGCAACGGTGCAAACATAGTGAAAGCTTTAGAAGCATCCACCTTAAAGAAGACTTAATCTTCTACTCACAATACGCTATGTCTTTTAAAAGATCTTAATGGCTCCCAGAACTCATCTAATTATAAGCCTCTGAATCTCGCACTAGGCACAAATTTTCTCAATATTTCCTTCAATGATAAAGAGGAGTCAAATGTTTTAGATCAGGTTTTACCAAATAATATAGCTTTAGAAATCCAAATTCGATGTGCGATAAGCAGCTTCGCTACATGCCACCGGTAAGTGATATGTAACTGCTACTCTCTACATGTTTAACTATACATTGGTTATCAGCTATTTTTAGGGGCTACCTTAACCTGTCTTATATTCTCTCCCAAGAGTTGTCTTTATTCATAAAACTGGTAAAAGCTATCATAAAAGTCCAAAAGGTTTTGGGTCTTATTTTTTTTTGAAATTACTGGAAAGATTCACTAAAATTTATTTTCGCAGCGATATCAAGCGAGGTTTGTTCTTCTCTCTTCAACATGTCTACAAGAAAGACAGACCTATAGAAACTGCACTGTTCTATTTAGGTAGATAGGTGGTATGAAAAATCCTTTTCAAATAAAGAAGTCATCTAGACAGGAGAGTTAAATATTGTTGACGCATGTGACAATCACACAACTGTAGAGCCTGGGAATTAATAGTTCCATAGTAAAACTGGCATCGCTGAAGGGGCATGGATGTGAGTTTTTCAGGACAGCTTAAACAAACTCCTTTCAGGAGCAAATGAGGCTGGCCTTAGTGTCAATCCGAACTTGGAAAAGCTCTTGGTTAATTAAAGTTATCACTTCGTATAACTCAGCGGCTGTACACAGTAGGCATTAGACCGATTCTGTTATACAGTGTGATGGTATTTTTAGAAAAAGTCGTTTACGACAAACAAATGCACAAATTGCAAAGGGCCACTTCCATGTGTAGAAGTGATTCTCTCAGGACTACACTTACTAATGCTTTCTAAATACACTTTCATCTTGCTTCTCTTGATCTATTAGGTGAACAAAAGTAGCTCTTCAGCCATCAGTATTATTGAAGCTTTCAGCTAGTCTAAAAGGGGGGGGGGGGGGGAACATTAGTTATCCTAAGAAGTCAGTTTTTTCCTCCAATCTAGGCTATACTATTCCAGTAATCTCATTACGCCCTCTACAGATGATTTCAATTTAGGAATCCCGGGAAGAATGGGCTTTCTTAATTTTTTAACGGACGACTTTAAGCTTAAAATCCACATGTTCCAAGGTATTTACTCCAAAGTACTGAAATTAGAAATTCTTGTAAATTGCAGCGTGTTCCATAGAAGGAGTAATATCCTGGCTGGAATGCGATGTCAAGCGCTCTTTAGAAGTGCTATCTCTCACTGGACGGAGTTGGTACTGTGACAACTGGCCACTCTCTCATCGGTAGATATGCAAAAGATTAGAGGCTCTCACTTTTAATTTCTGTAGAAGCTGCGGAAATGTGAAGAAGGAGCAGAAGATCAAATATTTTCTTTGCTTCTGCTCCAAACTTGCTAGGAGACGAAAAATAATACTAATACCTAGCCGTTTCCTAACCTACGTCGCTCGCTATGCTTAAATTTAAATCAGTTAAAATTTAAATTTGGCCATACTTCTTTACTGTCAAAAATAATGTTGAATTTGTTCCCAACAGCAGGCGGAACCACGCCTCTAACAAGAAAATGCGTTGCTAATATGAAGATATATTGAGCTCTAAAGAAGGGTATTAAAAACTCTGTGATCTTTTAGTAGAAGTGGTACCGCCCCTAATGGGAGAAAACACTGTCATGGCTGAGGCACTACACTATTTTGATGAAATTTGGTATGGAGATAGACTGATTCTTGAGTAAAACTATTTGCATTTATTCGGCGGTGCCACGCTTCTTAAAGAAAAATGCGTTTATACCGCTGAACTAATGGACCAATTTTGATGAATTTGGTACATTGGTTTATATAACCCTGAGAAAAAACACTTGTTTTAATGGGCAGTGCGACGCCCAAAACTGAAAAATAGGATTTCATAGCTAAATCAATGGAACGATATTGAAAAAATTTTGTATGGGTATAGATTGAACCCTAAGGAAAGGATAGAGATAGGAATAGGGCAACATTTTATCATTGAAAAAAATTCAAAAGAAAAGAGCTATCATACGGTTAATAGCTGCTGGTTGAAAATAAAATATCCGGTCATTGAGAAATTGGCTCTAAGCATCATACTGTTCAGAGTGCCCAATTTTACTTATATTGTTTTTTATGTTCGAAAATTTTGAAATAAAACAAATAAAACTATTTATTTAAAGTCGCTTTTGGTTTTTTTTTTATTCACAGGTTTGCTTTGGCCACATCTAATATTGAAAAACAATAACAAAAAATGCACAAAATGAACTTTCAATAACATCAATGATAACTCGCTTATACTGGCAAAAGCTGTGATTCTGAATAAAGTCTACTATATAAGAACAAATCAATTATGATCATAAGAAGTTTTGTCATTTTGTCCATTCTTTTTCCGGTGGAACATTTTGCGCATGGGCAGTCGAAGGAGAGATATGAACTTACGGTAAGATTCGTAATATTTCTACGAATTCAAACTTTCATAGGAAACTGTATTTTTTTTAAATAAAATTTCGTGCAGTCTAAAGACGATGTAAAATTTAAATTATATACGTTCATTTTTGAAAAGTTATGCTTGTTAGCCATTGTTGTAAAGTTTTCAAAGTAAGTACTCGATAATGGAACCTAAATTATAGCAAATATCTTGAACTTATTATAACTGATTATGCTTAGATAAGCAAATCAACTATTTTTTCTCATTAACTCCAAAAGGTGGCCTCAAGTAGAAAAATATATCAATGGTATTCATCTAAACCCTCGCAAACTGTGCACTTTTGAACCCTGTGTAAACGAACTGTCAAAAATCGTATGGAAAGTTTTTTGAACAAGTAGTACAAGTTCTAATTGTGCAATTGTCTTTCTCTTTTCCCATACGATTCTCTCAGCAAAAGTTTATTGTTTACAAATGTCACTCTTTTTTCCAATACGATTCTCTCACAAATTGCACAAAATATTCGAAGGGGCGTTCATGAAACACACTGCGCATAATTTCCTATTTGCACATTTGTGTAAACTTGCGCGCTTAGATGAATACCACTGTCAAGTTCAAAGTTGTAGATTATATAAAAACAGATCGATTTAATACACGCAAATCTTCAGTATGTCGTAATTGTATAACTCTGATATTTTGTTCGCCAAAAAAAAAATTTTTTCTGCCATTCTAAATCAATACGCTAGAACAGGCTGGAAAGAATGGAAGGCACTCGCTACTGATCGCACACGTTCAAAGAGTTTTGTGAAGACTCTATGCTCCGTGAGGAGATAAAGGACACAAGAGACATTGTAAATACTACTACTACTATCCTCCAACCTTAGAGCGTAAGGACTAAACAAAGTTTCTACAAGTATTTTGATAGAAAGTTCTATGTTTTATGCTGTGCCAGTTTGTTTCGATTCTTGGAATATCTATGTTCTGGGTCCGTCTCTGCATCTGCCTTCCTGTTGATTCGACCAACTGCCAGTAAGATCAATTACGCTGTTTTGCAATAGCGCATTTCCTGAGTTCGTTTAATATCTGTCTTAAGCGGACAGTCACAATGATGGCAAGTATGTCGCGTGCCCAGTATGTGACCGCATCCCAGTTTAACAGAAGCTGTTTAATTAGGCTGTTTCCTTAAATAGCTACTGCTAAACTATGCTGTTATTTTAAACTACTTCTGTGTTCACAGCAGAGTTATCAGCACATTCTGTTCCACAATAGAGCAGTGCTGCTACTATGACGTCATAGAAGCTTCTCTTTGGAAATGCTTTATATGAATTTTTAGCCTCATAAGAATATACACGCGATTTTATCACAGCTACTCTGCTCCTGAGTACTGAGTCGTGTTAGGTAGGTTTGCATGTCGAAAAATCTTAATGAAGTTCTTTCCGATGACTTCAAAAGATCCATGGATTCACATGTTTCTCATTAGGAGTGAGTTTTAGCCCATCTTCTAAGCTTTGGTATTTGGTCCGTTTGGCAGTGACAGATTATTGTATCCTTCGATTTCGTAATCTTAATTTAGTCCTAGCCAGCAAAGTGAACAGAACCGGAGTCTGCGCTTCTTATTGTGTGACGTCGAGTAGGCTCCTTCGTCAGGTTTTTCCAATGCAAAGGCGATAATTTGTGTCTGATGAACGTCAAGTAACTTCATGTTTGGCGTTTGTGAATATAGATGTGTCTTCGTATCACATTTCTATGGGAGTAATAAAAATCCAGCTTACTTAACCTTGACATGTTCGATGTTGTTGTTGTATTGCAGCTACAAGGGATGTCCTCGCGGTGCATAATTTGTAAGCACCTATGTATAACTTCTGCAAAATAATGACAAATTAATGTTTTAAAGAGTTTTTTGCAAAGAAATAATTTTGCTCGAGGTGGTTCTGTTTAAGACGCCATATTAGGTCCGCTATATCTTATTCCTCAAAAACCATATTTTAAGTTTTCTAACTATATATTTTATTGCTCTCAATTTTGGGCATATATGTGATCCGGTTGATGTGAAAAGTCCCATATATGTTATTATTCTCATGAGTTTATCCTTGATCAACATTTGAAGTTCAATTTAATTTAACAAAAATAAGATATAAGTAGATATGTTTATTTTGTATAATGCTTTACGTAATCAAAAATAAATTTCAGACAATGAAATGGCAGAATAACCTTTTAAGGAGTTTGAATTACTTTGTTTTCATTAATTGGATAATTATTCAATTGTCTACATTAACGCCACATTCCAGACACAATACCCAAAGAAAATTATTGCGGAATGTTCTTTTGCAATACAACGATAATGATAAAATGCAAAAGGAAAGTTTTTACATCTTCTTAAGAATTTTCTTACAAAAATATTTTCTACTAGCTTTTGCCTACGACTTCGTTCGCGTGGACTTGGTTTTCTTTAATGGGTACATGTGTATTATTTCAATACATTCTCTATATACGTGATAAATATTAATTTCAATAGGATGCAGAACCGATTTTATGGACACTAAATGTAGTCAAGTATATTATTTGTGAATAACTAACAAATTTTTAGAAAAAGATTTCAGATGAAAGTTGTATTTGCTGAAATTCTTTATGTTTTCTTGATTTTTATTTTTATTTCCGAACGATAAAAATTACTCGAGATTTTTATTTTTGATATGTTCAGCATTTCGTCTCATCTATGTTATACATAGTTTTAGTCTTAATACAATTTTTAAGCAAAAAAAATAAATTGCTGAAAAAGTTATGTCTCAGAAACTAAAGGAGGCAGAGTAAAAATACTTAGATTTTAAAATTATAGCATTTTAATTGTTTCCGGCAAGATATTCTCGCGATATTCTTAAATAATAACTTTTTATGAACCAATTTTTTTATTCATCATCATTGGATATTTGGAAATTTGAAAAAAAAAATAATAATAATTTTTTGTGGTGCCAAATTGTAAAACTTCAACTCCTACAGGGAAAACTTTTTAGTGTTATGTATTTAAGTATTTATTGGTCTACAAAACTTAATTTCAAAATGTACTTATATTAAGTTCTTTGTCGAGTGATTTTTGTTAGAGTGTCGTGAATTTTGGCATTGATTGTAACTTTATGCCAATAAGAATCTGATATTGAATTAGGACAACCGATATCAACCGATTTCAATGAAACGTTGGTATATCGGTGATCAAGTGGATTTTAGTTAATGGTTTGAAAATTCATTAATTAATTATTAATTTTATTAATTAATTATTTTTTTAACATGTTGCACCTTGTAAGAATCTTAAAAAATTGTCAGCATGCATATATGCATATGTACATTAGGGTGATTCAAAATATTTTTTTGATTTTTTTAAGCTGTTGCTTAAAAAGTAAGAAAAATTCCACGAACATTCAGCTTATTTTATAGGGTGGCGCCGAAGCCATGTATGAAAAAAATATATTTTATTAAAAAAGTATGTAAATGGATCGGTGATGAATGTTGTTGGGCTACTGATGGTCGTTTTAAAGTATTTTTTTTTTCGCTGAATCCGAATCTGGCCTCAGAATTGACCAATCATGTCAGAATTCTGAAATATTTGAGGCTAAGTACCAAAAACATGACCTCGAAAATAGACAAAAAACATGATGTTTTAGGTATTTAACCTCAAATATTTCAGAATTCTGACGCGTGCAAAAAATAACGACCCATCGCAGCCCAACAACATTTATCACCGATCCATTCACATACCTTTTAAATAAAATAATTTTTTTCATACAATTTACATGAAAAACTTACAAGCTTCGGCACCACCCTATAAAATTGAGGTAATGAAGTGAATTTTCGTGAAATTTTTCTTCATATCATAAACTTACTTTTTAAGCAACAGCACTTTAAAAAAAAACAAAACGAAAAAAAATTTGAATCACCCTAATGTACACACATGTATGTATGTATGTATAATCTCTAAAATGTTTCTAAAAAACGTGGACGATTTTTCAAGTATTATTAATAAAAGTTTTTAACGGTTGAAAAGTGTCACTTGCATGGTTTTCGAGACATAAAGTGATTAAGTTTTTTGATAACTTGCCCAATCTCAATTCCTTTCTAATATGCACTTATTCTTTAAGTTCTCCAAATAAAATCTAGCCCTATGTATATTTGGACTGTTTTTTTTTGGAATTTTTTGTTGATTGTTTTGTTTTTTTTTTGCATGTGTCAGAAAATTTGAGCTTTCTAGCTCAAACTTGTTAACAGCTCGGACAGATTTTGTGTCCGATTTCCTTGCAATTTTACGAAAAAACCGACTTAATAAAACGTAAAAAAAATCTGCCTTATGTGTCAACCCTAGTAGCGTCAGGGGAAGTTACGAGTATGAAGACAAAAATCCAGCTTATAAGACAGTATTGTTCTTCAAATAGCTTTGTATCAAAATCACTAAGATACTTCGCCTTTGTAGCGAAATTTGGTTTCAAAATATCTTGCTAGGACAATATATAAAATCATGATAAAGAAACCGCATATCTATTATGTCTTAACACTGTAGCCATATAAGCCAATTCAAAAACTTTAAGTGCGTATAACTTTGTAAAAATTGTTTTCAATCAAATCCGGGGAATACGTGCCCCTTATTTCCTCTAAAAAACAACAGCAATCGGCAACCAACTTCGCAATTTGAAGCCAGTCCGACATGGTTTGAAATGGATTTGGTTTCAATGTTGTTGTAATGTTACCTTAGTTTTTTAAAAAAAAGAGCCACAAATTTAATTTATAAAATTAGATTTCAGAATGTGCTGCTAAAGGAGGCGAATGTGACGAAAGTAGGGGGCGCCCAGTTTGTGGAACCGATGATCAAACTTATCCAACACGATGTCATTTATTGCGTGTACAATGTAGCGGCCATCAAGTCAGCCTGAAATATCGCGGACCGTGCAAAGGTAAGGCTTTAGCTTCATAATTTTCAAATTTAATTGATTGATACTAAGTAGTTTACGTACAAGATTTTTAAAAATATTTATTTTTGACTGAATTGTTCCATAATTAGTCGTAGTTAAAATGGTGCACTGATTCCGAAAAGCATATGCGACATATGACATTAATTATCAGGTTAAATTGATCCATTTTTGTGATATCATTATTGTTTAAGAAAAAGCATTGACCGATTTGTAAATTTACATGAATATCGGTGTATGCTAGTTACAGTAAGTTCGATGAAATAATGATCAATTGTTATTAATAGTAATCAAAATGATGAATATTGATTTCTCGAAAAGATATATATAAGCTTTTTTAATAATTGTATTATTCAATGTACATTGCAAGAATGTTTCCAAATTCGTGTACTGAAAAGGCAAAGGCCGGTATTTTACGTGGTTTTCAGATTAGAAAAATAATAAATAAATCCGATTTCTAGAAAAATCTGCGAGGGATGAATTTGTTTGGGTAGGGACAATTTTTTTTTCGGAAAATAAAAAGTCGGCCAACTACCTTGAAAATATTGAGAAACTTATGCTCCACTTCCAGCTACATTTCCTTTTCAGTCATTTAGACCGTATTGAATTTTAAGTGGGTTTCTCGCACAAATTGGATGACTCTTTATTTTCTTCATTATTTACAAAAATATAGAAGTTCTATCGATATAAATATTATTATTGTTAGGATCTTGTTACTGCACAGTAGGGTTCTTCGAATTTGGGACCTATGAAGAGTAAGTAATTGTATGTGTTCCAAACAAACATCTTGAGCTGACTATAGAGCTACATAAATGCTCACCGCCCCTTAGTCATAATTAATTAGAATAAGAAGATTCCTCTTTAAACGCTATTAATACCTTGTAATCACATCTCATATCTTAGGACTACTCATTGGACTTGAAATTGCACTAGAGATTTTGATAAACTGAGTAGTTAAAATCAATAAAAAACTAATGTTGACCTCCTCACTTTGTGTCTTTTATAGCTTGTAAGGAAGCTCGTGATTATGCACTAAAGCACAGAGCTAAAAATCCACCCAAATTTGTACCACATTGTAAGCCCGATGGAACTTATGCACCGATACAATGTCTGGGAGATACCGGCTGTTGGTGCTCCGATATTACGGGAAAGCCCATCGAAAATACATCGGTGCGCACAGGTAAACCAAAATGTCGGGGATATAGCAGATCTAACATACGACGATCACCTGCTCGACACTTGAGTCCAAGCCGCACACATCGAGTGTGTACGCAATTGGATCGCGCCGCATTTAATACAAATCTTATCAATGTATTTCAAAGCGAATTTATTCGCTCCGGCCAATATCAAAGGGATAATTCACTGAAGGTTTCATCAAGCTCTACAGGAGAACACTTGCTTGCCTCTGATAAACATGCGTTGGATTGGAAGTTCTTGGCTTTAGATGCAAATGCAAATCAAGTATTGGACAAAACAGAATTCCGTGAGCTGAAAAAACTTGTGAAAAGAGTAAGTACTACTTGTAATGGTGATAATTTTATATAAAAAACAGCATTCTTGCGTCACAGCTGTGTACCGCACAGTGGTGACAACTTTCACAAAATTTATTTCCTAGCTCAACTATTTTTTAAATGAAAAGATCTGCAGTAATTTTGTGTTCACACATTCGACCTGTATAAAAAACCAAGTTCTAACTAGTTACATAAATTGAGCTGGAAAATGGGGAAAGACCTCTTACGATAAAATTCGACCGATTCCATATAGGCCTTAAGTATAGAAAAACTTCAAATCATTATGTGTATAAATGAATTGCGATCTTCATAAAGGGACCATATCATGCCAGAACAGAATGTTTAAGATAACGAAAAATATCGTTCAGTGTTAAAACTGGAGAGATATTTCGCAGACTTATGACATTGAGCATTCTGTCACACAGTAACCACTCGGTTTTAGTTCAAAGCTTGCAGGGTAATCAAGTTTTATAACTTTGAAAACGTTAATTTCGAATTTCTCAAAATAGGTACAAGAGAGTGGTAGATGACAGTGGAGAAAACAAGGGAGTAACTTGAATAACTGTTTCAATTCGTGTAATCGATGAAATTGTCTTATATGCATAACTTTAACTTAAAACAAACCCAAGTGGCAACCCATGTTTGGGACGAGATTCGACAAAGCAACCTACATGTGTATATCATTCTAAATTCTATCATGTGAAAAATATTTCAAGCAGTAATCTTAAAGACTTTTTATTAAAAAAAAAAAATTAACGCGCATGGTTGGCAACCCATGTTTGGGACAGGATTGAACAAGGCAGCCCTAAAAAATGTATTTAGACTCATCGAGGTCTATCATTTGACACACCTTTTAAGCTAGCCAACTTTTTTAGTAAAAGGTGTAAGATTACCTTTTACTAAAAAGACTTAAAAACAGATGACAACCCATGTTAAGGACATGATTAGACACAGCAGCTTTATACATATTATTTAGGCTAATCAAGATCTATCATTTGACATACATTTTAAACTGAAATCTTAACATGCACCATTCCATACATATTTTTCTAGAAAAATTTGGCCCAAAAACAGGTGGCAATCCATGTTTGGGACGGGATTCAAGAAGGCAACCCTATATATTATATTTAGCCTATTGAGGCTCTGTCATTTGACATACATTTTAAGCTGTAATCTTATGCACTTTTTATTAAAAAGAAAATCGGCCAAAAGTCGTGTTTTTTCGGCCATCGGGACGGGCTTTGGCAAGGCCAAAATGCATTGCTATCTTTGTAAAGTAGGAAAACTTTCGAATTTCCTATACATCTTGCGGGATAGTTTATAGAATATCACTATTAAATCTATACAAAAATATAATTGTCTCAGTGAATTGAAATCAAAATTTTGCGATATTCGTTTTGGAAAAATATTAATGTCTTTACCATACATTCCAAGTGATATGACTGGCTCAGTTCAAAAGAAGATTGCTTTTTTTTGAGTCACATATGAGAACAATGCCAATGTGTTTTTAGAAATGTACCTAGTCGAAAATGATAAAGTTTTATAATTGGAGAAATTCTCAAAAGACTGTACATACTTACTTTCACTTTTCTGGTGGCTTGCAAAAAAATTTATGTTTTAGGTGCGCAACTAAGTTTTCACTGTTTGTCAATAGATGGCGCTAGCGGTAAGAGCTGGTCGATTTGGTTCATATCGAAACGTTATGAATCTAGCCCAAACATATGGTAAACAAACCGATTTGACACTTTTAAGATTTTGTGTTTTCATACTCTGTTTGTGGTTGCTCGAAAATGACTGATTTTGTGCCAAATAATCGTCATTTGCGGGAGGTGTTGATTTTCTTCTTTCAATCGAAGAATACGGCGGCTAACGCGCATCGAGAGCTCCAAAAAGTTTACGGAGATGGTGTTCTGAGCGAAACAACGTGCCGAGATTAGTGTCGTCGCTTTAAAGACCATGATTTCGACATCGACGATCGACCACGTGAAGGAAAGCCAAAAACCATCAATCATACGGAATTAGAGACATTGCTCGATGAGAATTCGGCCCAAACGCAAAAAGAGCTTGCTTCAGTATTGGGAGTAACCCGACAAGCCATTTCCAAGCGTTTGCATGAGTGAAAAACGGCCCCTATACGAACAGAAGCACGATCAAGTAATTCAATTGCATGACAACGCTAGGCCTCACCAGTGAAAACATACTTGGAAACTCTCAAATGGGAAGTCCTACCCCACCCGCTGTATTCATCAGCAGTTCAACACCTATGAAGACCTCAAAAAATGGCTCGATTCGTGGATAGCCTCAAGAGACGAACACTTCTACCGTGATGGCATTCGAGCTCCACCAGAAAGATGGGGAAAAGTGGTATCTAGCAATGGGCAATACTTTGATTGATTCTTCTGCAACTATTTTTTGACAACATTTTTTGACATGCATTTTCTAACAAAAAACAGCGAGAACTTAGTTGCGCACCTAATAATATAGTAAAATGTACCTTATTTTAAAGGTATTTTTTACTAGAAAACATTTTGTTCAGCAACCATTTTCATAAGTTGTAATTGAGAGTCCTCAGATGTCATAAATAAATGCAGCTCTGCGCTGCATATTTATACTTAATCACATTACGACCCCTGGAGCCTCAATGTACAACCTTTCAAATGAGATACTTTTGCATACATATAGGAACTTGTGTTCTTTCCACCTCTTCTTGAACTATTGAAAATAATAAATATTATAAGAGTTTTTTTGAAAAATTCGCGGAACTGCTTTTAAAATATGTGCTATCATTTTCCAATATCACACATTACTGGGAACACGCTAGCAAAGGTATCAAAGACATCTATTTTGATATAAAATCAAAAAATTTTCTTTATTTCTATTACGACTAAAAAAAGGGTCAAACAATTCCCTTCCTAACTTTTATTGTTGACTGTAAAACTAATCTTTTTTAAATTCTTCGTGCAGGCCGTAAAGCCCAGACGTTGCGGACGTGCATTTGGAAAATTTTGCGACGTGAATAACGATGACAAGCTATCGCAAAATGAGTGGAATAATTGCATTACAAAAGATGGGATCAATCGTAAGTTACTAATTATTCATTACCTGCATTGTAACTTGCATGTGTTATATGCACGTGGTGGGACTTGTGCGATATTGCGTACTTAACAGCTTTATTTCTTTTAATCTTTTTAACAATGCATTATATTATACAATGATAATATTATCTGAAATCTAGTTTTTGAGCTCGTTTGCTGAAATAATGGAAAACTTTATTAAATGTATTTTTTTGGGACGATAAATTTCCAAATAAATTCGAAAACTTAAGTTCAAAAATCATTTATTGAGCCTTTATAGACGTTAGTTAACAGTTTTATTTAAAATTTTCTGTTTAACTCCATGAGTTCTAATGGAATTAACTCGTATGCTATATTTCATGGCACTAATTAAAAGTTATTGATTTTTTCTATAATTTTCGATACTGTTCGACTTTTGTAATATTTGCCGAAACTATATACGTTTTGACTATTCCAGTATTGTTCGATACATTTTGACTTTTCGTTATTTAACGATACTACTCAGTATTTTTCTGCATTCGCTATTTTAGCAGAGCTATTAACATTAATCCAATTCTTCGAAACTATCCGATTTTTGCTGTTTTTTCTATATTTTCCAAGCTATTCGGTGCTCTCTACCTTTTATGAAATATTTTGGTGTCAAACTATATTATTCTATAAGATATTATTCTGACTCTCTCGATGCTTTTAAACTTTTATTGATCTATTTTTAATATTTTTTAATAATTATCAACTACTATCGTATAATTTTTTACACTGTTTCATACTTTTTTAAATACGTAGTATATATTCGATATTTGTTTCACTTCTGATGAGTTTCAATATTTTTAGTGTTTTTTAGCAATTTTATTTTTTAACCGCTTTATTTCGATATCTGTGATATTTATTTATCGATGCACACAAAAAAATTGTTCCTTTATCTTGTGTTCGCAAGGGTCAAAATTAATTAAAAAAGACTTATCAACACTACCATTTACACAATATATACCATTCCAAGTAGATAACGGAATTGCTGAGAAAACAAAACTACAAATTATGGTACAATTTTTATGGTACCAGCGATTCTAAGTGATATTTCTTCTTCTTTATTTTAAGTTCTATCTTACCTGTCAAAACCAGCTAAGATTAGATTTCGACATTTTCAAATTACATACTCATAACTAAAAGCGTGCGTTGTCAGAGTTTTTGCGTTATATTTTCAAAAATATCGGTATCGGTAATGGTATCGGCGATAAATTTTTATGAATATCGGTATCGTATCGGCCAAAACGCGTATGGTTGCATCCCTACTTAAAACACACAAGTATTTGGAGCTATTCCTCGTTAGCGTAACAGAATAAATCAATAACATTTGAACAGTGTTTCACCATACGTGTTAGAATATCTTTGATAGAAAATCTAAGAACAATACTTGTAGCTTTTGTGTGATATCAAATATTATAAAAAGGGCTGTAGGTATGACATTTGTCCAGTATATAACTTTTGTCCAAGTAATATTTCTATTCGGCCAGTAACGAGAGATATGCATTAACTTGAAGCTGATTATAACCTTGAATATATAGTACTACATCGTGGCAAATTAAGTATTGAAACCTACACTTCACAATACACTTCTCTAAAGATGTATTTTATCCTGCTATGGAATCTCATACTACATCAAATTATGTTCTAAGTTAAAGCACGAAATTTTGTGTTAAAATTTTTCCAATTCTCACTATAGCACGGCTCGGCCTAGTTTGGAGGATTCATTGAAACGAGATGATTGTGGAGTTGTTGAATCAATCAATGTAATGCGTTGAATTCTTACAAGCTCGACCAAAAATAGTTTTCCTTATGCCAATGACTGTGTTTTTCTCAAACGTTGTAGCGCTACCAGAGAAAAATTTTATCAAATTGGAAATTTTACGATTTCTGGAGCTAAGAGTCGTGATTTGCTAATTGATAAGAGATTTTTATACCGAAGAGTACGAAAACAGATTTTGTATATGCATTAATTTAATATTTTATTTATTTAAACTGTCAAAAATTTAAAACGGACTGAATTTTTTAAAATAAGCTAGAATACATGAAAGTTTCTCAAATTAAAATAAATTTTTACGAATTTTTTCACGCGCTCAATTTCTTGTTAAACATTAGGTACCGTTTCTATAACAAAATCTGGTTAAATTTATATAAATATTTACATACATATAAAGCTTTAGCACAAAAGGGTTTCTTGAACCAAAAATTGTGGTGATTTTGAGAGAGAGAGAGAGAGAGAAAACTTAAACTGAAAACAGATGATCATTTCTCCTCCTCAAAAAAAACTAGTAAAGGTGTTACCTTCGGCCAGGCCGAAACTCACATACCCTACACTGCATTGAAAGTACTTTCTAAATAAATGTTAAAAATACATTGAAAATTAGTTACCTAAAGTTTTCATGAAAATCGTATGTGCCAATTGTGAGTTATACGAAATCAAAATTTTCAATTGTTGAAAAGTATCACGCCCACTTTTTCAACTCGCCCACTTTAAGCACAATTCAATATATTTATGATCCGTATCCGCGTAATTAATTTCATCAAAATATCTTGCGCAGTTAACGAGATATGGCGTTATTAAAGTTAAAATTTAGGGCTGTACCACGCCCTTTCAAGAGTCTTTGCAAATTTGAAACCTAGCCCAGTTTTAGTTTTGATCACCTGTTCACCAAATCACTAAAATCGCAGCAACTTTTATCAAAATGTGCAGGGGCATACTTACATTGAGTATGGACGGTGGGCGTGGCCGTAAACAGATTTTTACATACTAACAGCTTGTAAGAAGGTGTGACCTATGTGCCAAACTACACCCCCTTCGCCCCCTTTGCCCCCTTCTTTGCGTTACAAACGGAATGACAAAGTGAATATACCCTCTGTATAGGGTATAAAAATAAAGAATAAAGTCTTACCAAGACAAATTTCTTGTGGCTTAAGGAATTGAGTTAAAGAAATTTGGGTCAACCATATGTACGTTCAGCAAAAATAAAGCTACCATCCTGATTTTATCGAAATGTTGAAAAGACGGTTCTGTGTTACCAAAAACGTATTTTGAAACATTTATTTTTTTAACGATCTCAATGGAAGGGGAGTAATTGAACTTCAATTAATCGTATGAAAATTTTCATATATAGATAGTTTTTTCATAATTTTTAATTATTTGTTTACAAACAGAGATATTTCAGCTTTTACTCTCTTAAGTCTCGAGATTTGACAGTTATCAATTTTACCACAAAAAATAAAGAAACGAATCTAATAGGTGTGAGGCGTAAAATTGTTCCCAGTTTCCTTTAGTCTCTGGGGAACTATTTTCTGTGGCACTTTGCCACCAGTTTTAATTATTCAAGAATGAGTGAAAATAATTTAAGTGCGAATTTCAATTGGTTTGGAATTGCTTCCTCTATTTCTAATTTTTTTTTTACATTAAAGTCTGCGAATTGTGGAAGTAATTTTCCTATTTGCCGCTGTGTAATTATAAGGATTAACCTACAATATCTTAAGAGTTGATTTTTTTTTAACTAAATATATGGTGCTCACTTATTTTATATATGTAATGCATTTTTTTCATGGGTTAATTTTATTTTCACTTTATTTTTCATTTGCATTAGGTATTTATGTATATCACTAACCTATTAAATTATTCGTAAATTCATCAAAATATAATTCTAACACAATTAAATTCTCATTATATTCAAATTCAATATCAATGCAGGTCTTCCAGGTGTTGACAATAAAAATCTAGCAGTTAGTAATGTCAATGATCCTGGAGGTTTATACGTCCACCACCACAACAACAACAACTACAATGGCAATAACCATCATATATTACTACCAAACCGTCATGAACCTCATCCAAGTAATAATAACAATAACAATCGCAATCAACATACCATTAACAATATGAATCATCGCATCTTGGATGACTTGAACAGTGAGAGTGGTAGTGAAGATGATGAAAATAGCCAACATTTAGACTACAACGAGGATCCTGATTATGATCCTGAAGATGACGAGGATGATGATGGTGGAGTTGGCATGAGCAATACATTTGGGTCATCAACAAAATTTCCATCTATTTATTGTATGTACGGTATTAAAACGTTACATGAAACATTTACGATTAAGAGATCTTATTTTATAAATCACAAATGGTACCAAGTGTAGTGCGGGAGGTAGCGTCACAAAGCATGTATAATTTTCAAAAATGAATATAGTTTTATATATTAACACTTTATCTTTCCAAAATTGTTAGTTCAACCAGACGGACAGATTTTTGTGGATGAAGAAAAGTTTAAATAAAGGAAAGAGAATTATACGAGTCCAATCTCGGTCAGACTATGTGCAGGGTACACAATAGTGATGAGGGGAAAAAGAATACCGTATTCAGATTCAGCAACTGAAAACACATTTAAGGGACATGTCGTAGTACGAGTAAACGAAACCAAGAGATGATTTGAACAATGTTGGACTTTAAGATAAAGGCAACTTTGAAAACTAAAAACAAAAATTAGAGAAAATATGAATTTGTACTTATTTTAAATATATTTGCTTAAAACTTTGTACGCAAGGCGATGAAACCAATTTCTTAATAACTTACACGTTGGAAAATTTCCTCAAAATTGTTTTATAATTGTAAGTTTTAAGAAAATAACAAAAAATTTATTTTTAATCAAAAAATTTTGACAAAAGTTAAAAGCTTGGACTCAAACTTTCAATCGTGTATGGCAACAGGTAGGATTGAGTTTGGATGAGTGGTAATAAATAGCACGTGCTTCAATACTCCACTGACCCCAGACAGTTTCTCTCGAACAAACTATTGTCTTACATCACAATATAATCTTGCTAATGATCGAAGCTATCTTCTCGGCTATTGAAATATGACTATTCCGCTATTAAAATGGTTTTCTGGGAAGCAAATCTAACTAGGTTTCAAGTGCAAAAATTCAGTTCAGGCATGTAATTTATTATTTTAAAAGGTAAAGTTCATCAGTGATTTACAAAATAAGTTCTTGAGGCTCAGTTAAAACATTATTAGAAATAATTTCATTGCACATTTGTTATTTTGTAGTTGTACTTTGCATTTCATTTGGATACTATTTTATTTTCTTTCAAAATTATTAGTTATATTTTTATTTTAATTATGATTTAAAACCATTTTTTCTTTTATTTTAGTTCTGCGACCCAAGTCGGACTCTACATTAAAGGAATCTGAAGGTGACTCCGATTGTTTATCAGACATGTCTGCAGCGTTGGAAGAACAAAGGGTATGTGATTCATAACACCTAGCGTGAGTTTGTACACCTAAATCTTCCGTAATCATTTTTAATTAAGAAATTTATACTTTTTTTGCTGCATAAATAACAAAAATTTTTATATTAAGAGGAAAAGTTAACCGGTATATAACTCCGTATAAATACAATATTCCTGTTAATCAGTACAACAACGAGTGTGTATTAATTTTTTTTATTAATACGACTACTGGTATACATATATTAAGGGTCAACTAAGAAAAGGGTCAATTCAGTGATTTTTACTTTTAAGTAATTTCTTTTGAAATCCAAGACAGTAAATCTAAATTTAAAATAAAATTTAAGCTTAGCTTAAAATAAAAGTCACAATTACTGAATGTTCCATTCAGACAGTATTTTCTCAAAAGAACATTTGACCAAAAAATCTTTCAAGACTGAATGACTCTAAAAAACAAATATCGAAAAATGCACAGTGTGTGTAATACAACATCTTGGAACACTCTGAATGAAATAGACAAAATACTAACCTCATCGATTTTTGTTTGTTTTTCCAATTCCCTTTTATTCTTAACTAGTGTACCCAGCAGACGTACTTCTGCCCTGGATGTCTATGTCTCTATACAAAACACTATATCGGTTTTTTGCAATTTCCCGATTTTTTTTCAAACTTTTCCAAACTTTTTTTTCTTGAACAATTACAAACCCAACAAAAAAAATTATTTAAATCGGTCGAGCACATTTCATTTTGATATATAAAAGTATATATCTTATTCGGGGTCAAATTGAACTAGTTAGTAGGTTTTTCTATTTATTAAAAACGGTCATGACCGATTTTGACATTGCTCTACGTACACGTTACATCAAACTCGGCCAGAAACTGCATGCATGTGTGCAATATTTTATTAGTAAGAACGTTATGTCTTGTTTTAGTACGTTAGTACCAACTATAAACTTGTTTTAAGTACTAATTAACTCTTTTTTTCACCTACAGCATGGTGGCACTATACTTTATGTTCCAGAATGTACACCTGATGGAAGGTATCGACGTGTTCAATGCTATCGTTCGACACCTTACTGTTGGTGTGTGCACGAGGATACTGGAAAGAATATTCCAGGAACTTCAGTAAAAGATAGACGACCACAATGTGATACCATTTATCCACAATCGAGACCAATGAAAGGATGTCCGGAACCAAGAAAAGCCGAGTTTCTAAGAAATCTGAAGGAATTCTTTAAAACTCAAATACTGACCAACACAAACATTGGGTATGCATTATAAAATCCTTTTTTTTTTTATTGGCTCCAAGAGTATCTGGATGCAACTTAGTTGTGAAGATAATACAAAAGCATTACGGCATTTAATGTAAAATTGTGGGATGTGGAGGTTTTAGTTCCTATAACTAATCCCACTGAGGGATTGCAATGTTGACACAATATTTATTTAGCAAACATTGAATATATTTTTATTATCTTAACTACAAATCGTCGTCAAAGTACTTAAATGCTGTTCACACCAAAAACTTTACTTATGGCAAATTAAAGTTTAATATTTATCTAATCAAAACTTTTATTATTAATTCTTATTTTAAAAATGTTTACGGTTACTGGAACTATAAGGCATTAACTATCGACACGCAAATAAAATTGCTAATACTATGTACATACATATATAAACATATATATTTTCTGAATCTCAATTTTGAGCTGATCAACTTCCCTAAAATAAACACTTATGTACATATTCTCATTATATCGTATATTTTTTTTATTAAATGTACTCAAAGCTTTTACAAAAACAAAAAATTTTGAAAATCAATACTTTATCTAAATAATAAATGCTAAGTGATGTCTAATTTTGAAATATCTGCATCGAAAACTGTTGAATTTCAAACTTTGAGTGCTTTAGAAAAATGTGACGTGATAGGAATATATAGTACATATATTCCTTTTTTATTTTGCCTACTTTCAGGCTCGAAACAACTTTTTTGAGTTCTGAATAATAACATTCGATAACGGATACAAATTGAAAAGAATAAATCAGGGAATGGTATGCCATCCGAAAGTCTTTTTCGAGAACTCACCAATAACCTAGTCCAATCAACAAATATGTCCTTATTACCAGAGCATTCAGTTTTTCTCAAATATTTGGATGCTTCAATCGTTTGGAATGGTATATTAACAAGTATTTCTTTTTCAGAGCAAATGCAACAAAGTGGAACTCAGAGGATGAACGAATTGCCACACTAAGCTTTGTTCTACTCGATAAAAATAAGAACAAGGTTTGGGAACGTAAGGAATGGAAAACATTCAGAGAATTAATGACAAATTCAAAGTATGTTACCTTCCGTCAATTGAAACATAATCAATCAATAATCAAAATTTATTTTCAGAACTTTGAGAAAGTGTGGCAAAAAGATGCCTCGCTACTGTGATGTAAATACAGATAAGAAAATTACACTTTCCGAGTGGTTGAACTGCTTGCAGACTCAAAAGATTGAAACCGAAACTCCTAAAACGATGCAATCAAGTAAGATATACTTCTTTCTTTAAAAAAAAAAACTTGACTGTATTGAGTAAGAGGATACAATTTTCAGAAAACGCTAGTTTCGATGCAAGATATAAATTTGGTTAAAAACTAAAAACAATATTTTAAGAGATAGGTTTATGTGTATATACGTATTTGATGTTTTCTCACACTTTCTCGTACATGAAATTTGTTGAGATCTATTTAATATAGAAATATCTTTGTTTCGAAAGTTCATCTGCAATTAATTTTATTATCCTTTTTTATAGATGAATCAGCATCCATTAAACCTTCAAAGTTAACCGGATCAAATCCACTGGAACAATATCTTAAAGATTAGAACATTTCGCAATTTCGAGTAAAGCACTCGAAAGTTTCTTTTAATTTATTTAAAAAAATGCTCCGTGCCATGTTCGTTTTAATTTAATTAATATTTTGAACAATCAAAAATTTGAATTTTTAAATACGTAAGATCGAGAGAACAATGCATTATTATTTATAAATGTATGACAAACAGAAAACATATGTAGTTAAGTAATATTTTATTACAAGTAATAATGTTTATTACAAGAATTAATTTTGTTACAACAAATACATTTTAAACAAAATGTATATTTAAGTAAAAAATTTTAATAAAAACTGTAAACTAGTAATGCACAAGTTATTTTTAAGCTTTTGTAAATTGTAAACTTCGCTTTTTCAAACTGTTTTAAGCTTATGTATGTATAGATAAGCATTTAATAACTTTAAATAAAAAGTACTACTTACTATCAATAAATTGTCTAACTACTTATGTTATTTACAAAATGAACTTGCTAGAACAGACGGCAAAGGTACTTGAGTGTGCTAAATAAGAGTCTCGAAATTTGGTGAATGAAACCTGAGAAGCTAAGGTACATGGAAACTCAATTTTCCGGCACTGCATAATGGACAGTATCCACTGGTGTCAATTCAAAATAGTCGAGAAATGGTTCATTTACCCGAAAAGTATGTCTCAAGTCGAAAAATAATTCTACTCATAGAGTACAAGAAACACATCGTCGTCTGTAAAATAAGATTTGAGTGTGTTACCCCGTTTTCATATTTCTAATTAAAACTTAGCTAAGCTTTTGCTACGTATGTACATTATACAAACTTCTCAATTTTTGCTTTTGCGGCACTCAGTGCAAAGATTAACCTGATCAAATCACATACATTTTTACATACACATCATTCACAAAATCTCGACTCTCATATTTTGCATACTCACTGCTTACGGTCTATACAATATTTTAAGGAACTTTTAAAAAAAAAACCTTTAAAATAAGCTCAGTCGTTAAAAATTATTTACTTAAAATTTAAAATATTTACAATAAAATTATGGGATCAAAAAAACTTTGGCAGAGGAATCTATTTCATATTATGTGCATACATGAAGTGTATAAAAATTTTTGTTTTCAAAAAATGGTTTAGTATATGATATAACAATGACTAAAATTGATTTGAACGATATTTTCGAACAAATGCTGATAAAAAACAATATTAATCTTATGAAATTAAATACTCTTAAAGGTGTTATACTTATCTGGTAAAGTTTTTAATTGTATTGTGCTCAGTTTTAAGAATAGTTTGGCTATACATGTCAGCAAAAGCAATACGACTGTCGTTACTTCCATTATTACAAAATGTGATATAGAAGATCCTATCTCTAGCCATGATCCTCGATTTCGTACCAAGTACAGAAAATTTAAGCTCATAACATCACATAGCAATAGTAAACAAATAAAAATGCGTCGTTCATTTGTACGAGCAAAGGCAGAAAGACCAAAAATTATAGAAATATTTATAACCACAGGAATGATTAACTTTAAGATGACTAAACTCATTATTACAAATGGTGAAAATTTTGTTAGAAAACAACGAATAATGTTGGGATCAAAAGAACTGACTGACGCTATATTACCAGTGCCAAAGAATGAAAAAAATGTATATAAGAGTATGGAAAAAGCCACACGAAAATTTAATTGCAAATTAAAACTTGACTTCAGATAAAAATTGTTGGCTAAACTGTGTAAAGGCTGTGCTAATTGCTGCATTGACATGGCTAACATTAGTTCTGAGCTTAATAAAACTACAAATGTAGGTTCGTAAGATGTAGACAATAGTATGTACAGTGTAGACAAATTGAAAAAAATTAATTCTACTCTATGTTTTAGCAGCTGCGTGTTATTAATCAATATATAAATTATAGAATATAACAGGAAACCCCATGATAGAATTTGAGAAATAACTGAAATACGCAATTGTACAGAATGCTGATACATGCAGAGCAAAGCATTGAATATACCGACGAATGTAATTAGTTTTATTTGCAATTTCATATCAAATTTTACTATGGCGAAACGCACCACAACCAGCACTACACTGGCCAATATTAATATTTCGTTTTTATATCCGACTGTAGGTGGTAACAAGGGAAATATCGACAGTAAAACCACAAGCACACACCACAAATAAAACTTTGAATCTCTTAAATAAAAGTTTGAATAACTTTCATACACGTTAAAGAGTAAAAACACTAAGGAAATTAGTTTCCGCTCAAAAAAGCATAGCACTAATAATTCCATACAAAATATTAGAAATAAAAATTGGCATAGGTACTTAACATTGTCTTTTGTAAGTAGTTTTCCATTTTTTGGCGGGATGTCAATGACTTGTATTGAAAATATCCAAACAAAAATTGGCAATAAAATATAAATACTAATGGACAAACTTATACTCTGTAGTAATACAAATAGAAGTAGAAAAATTCCAATAATTGCTAATAAAATACTTAATTTTGATATATCGGTTTTAGGATTATGTACGTTTCTTAACAGCAATTTAAACAAATAAAACATCCAACCGATCATTGCGGCAGTTGTACTAAAAAGCATGACATTTTTGTAATAGATTTGATAATAATCGATACCTTCTAAAGCAGTTTGCATTACTTCGTAACTTAATTCTATAGCATTTTCAAATGCATTTTGATCGAAAAAATTGTCTATTTGTCGCGTGTAATGTGTCATATTTTTAATGTTTAATTTAGAGAAGCTACGCAAATATGGCGAAAAATATCCATTTTCGAATTCTTTGCATAATGTCTGAAATTGTTCCAAGAGTTGCAGCGTATTGCTATGGGCAGCACGAGCTTGATACTGCAAAGAAGCATTCATAAAATGGCGTGGTAGTGTTCCAAAATTGTTAACGGGTGGTGGTAGGCCCAGAAGAGCAGTTATAAGTGGTGCAAATTGAGCCTGTTCTATTTCATGTAGCGGCAGATTCATGTTTCCAGCTCTAAACGTTTTCTGATTCAAATTTTCAATCAACATTTTGTTTAAAATTCCTGATCCCCACAAAAAGAAAGGCGTCTCGGTTTCATGTAGACTGCCAGCGCCATGGGATCCTAAAAAAAATTCAGAATGGTTTAAGAAGAAATTATAAATTTTTTAAGTTAACTTTTCAAGCTAAGGCCCAGCGATCTGCTCAAGGATGAAAGCTGATAAGGCCCATTTTTTGCATATTCGACACTTAACTATTTTTGTATTTTTTAGAACACTTTTAATTTATTTAGTGATACAGTAGAAGATAGAGTTCGATCGTCTTCTTTTCTGGGGTTTCCTATATTTTCACCCATTTTTATGCTAGTTTAGAGCTCTGCCAGTTATTTGACGTTTTGCACTTCATGTCAATCATACCCTTCATAACGACATGGAAAAGACAAGCATTATTATCTCCACATCATTATTGATAAATTTTTTTCGCGGAGAACGATATTGGTTTTGAGCAGGGTTGCAAAGCATTATACGTGACGTAAGGCATAAATGGAATGATGAAACATGATGTTGATGAGGTTTAACAACAGTTTATATTTCATTTCGAAGCATAATCGATACAATTATGCTCTAGAAAGAACATTATCGATTCTCTTACAGAGACAGGTACTATGAGCACAATATTCGACCACTTTATTCAATAAATCCGGTCTTATAATAAGAATTTGGGTTTAAGTACTAAATTTTAATGCATAAATTGTTTGGTTCATAGAATAATTACTCCAAATATCTCCAAATGAAGAAATTCAAAGATGTTGAACCATAACTTTATGAATATCATTCGACATCTGCATTTCTTGTGACTCTTGTCCCTCGGAGCTTTTAACACAATAAATTGATTATTGCATGTGCTGTGTGCCACGTTACACCGTCTTGTTAAAACCACAAGTTTGTTAAATCTTCCAATTCCGTCCATGAAAAGACCGATATTAACTCCTTCATTTCCGAAAAAATAGGACCGCTGATTCCACAGTGCCGCAAACCATACCAAACGGTTACTTTTACGGAATAAAAATCTTTTGTATGAATAATTTGCGCTTCGGCTTACGACCAGTATCAATAACTTTGCTCATTTACTGATACAAAGAGATGGAAATGTACCTCATCAGAGAAGATGATTTGCTTGGTAAAATCAGCATCGTTTTAAGTTGTTCCCAGACAAAATCCGCAAATTAAAGACGTTTCCGATTATCCAAACGCTTACGTGATAACAGTTTTGGTTTGTAAGAATTTAAGTTCAAGTTCAACCGTACAATTCACCATGTTGTTGTGGCATACAGTCATAACAGTTAAGAACTCCTTGGAATCAATAAATTTGAGTCTTCATCAACACTTGCCTAGCACGCAAACACTAATTATGCAACGAAAGATTACGTTCACTATTGGACGAATAGTGAGACTACCAAGCTGTCAGGAGTGCACGACAAGTTGAAATAAAAGAACGATTGTTTTGACAAAACAATTGATAATTTCATCTTTGTTTTTTTTTTGACTTTTTTGAACATTTTTTGAAACCAAATATCTCAAAAACTATTCAGAAACTTTCATTTTTGTTTAGAAATGCTTTAATTTTATAAAAAAAGAATATAAAAATTTCCGCCATAACTTTGAATTATATGAATTTTATATATAGACTCTATTTTTTCAAAACCAAATTTTTAATCTCCGATCTTCAAAGGTTCATAAATATATAAACTAAACAAGTTTGTAATTCTTTTTAATTTACTAATTTTAATGGGAAAGGGTGGTGGAAACAGCCCCTAAAACAATGGAGCCGTGAAATAAAATTTTTCGGTGTTATGTTCTCCTTTAGTTGAATACTGAGGATTTAGTGTCCCCGCACAAAATCGAATTGTTTTGGCTACTAATCTTTCTTATATCTTAACCGAGGCTGGCAATGTGGCAGATACGAATGGTAGAAAATGATACGTCGAATATCGAATTGAACTGACACCGCATAAAACGAGCCAGTGAACGAAATTGTTATAGGTCCTTTGTTCAGGCCCTACAATTCTAATGGAGTTTTATGATATTAGTTTTGACGCAGTTCTGTTCAATGTGTCTATGAGATTGCTTCGCTTCTATGCGTTTTATGGAAAACAGAAAAAAATCTAAGCTTGATATTTCAAAATACAAGCCGATACATAGAAAATGTTTGGTTTTAAATACATTTAGCACATTGACTCTTGTGTTTCGCTGATAAATAATTAAAAATTTCGATATTTTTGGAAGTATTGAACAACCTTTGTAATGACCTGCTCTTGTATCATTAAAATATCATTTGTTTCAGTCCCAATAAAACTCTCTGGCATGGAATGTTTGGAGTGGTTAAAGTCTATTAAGTTTCACAATAATCAGTTAAGTTTTTACTTCAAGTTGTAAAGAAGAATAAATGCTAAAGTGCCAGTTAAAGTAGCAGTTAATTTTTAACTGAACATTGTAGAACAGACCCCTAAAACAGCACTTAAACTTGACAAAAACTTTCTGCTTAATCATATTTTAAGTCAATTATTGATAGAATTCTTTAACTTTGTTGACTTCAAAGAAGCTACAAAAATTACAATTATTTTTTCGAAAACAAATAGTTTACATGAAATTGGATAGATTTTCTTACAGTTTCAATAACTTTGCTCACTTTAGAAAATTTATAAAAATTATCAGTGTGTTTTTTCGAAAAAATCAGAAGTTTACAGGAAATTGGTGAATGTTCGATTATTTGTCATTTTATGTAACCTTCAGAGACAATTTAAGATACACGGGCTGTCCAGTAAAAAAATGTCTAACTATAATTTAAATCATTTGAACAATATTTTGATCGAATTGTACAGTCTTAGCAGAAACCGATTTTTTTGTGTTCTATTGTTCCATTTGTTGTCTCTGTCATGTTTGTTAAAAAGCATTGACCAATTTGTGATATTCACACAAAAATATCGGTTTCTGCTAAGACTGTACAATTCGATCAAAATATTGTTCAATTAATTAATAATAACAGTCGACTAATAATAAATAAAATTTCTATAATTTAAATCGATTTTTTATAGATGTTCATATTTTCCATCTAAGATGGCGACTTAAAAGCTACAAAAAGTATTTTCGAAATCTTTTGGTGAAAATCCAAGTGTTGGTCACTTTATTTAGCCTTCGGGGGTCACATAAGCTTCTTCCAAGGAAATATTTTCAGAGCTACTAAGCAATCATTTCGATATGTTCTTAAAGTTAAATCAAAATTACCTGAATTCGTCATTCCATGATCTGAAGTCAATATAAATGCAGTTTTGTTATCCGGAAAAGTTTTTTGGAATAAATTATATATATCAAATATGCCTCTGTCAGTATTATGGAGATTTTTCAAAAATAACTCCGAATCGGGTTTATGAATGTGACCTGCAGAATCTAAACCGAGAAGATGAAGAAAATAGATTGTCTGATGTTCCGCAAGTAATTCCTCGGCTTTGCGGTTCAAAAAAAACTTTACTTTTTCAAAAACCCATTCATCCAGCTCATAGGTATTCTCACGACCAGAAAAATCCAAGTCATGATCATAGGCATCGATAAACATGCGTTTGTCACTTGTGATGCGCGAAAATATGTGCAGTACATCATTGGCACCCCACGCATAAGTGCGAGCACTACGATTAAAAACGTTATCAAAGTCTATGGGATTCTCTTTCCAGCCACGCGTTACAGCCGAAGGATCCTCGTAGAGACCAGCGATCAGAGCAATATGGCCCGGTCTTGATTCTGTCGGCACATGCGTTTGTGAAATGCCAACCAAGCCCTGTGTCTGTATTAATCTTTGAATAAAAGGAATATCGGCGCAACCACTTTTAAAAAATGATTCAGCTCGCAGTCCATCGGTAACTAGAAGCACTACACGTTTCGCTGGCGGCTCCTCTCCAGGAGCAATAAACACAGCATCCTGTGGTCGTAATCCCCGTAGTACTGGTGAACGAAAGTAAATCACAAAAATTGATCCCAATAGCAGTAAGTGTATAACTATTGCATTTATAATCCACATTTCAGAACAATGCACTTTTTAAGCAACATTTGTTATTTTTGGGTAATGAAATGTATTAGAATTATTTAGCTTTTTAACCGAAAGTAACAAAAAACATTTTTTTTGGATGGATACAAGTGTAATTTGACATATTCACAATTGTCGAATAAGTTGAGCGACCCAGCAGGAAATTCAGAGTTGGAAGTATGAAGATTTTCATTGCTGAAATGAATTCTTGAAAAATAAGAATAGTTTTGCTCTAACAAGGTCGCAAGCAAATAACCGGAGTCCTTCGCATGCACTTTGAAACTTCATTAGTGGATTTAATATTGAAAGCTTTACCAAGATTATTAACTATGGTATTCGAGTTTTTCAAAGCTGAAAACTTAGCTTATGCTCGCTTCACACGAGCGTTTTTTCAACGCGCATTTTGGCATAGCGCGTTGATGGTGTGGCTCAATTTTGTATTATGCTGAAATGCGCGTTGAAAAAACGCTCTTGTGAACCGAGCCTTATAACGTTGTTTGAAAGCAAAATTAAGTTAAGTTCAAAATTATATTTTTATTAAAATCAACTAAAGACTGAATGACTGAACAAACACATCTGGACATAACACAACAACGGTTTACTCAGAAATATTTTTGCATCATCATTTGTTCCATCAAAATGCTTTTTAAAATTCATCTTAAACAATGTGTAAGAATTTAAAATTATTTTACTGACCTTTTAAAGACAAGTAGAAGGACAACATATTATATTTATAAACTCTTTATAGGGGCTTATAAGAGCCAATTGGCGTTGTTAGGACCAATGTTGTAGATGAGATAAAAATACATCGATTTCATCTCCATTCGACAAGATTTGAGAGGAAATGAATATGAAAAATGCAACGCTACCTCCCGGACTAACATGTTGTTTTGCCTGAAGATCCAGATTTAATTCCTTGGAAGCACATAAGTATTGAACATAGACAGCGTTTACACGAGGAAACTCTTGAAAGAAAGTTTTCCTGTTTGTAGACAAGAAGGGAAAAACGAAAGGGTGGTGTACAGAATTTGTCGTACACGCGAAGTCCCTTTCGTTCTATTCGTTAGCTGATATTATGCTTTGAGTTTAAGTTTGTTGTGGCGGGTTGACGCAGTGATTGCTTTGAAATTTTCTTGCACAAACAAATTCTAGTTTCCGTGTGTAAACGCAAAATAAATTCACAAAAGAGAATAGACAAGACAAGCAGATGCGCTTTATTAGTTTATTGTATCTTTTATTGTATATCTACTTTAAACAATTTCGAAGAAGTTTGTGGACATCATATAAAAATATACTTCTAAAGTATTTAACAATAACAATCCGATTACGTAAAAATAAAATTTTGTGAATATATAACAATTTAAATTATATAATTTCTAATATCAAATAATACAAAGCTAAACTCAAAAATAGTTTTATTACGAGTATCTTTCGAATTAATCCACTGGTATTATAAAATATTAAATTCCTTTGGTGATTGATACATATTTCTTGTATAAATTAACCCATTATTTCTTTAACAAAGCATCTGATAACCGTTCAATGGCTGTTGCTGGTTTCTTTACCTTTTCCAATTCAGCTGCTTCCTCTTCGATTTTAAGTGTTTTTGCTTCTTCTAGTTCTCGTTGTTTTTGCAATTGCCGGAATTCCGTTGGCGTAAGCATTCCTCGCAATATCGTGTCATAGGTAACATTGACACCTTTTTTTGACATTTTTTGGAATAGTTTCCAACACTCACGTTCCTTGATGGTCCTCACATATACGGGCATTTCATTTTCTACCGGAGATGTTTTTCCATTGAGTAAATCATTTTCTTTTTCAACGACCGATCTTTGTTGGCGATCGGTTGAATGAGCCTTTGAACCATTTATGTCATCGATCGATGATGTCATGGTGCTGCCGATGCCATTGTTGGAATCACTTAAAAATATCGAAACTGCTGGTGCAGTTGGTGGCCGATTGGCACGAATTCGAGCTGCTAATGGTGCTATAGACCCTCTTCGAATTATGGTTGGAAACTCTCTGGCTGAAAATTGGAAGTTTGGTGGATCGTTTTCTTGAAAAGAAACTAAAAATTTGTTATTAAATTCATTGAAAAATTAAAAAAAAATGTTAGCTAATAAATCCATAAACGATTCGAAGTGGAACATAACTTATCAGGAAATTAATATTTAATTAGGAGTAGTTCGATAATACTGCTTCGAGCTAGAATTTTCATTAGAAACCAAAAAAAAAAAACTCCACGAAATCGCAGATTCGTGTGATTTACCCGCTAAGGCAACGAGCTTTGCTAGACCTTCGAACCCACCTTGTCTATGAAGAACTAAATACAAGACAGTTCATACACTCTACATTTTTGAAGTTCTTTAGATGTAACTCAAAAGTAACCAGGGATGCCAAGTGACCGCTTTTGACGCGGCCAGGCCGTTAATTGCAAGCCAATGCCGTAGAAGGCCGTAAAAGAACGTAAAATAAGTTAATGACCGTTCATTGGAGGTGAAATTGTTTTTATATAATCAAATAAAAAATGGTCATCAACTTTACCAAATTTTTTGAGTTTTTGGAAGCCCGTTAATTCATCAATTTCAAATTGGCAGCCCTGCGACCTTTTGAAACCATCGCAGTAAGCCTTGAGTCATGATCTGGGGTGCTGCTCTTCGTTTGTTGAATGCATCGAGATGCAATTTCGGGTGATGTTACCAAAAGCAGTGCTGAAGTTGATAGAAGGTGAAGCACAAAGAGGCTTTCCGCTCACATCTGCTCCGCGATAATTGGAAAGATATATATTTGATCAAAAAACAATCTAAAAAGTTTTCACTGTCTCTGGTCAGGAAAATTCTCTTCAGGAACTTAGATGGAATTGATAAAATCATGATGCTCCTGTAGTTCTGGCTTAGCAATTAGTTCACCTTCTTTTGAAATTTTCACTAAGATTCCTATGAGCCCGACGACAAGTATGCGCTATGCTGAAATTTGAGTAAGAACCTGGTATGTATAACATATTTAAAGTGAACTCGAAGGATACTTTCAACATTTCGCCTCCACGATCTACGCCCTCTGCTTTGACGTTTTTACGCCTTGTCACCTCTTGTCTTTGCTATTTCTGTTTTACTTCGAGCCTTACCAGTTTTGCAGCTCTCTCTCATCTACGGTATTCCAATTTGAGTCACTTATGCCAAGTATGATCTCACTGGCTGCTACAAATGAAGGCTCGATGTTTTACCATTTAGATTCGATTGTGAGAATTTTAACTTCCTTGGTGAAGTTTTCCCGACAGTCACCCTTGAGTTTATAGCTATCTTGAACCAAACACTATCCACAAAAGCTTAATAGTTGGTGGCAATGTCAGCGCTCTCCTAACTATCACATCAAGAAAACTATTTTTGTAGGATCTCTCAGTACAGAAAAGATCTTTCTAATTTTTTATTTGGTAATCTGGTGAAACATATGTGAGCATTATTATGTTCTAGCTTATGTGGAAACAATGTTTTCCTCTAATTAGATGCTTTCAATTTCAATTTTTCGAACCGTAGCCATGTCGCCTCATAAAGTGGTATTGTTCTTGCTTCCCCTTTGGTTTGGAAATCACCTTTAACCATAAGTATATTTTTCTTATATGGGGAGCTTGCTGATGCCATTTATTGACTTATCTGGTGATATTAGTTGATAAAAAATATCACTTACACTGAGGTGATCAAAGGACTACACCAATTGACGCCTTGGATGTCCTCTTTCATCACGTTCCACTTGTTCTGTTAGGTAAACGGATGGATGCATTTTCCGTCGTTAGGCTCAAGAAAACAATTTGCTGAGCCTAGACAAGAACAAGACATTCAACTATCCTTCATAGTTGGAGTTGTGTACCTTCCAACTTGGACTATAGTGTTCCAGTAATTTCATTCAAGAGGGATAACAGAATTCACATTCCATCTAGGGATGACTGGAAGAGAAAACTTCCTTCAAGAAGGCCCACATTAATTTCTACACGGAAGGCTCGAAGCTAACTAGCCAAGTGGTATGTGAACTATGGTATTTACTATAAGGAACTGAAGATAAGAATTGCAGCGAGGCTATCAGACTATTGTAGCGTTTTTCAGGCAGAGTTTAAAGCTATAGAAGAGGTAGCATCCTGGCTCCTCACACAAAAAGCGCATAAACATTTATTAAATTACTGACTGCTATCAAATTTCTATAGTCAGTCATCCTATACTCACTAATGGCCCAAAAATTCCGCTCGTCTCTTAATGAGATGGCTCAGCATTTTTACATTCACCTCATCCGAGTGCCTAGGAATAAGGACATTGATGACAATTGCAAAGCTGATAAACTTGCTAGACAGGGGACTACTACATAAATTTCTCAGGACAGGTTGGCATACCACTTGCTACCTGCAAGTTACTGCTTAAAGAAGTAGGCTAACACAAGATGGACTCAAGGATCAACTTGCTATATAATAAGGCAAATCTGGCCGAAAGTGGATGTCAAGCGCCCTATAATGCTGATATCCCACACTGGACATAGTATATCGCCAGTTGTTGCAGTCATAACTGGTCACTGCCTCGGCAGATATACGGAGAAACTAGGTGTTCAGTCTTTTAACTTCTGTAAAAAATATAGGGATGTGGAGGAGGAGGAAAACATTAAACATTTTCTTTGCTCCTGCAGACACAAGACACTAGGTTTGTTTTATTACGAAATCTAGTTGGTTCAAAGGGAGAGTATAGTTAAACATCCTCTGATATCACAATGTATCAACATTTGGCTTAAGCGAGTCGGTTTCGTAGCTGACTGCCACTCCTATCTAACACTCTGGTGAATATCGATGAAATTAAAAAAAACAATTGTGGTGATCGAACGCTGTGCCAGTTTTACCCCACATAAATATTTTATTGAACTCGTTTATTCAAAAATATATCTCTGAAACTAAAACTCTTATGTTATGTATTCTTATATTTTCCTTAACTTACCCGTTTTCCTTAGTAATGGAACTCTTCTTATCGGGCTATTGGTCGATATTGTCGCTGAATTTATTTCGTTGTCATCTCTTTCGGAATCACTTCCTTCTGAGCTAACTAGCGATACTAAAGTGATTACGTCTGTCGCCAAAACAGACCGTGATCGTGAAAGAACCTTCTTCCCTCCTGCTTTAACTTGGTTTTCTAAGTCTGAGCCTCTATCGTTTTGTTCCTCATGACTCTCTAATTTTTCGTCACTAATGTTTCTGGAGATAATTTTACGACGTCTGACCTTACGTTTGTTTGCCGCTATGATGTTTTTGCTGCTATCGTCAAGAGTTCGTACAGGTGCGGACATAGCACGCACCAACGGAGGACGTCTTTGTATATTTACCGGATAAACATTTAAATTGTTCTCGGAAGCAATGTTACCGTTGCCATTCGCGTTAGTGGTCGCAGCAATAGTTGGAGTAGTTTTCTCCACTGGTTCAATTACAGATGATGAATTTTGCTCTCGAGAAAGTTGAAACTGTGCACGACGTTGTGCTGCCGAAAAGGAATCTTTGGTAATCGATATATTTGACGTATGATTCTGTAAGATAATAAATGTTCAAATTTTAATACAAAAATAAGTGCCGAGTATATTTACAAAATGGAAATCATTTTTAGTTTTTCATGGTGATATTATTTGGAATATAGCAAAAGCAAAATATTTATTTTTATAGCACCGCAGCAAAATTTAATGTTGCATTAACGAAACAAAAGTTTATTTTGTGCGGCACCTTCTTGATCGCCAATGACCGTATTTTTTGTTGCTATCGAATTACCTGAACTTCTGTACTCTCCGATGCACTGTCCACGTCGTTTTCAGTGGTTGCTTCTATCGTTTGAGAGAGCACAATGCTAAGATTAATTTTATTTGTATCACGTTTTGAAAATAAGTCTTGCTGATCGTGACTTGGCTCTAATTTTTTCAATATTTCATGTGTATTTGTGCATGGATTCAAGGTAGAGCTGAAAAAAAATTCAAAAATTTGTAAAATTTAATTATTTTTTCATTTAAATATTAAACCATTATTTCGAAGTTTTGGTTGTAGCAGAGATTGATATTCTCTTAAGTTTAGAAATTGATCCAATGCCACCACACATACGACTAAATAGTTGTGCGACTGAGTTTCACTACGGCCTCGCCCATAAGACACGAATTAATAACGGGTGATTCATTTGACAAAAATTCAATTTTATCTGGAAGTAGATATTATATTTAGCCTCAAATGACCCACTACTAAGTTTACCTGTATTTTAAACTATGTACTGGCCGAGGGCAACACGAATAAGGTCCCATTAAAGCTCATCTTGGAAAATCAACATAAACTTTGATGAATAAGGTGAATGAAGAAGGTTACTAATAATAAGATTTGGATATTTGATAAAAAGTTAAGCTTAAGAAATATAAGTTCGCTATTATTGGCACAAAGTTCAGTAAAGAAGTTCTAAAGAGATTCGTTGATTGAAAAAAAAAATCAACTTATGAATAATATTTCTGAGCGTAAATCATATATTTTTACCAATTTCTTGGACCTATTTGTAATTTATTTATTTTATTCATTGAACTCGATTTTGCGTCTGATAAGGATAGAAAATTTATAGGCTGAGGCTATTTTAGCGGTGACTCTTATAACAAGGGAGCCGGAGGCATAACTTTCTGTATTATCATGAAGCTCTAAGTAATATAAATATTACAAACAATGTCTGCCATTGCGTTGCCTCTGCGTTATTAATTATAAAAAAAGTACCCCAAACAATTTTATCGCGTCTGCCTTTTATATTAAAAAATGTTTCAAGAATCAGACGTTTTTGTAGCAGCATTTAAGAGGAATTAGTTATTGTCGCATTTAGAAATTGCAATTTTACAAACATGTAAAAAAACTGTGTACTAAATCATTTTATCGCATCTGCCACTTGGCTGACTAGTTCCTTTACTTATAAAAGCATAAATATAGAGAAAGCAGACCTTTCCAACGCTGCTTTTTCGAAGGCTGACGTCTTTGAGCGCTTAAAGTGCATATTGTTAAGAATATCTTTATATTAAACTAATATTAAAGCAAATTTTGTTTTCCAAAACTTACTATTATATTTTTTCGGTCATTTATATTATATATTATAATTTTTTTTTTATTTTCTGGCTGTGTATTTGGGGAATTTCACGTCAAATTGGTCACCATTCTGCTTTTGCTTATCTAGCCTTCTTAAATTTTTTTTCCTCGCAATGTTGTTAATTGAAAATAATCACATATATTTACATACAGACTTCCATAAATTCCAGGATAACTGGAAAATTTAAATTTACAGTAACTTGGAAAAATATTATATCGATATAATTCAAAGTGAGTTTTAAAGGGAAAATGTTAAGCTTTGCAACTATATCTGATTTTTTTGGACGCAGACTCTATCCGGCCGATTTTAATCAAATTTTTACAGCATGTTAGTATAGATCAGGCGGGTTGCATAGGCAAGAAAGCTTTTATTTAGGGTGGCCCTCATACAAAAACAGATTTAAAATATCATTTTCACGATGAAAGGTTAATCCACTCACACTGAATTCATACCGCTTAGTTTTATATTAAAAAGCACAGCTGAGGCCGCAGAAATTTATTCAAAAGTATTTTTAAGTACAATTTTCACGAAGATTTCATAATTGTTTTTTAAGTGCTTTTGAATAGTTTTTGAAGGTTTGGTTTAGAAAAATGGGTGACGACACGCCCTTCAAAATCAAATTCATCATATCTCATCAACTACTGGACGCAGATGAATGGGACTTGGTATATATATAAAAATTACGGACAAAGATTAGTTTCAATGGAAAAATGGGCGGTACTACGCCTACACAACATTGTATATATCAGCAACAATTTGATGCAGATGAATGAAAGTTGGTACGTATAAAAGACAAAAGCCTATAACAAATTAAACTCATCGCTTCACCTCCCAGTAAGGGCATAACAACGTCTGCCAAGCCTGTTATATGTATGTAAAAGAGTAAGGACAAAAGTTAGTTTCACTGGAAAAATGGCCTGTTTCGCTTTTATATTCCATTACATGAGTTCATACAACATCGCGCCACCTACTGGAAAGGGCAGAACAACGTCTGCCGAAGCAGCTTGTAATTAAATATACTCGAAAAAAGTCTGGTGTCCTAAAAAATTCATACGAATTTAACCTAAATCTACGATTTTGACAAATACAAGCCCATATATTTTAAAAAAGCGGCGACCTATTCGTCTGCCTCTTGTATTTTCAGATCCTAGGGGCAATATTGAAAACAATTGAGTTCTGGGAAAAAATGATAAAATTATATAATAAATTTTTTTTTTAAATGGTCGTCTACCTTTTATATTTTCGTTATTTATATATTATCACAATATGTCAGAGGCAGACGTGATGAAATAATTAAATTTTTTTGCAAATTCAAAATTTATTAAAAAAAAATATATTGCGCTGTCTTCACTTAACTCTTAAATATCAAAATCAACGACGATAAGATCATATCTGTTCCTTAAATGTTCACCGGCTGCCTAGCTATTGGAAATATTCATATCATAAGTATTAAAAATATTTAATTGAAGAGTGATTTTTCAAAAGGGCTTATTTCCACTTATGACCTTAGAGAAACCTTAGAATGCTATCGCCGTTATCATGCTAAAATGTATCATCTAGTTTAAATCTCTAAAAAATAAGACATTTTTCAAACAGAAACTCATAATTGAAAATTGCAGTTTTATACAAAAAGACTCATTTCCATAGCTGATCCAGTTACCATACCACTGACTATGAACAAAAAGAAAGATATAGAAACCGTATTAAAAAAAAAACAGTTTGGTGACAAATGGAGGAATTTAAAAGAACTTTAATGGTACAAGAGTGCAATCAAAATAAAGGAAGGGAAGAGGAGTCGCCTACACAGTCACGTGACTTAAGAGCATAATCTATGGTGCAATAATACAATTTTATAACAAAAACGTACATTTTCAAATGTTTTCTTTTATTCCCAATAAACACAAATATGTTAAAATAAACTAGTAAAGGTGTTATCTTCGGCCAGGTCGAAACTCACTTACCCCACACTACATTGAAAGTACTTTTTAAATAAATGTTAAAAAAATGTTGAAGAGGTTGAATAAGTCGAAAATAATATATAATGGTTCAAAAATGTTGAAAAGTGTTGGAAAAAACTGAAAATGTCAAAAGAATATGGGAAATGTTGAAATAAATAGAATAGAAATGAAAAACACGAAATATGTCAGTCCCACTTTTCCAATTCCACCCACTTTTGCTTCAATAAATGACATTCGTGATTGACAAGCACAAACCAAATTTTAGCACAATAGCTTGTATAGTTTGCGATATGTGCCGTAATTATTCTTAAAATTTAGGGCGATGACACAACCACTGGTACAATCCAGTGAGATTTTGATCCAAAAGTAGCCTTCCATAAACAAACCTCTTACACCAAATTTCAGTATGATTGCTCATACATTTCGATAGTTATGCCACTTAAGGTATTTTAATTGTATGGGAGGTGCCACGCCCACTGTTGCTGTTTCAAAAGCTTTTGATTCATATGTACCTACTATAATATCCAGTAAACCACTTACTTAAAATTTTAGATAAATTTCTCCAATAGTTCACTTAAAATAGCACTTACAACTTTATGTTAATGAGGGAGGTGCCACGCACACTGATTCAATCTTGTCAAGTTTCATTGAATTTCAAAGCTTATAGTAACCGGCACCTCCACACAAAATTTTATGAAAATTACTCTCATTGCACACTATGTACAGCATTAAACGTATTTTGCTTATATGGGAGGTGCCACACCCACCGGCACTATTGTACCAAATTTTTGCTAGAAGACACCTTTTAGCGAGTATATCTGCCATATTAAATTACATAGCGATTGCGTTGTTAGTTCTTTTTTTATAACGTTTATAAATATTGTAGGCTGTGCCACGCCCTTCAACAAAATTTTCCAGAATATTGAATAAACTTTTATTGATGACTACTTTTAGTGGTATCATCCCTAAAATTTTTATGAAAATCGTATTTGCCAATTTGGTGTTATACGAAATCCAAATTTTCAATCGCTAAAAAGTGGCAAGCCCACTTTTAAAATTCCGCCCACTTTATGCTTAATTCAAGATTTATAAGCTCTGTACCAAATTTCAACACAATATCTTGCACGGTTTACGAGCTATGGCGTTATAAAAGTTAAAATTTAGGGCTGTGGCACGCCCCTTTAAGGGCCTATACAAACTTCAAATCTAGCCTAACCTTTATTTTGTTCTCATCTTCAAGAAATCACCAAATTTCATCAAAATCGCAGCATCTTTTTTTCAAATTGGACTTTAGTATATTTACATAGAGTATGGGCAGAAGGCGTGGCCGTGAACCGATATCGCCAATTTTTATATGCTAGCAGCTTGCAAGATGGTTTGACCTGTGTGCCAAATTTCATTGAGTTAGCTTGCTTAGTTAGACAGACAGACAGACAGACAGACAGACAGACAGACAGACGGACATAGCTATATCAACTCAAGTGGTGACACTGATCAAAAATATATATACTTTTCCATACCTGCCACGCCTCCTTCTATGCGTTACAAACGGAATGACAAAGTGAATATACCCACTGTGTAGGGTATTAAAAGATACTGTAAACAGCTCTTAAAGCTTTTTCTCATCACTGAAATTTTGAGTAGCTTGAAAATCAGCCCCTTTGAAAAACCACTCCTCAATTGTTCATGGAATATTAAATTTGACGTTGTTATTTTCATTTTTTTTTTCGCCAAAACCAAAATTTCTATTATATAGATGTAGTTTTTAGTATAGAGCTCTACTTATCGTGGAGAGTTTTAGTTCAATTTGAAAATGTTTTTTTTTTAAATTACTAATGGGTTAAATCTAATCACACTTTAATTTACATGCACACATACACTCTGTACACATACATATTAACAGCTAACATGTTGACATGCACTTCTACTTCACTGTACATCAATGACTATTCAAAAGTTTAATAACCGAAAATATGAAAGGAATATGCCTGAACTAAATATTTGCTTATATTTCGTTTGTACGTCATATATAAGTAGCTACATGCTTATGTACACATTTTACAACATAAATATCTTGTTCTACATAGATTTTTATAAATTTATGTATGATAACCAGTGCGATTAAATCGTTTTTAAATCATGCAATCCCTTCACTATGAGTTGCACATTCATTTGTCTATAAATGAATAAATGGATTTGTGTCCTAGATTTCATTGTATATTTCAAAAAAAAATGAAAATCAAAAACAAAATAAGAAATATAAGTTCTATGTAGTTGGCAAATTACTTGTCCGGACTAAATTTAGGTACTTCTTGCTGCACAAACGATAGATGATTTAATTGCTTTTGTAAAAATTATTACAATAAAAAATACCTTTCAAATGAGGTAGATACATATCTTTTGTATCAGAAAATCTTTGGAAAGAATATATTCGATATTTTGAACTCTTTGTAAATAGAAAAATTGTTACTTGGAAGAGTTTTTTTTCTGCTGAAGAGATTTTCAACAAAGTTTCTTGAAACATTTTCCAGGCTCACAAGTAAATTACTTAATTTTGCATGTAAAATTTATGTCGATCCATATTTCGAAAACAAATTTCAAACTAACAGCGGGAAATATTCGGCAAAGCTTTGGACAAGAACTACAAGTGGGCGTGGCACCCTCCATAAAAACAAAAAAGTCTTAAAACGCTATATGTACTGAAAGAACTATTTAAAGTAATGAAAGCAAATATCAAACAAATACAAGAAATGGTTCAGTTTAGCATCATACAAAACTTCGGCAAGTGGGCGTGGCACCTCTCATACAAGCATTAGATTCAAAACGGTGTACAGAGAGCTACTTAAGTAAATGTTGCCAAATTCAATGTGGGTACTTTTATCAAAGCACTTAGTCTGGTGCAAGAAAATCGCTTTTAATAAAAATTTAGGCTTACGTGCATGTTCGCAGGGTGTAGGGTATTTAATTTTTGGTGACGCCAGCAGGGTTGCCAAGTGGCCGCTTTTGTCGCGGCTAGGCCGTAAATTTCATGCCTTGTAGGAATTGAAAAATTTGGGGAAAAAACAGTTAGTTGGAGAATTTTTCGAAAAAACGCTTTTTTTTAAGGAATCAAACTTTGGCCTCACACGATGATAAAAACATTGCCGAAAAATTATATTTTAATATTGGCGACTAAAAAAAATGTCAGCAAGTTTTTCCCAAAAGAAATTATTTTTTATAATTTTAATGAAAACAAAATTTTTGCGAAGGGCCTTTAATTCCTTGATTTCAACTTGGCAACCCTGGAAGCCAGATATATTACCCTATTATGTAGTTTGGCTTTAGTTTTCGAATAGGAGCAATCTAGTTTTCACTTTTTCCGGAACACTCCACCCCAAATGTATGTGTGTATCACAGTGGTGTCATTTCACCAAATCGTGGGGGGAGCGAGAATTATAATTCCACCACTATTAGCTGGGTTAATTAAATTAATGTAATGAAAAATAATTAGTATCAGATCCTTGGGGGGCCAATTCCCTCCCCAGCCCTACTGAATTGACGCCACTGGTGTATCAGAGCAAGGAATATCTAGGAAATTTTATGTGCGGCAACCTCATCGTATCTTACCTAAAAATACATATAAACCTTTTTAAAAAATATTGTGGGCAAAAAATTGACAAAACACCTAATTTCCCTTCTCTAAAGCACTAATACTTGGTCAAATCTTAATGTGGTGTTTATTGCGGAAGAAATCAACTGCTTTTTTCCGAGTAATCTAACAGAAACTGAAGAAACTGAGATTTTGTCAAGGATATGTTTGATAAATGATATATTTGAAAACTGCGTAACTCTGTTGAGCGGTCGTGATATGCTCTATGTAGCATTCGCTTCGAATTACCTTAGGGTTTCGAGTATGACTCATGCATAACGTGACCAATAGTTCTTCTTTTTGAGGTTTTATTTTTCAAAATATCCATAGAAGTAAGGATGGCCATTATATTTTTGTAAATTATGGTGGATTGTGAATAATAGTGGATTATTGAATTATTTTTTGTAGGGTTTTCGCTAAACTAAATAACAAAATTAAGTTATTAATATCAGATCCAAACGAATATATAATGCTCTTTTAAATGATATATCAACACCGGATATGCTACCAAAAAGAACATTTAATAAACAGTCAGACCAAACTGAATTCATTTTTGATTATTCAAGAAATCTTATAAAAGGATCAGGATTCCATATTTTACTGACCGTCATTGGTACTGACATTTTTTGATACAAAATGACCTCTTCCACAACATGTGCCAAGACCATGAAATTTTGGTGCTGTGAATGATAACCCTCTACAGGAGAAGGATATCAACCAGATGCGGTAGACTAATAAGGCTACTGCCTAGAATGGCACATTGTAGTGGATGGACAATTTTCGATCGATAAACTTCTTTCGTTTTTATTGTTTTGGCTCATGAATGAAGTAAATTCATGATATGTCTATTAGTGAGTAGCGTACCTAGAGGGAGGTCGAGAGGACGGTCGCCAAGCTTGTGGAGCAGCAAAATGGTCGTTTAATAATCTAATTTGGCTAGAGTTTTTGAAAGGTAAGAACACTAAAATTTCTTTCGGTAGGGGCGGCAAATAAGTTATTTGCCCTAGACGCCCGATGTGCACGGTACGCCACTGCTATCAATGACGGAAACAACTTAAGAGTCTAAAGTTCTCCTGGCCCCTATAATGATCCTTCAAAAAAAAAAAAATGCCGGCATTTTGCTCATAGCCAAATCCATTGCAAAACCTTAATTCCCCCACTTCTTCCAACATTCTGAAAGTATAAAAGCAATCTGCTTAACTTTTTAGCTAAACGAATGGTAGAAGTAAAATTGCTGAAAAACTAAACTTAAGCCACATCTTCCTACCATTTTCGGATTAACATCGACCTCCGTGGATGGGCGTAATTTTAAAGCTTGTAAGTGAGCTGCAAATGAATTATTGCCAAAACTAAACTTGCGAACTGGCCAAAATCTTTTGATAACCTTCTTACCCTATCTTCCTCTATTTTTAGTGCTGAAAATTACAAGAAAGTTTTGGAGCAAAATCTATTTTTGCATTAATCGATGAGGCAATCGAAATAAATTGTGTTTACACTCAAATGGCTCTTTAAGGCGAATTTTTCGAAGATCCCCGGATCGGGAACTAATATATGAACTAACTTTTTTGCAAATCGCAAAGTCTGTTTAGTTTAAATTTTACACCAACCTATGAGCAAAGGACGAAAATGAATATTGAGCATCACCAGTCATGTATTCGAACGCTGTTAGGGGCTATTTTGTAAGAACACTTTATTTGAAAAGGGATTTGAACATCGCCTTAGGCGGTTCAGGTCATCCAAAGTATCGGTTTAAAGCAAATTTATGTAATTTATTTTTACTTTCACCAATCGATGAGGAATGGTCTAAAGTAGATTACCGACAACATCAGTAGCAGCCCCTTTTTAGGGCCATTTATAGAGGTAGAAAGAGATTTTGAATATCACTTTGGCGATCATGGAACCACCTTTAACTAAGTTTTCAATGTGTGTGTTTTGAGATACTCGCTTTGTTCAACAGTTACGAATAATTTGATTTTTGTAAAAATAATTTTTATCTGGTGCTATTCATATGTATTCATTGAGCTAGAGCTATCAGAAACCTTTATACAGCTTGCCCCTTTTTCACTTTTTTCCATGCGTTCTTGCCTGATATCACACATTTTTTCAGGTTAGAAATTAACAAACAAAATATATACCTTTTTGCGTTTGACAGACCCGCACTTGTTTTCGATAGTGCAGTCTTCTTATCCAGTGCAACATTAAGCTGCGACAGCTCCTCGTCTAGCGATTTCAACAGCGATGAAGTTGATGGCCAAGCAACAACTCGATTTTCACTTGGCTTATAGCTGCTTTGAGATCCCGGAAAAATACAACTATTTACATGACTTGATAACTGGGATATGGATCCAAAGTATTTTGATTTCAGTGGTCCTTTTCTTGATTTGGAATTTAATGCAGCTTGGCTTACGGATTGTTGCCGCTGCAAGTCGGCACCAGTAAACTTTCGACGTTCGACAAGAAAAGACGATTTCTGACGACTATTCTCAAATGAACGTCCAACTGAAAGGCCTCGCCGCAAATAGTTTCGTCTCTCAGTCGTAGCAGTTGCGTTCAAGTAGTCTGTTGGCCCGACATCAATAAATGACCGCTGTTTTCGTATCGCCAATTGTTGCTGCTGGATGCGACTACGATACGCATTCGTATTCTGCTGCAAGGATAAACCAGCTGGTGTCTGATCTCGCCGACGATTACCAAGAAACAGAGTCATTTTTTACACACAACGATGATGTACACTTAAAATCAATCCAACGAATTGGCTCTTATCCTTCGTAGAAGCTATAGATGTATTGACGTATGTAAGTATATATTGTTAATTTTGAAGTGCCGATTCCGATTACTCGATGAATTAAAAGCATGCACCTTATCTAAGCAACACAAGAAAGTGAATGGATGGGAATTAGAATTGTTCCCGGCAAAAATTAGAGAAATCCACGCAATATTTATTATAATCGTAAATCAGCTTGAAAATCAAATCGAAAGTTTTTTGTTTTTTCCAATTCAAATGTAAAGATTTTGCACAACACTGATAATTAAAAAAAAAAATAAATCTTCTCAAGCTGAGATTCGAATTTCGCTGTTTTATTTGAATACTTAAATAAGAATGAGAACCAAGGACGGAGTATGGAACTTCATTGAGTTGTACACAACTAAATTGGACTGAATGAAGTGATTTCCCGAAACTAAGCACAATAGGTTAACTACTCTCAGGATGACTATTTTGACTGTTTTGTGAATGAACATAGTTTCTGTCCTCACGTAAAAAAATAAACATACAGGTCGTTGCTAACGTTATCGCAAATAGTTCATAAACTCTTCAATTTGCTTGATTTCGGTATGGGCCCGTTAAATTTTTATTGTAGTACGAATTCCTTTTTGCAATCTGTTTCCGCCATCGCCTATCAAAACCACCCTCGCCGTAACTTTGCTCCCCAACCTTTTTACAGTCAATACTCTTAGATTCAAGTCAACTTGAGCTCTTATATACATATCTACTTATTATATTGTTTTTGAAAAAAAGTTTATGTACCCATTAGGAATTGTGTAAGTGCTCATTATTTAGCCAATGTAGTCGACAGATTTTTAACTAATTTACTTACTTATTTTTCATATTGCACCATTGCACACAAGATTTTCCTCTCAAAAGTTGGCTTCATACAGAACAATTAACAAAATAAATGATTTATATATCATTAATTTAGCTCTCCGATAGAAGCGTTTTGAGCATAGCTGTAATCTAAAAAAAACAATATTCTTTACCTTATCACCACTCTGGATAGTTCTTTGCAGATTTACGATGGTTTAGATGAACTGCATAGTACACCGTAAAATTGACTGATTTTTTCAATTAAAGATTTTTTTTTTGCAGAAAAACAGAAGTAAACATTTCAAATTTGAATTTCAACATTTTTTTTTTTAATTTTAAAATGTAGCTTAAAGTAAGTATGTGGATAATATACAAAAAATTTCAAATTGGGATCTACATCAGCTTAGTAAATATACGAGTTGAAGTTCATACGTGGCGCACTAAGCGTGGTACCCGGCTCTTGCCTAAGTACTTTAATTCATCTATCTCCTTAACTACGGTAAATCCCATTTTGAAACTCTTACTGAATTATTTACATTTTTTAAGCTATATATATTTAAAAACTAGCTATTCCCGCGGTTTGGCCCACTCACTTCCCGTTGTACAATCTCGTTTACATTTTACGCAGTCCTTACTGTAGACCAGTGGTGGGCATGGAAATCTAGCAAAAGGGCGCAACAACAACATCAAGCAATAACAAACTAAATTTTAAAAATGTTTTGTTTTCATTTTCGAATTCGCCAACAGCGCGAAAAAAAAAAATTCCACTACAAACAAAAACAATTCCTACATTAGTCGAGATTCAATGCGGCGCCGTCGCTAATGTATGTTGTTTCTGTTTTCCTTTGAACTCCAGTCAACGCTGAAGTTCTTCGCATTGTTTTTTGGTTGCTTGTGCATCGAATAACAGTTCGGGCCATGAGAGCGAAAAGTGTATGTTCTTGCCCATCGCTGCTGTAGACAATTGTGTCCATGCGCCAAATCTCATAGCTTATTATAAGTACCCAGAATAGCAATTTAAGTATTTGTGGTGAATGAGAGGAGCCACGGGCCTAATACGCAATGCCGATCATATTTTGCGAGTAGCTTGGCACGATTAATGTCCATCCATGTATCAAATTTCACAACTGTGGCTGCCATTGATGCCAAGAAAGAAAAAAAAAGTTTTTTTGTTGTTGGGAAGGTTCCACGCCCCGCTGTCTAATCGCGTCCACATTTCATGAGGTTCTTAGAATAGACAATATATACTCTTGTTCCAAATTTTAAGACTCTGGCTACCATTAGTTACCAGATATAGCGTTTTAATTGTTTTTATGGCATGGAAGGTGCCACGCTCCATTGCATATTCCCGTCCATATTTCGTGAGGTACTTAGCATTAGCTACATACAACTTAACACCAAATTTCAAAACTATTTGTTGCATAGGAGCCAAGATAATAACGTTTTGAGTGTTTTATTGCGTGGAGCTTGGCATACCCCATTTGCATCTTATCACCAAAATTTAAGACTAGCTATCAAAGATACGAAAATAAAGTATTTTAAGTGTTTTTGTCATACAGAAAGTGCCACGCCCCGTTGCGTATTCCACTCCATATTTCATGAGATGCTTAGCATAACCTATAAGCATTCTAACACCAAATTTCAAAACTATTGCTATCATTGGAAGCAAATAAATAGCGTCACCGTCGTGGAAGGTGACACGCCCCTTATTTAATTCGATCCATATGTTGCAAGGTGCTTGGCATAGACCACTTGCATTCTATCGCCAAATTTTAAGACTCTAGCTATCAAAGGTACGAAAATATAGCGTTTAAGAATTTTAATTATATGGAAGGTGCCACGCCCCTTATTTTTATCAAAACAAAAAATAGCCTTTGTTACTCAGAGATAGTGTAGCTTTCCGTTGAAAGCTTTTCTGACTATTCAAACGAAGTTTGCAAGTGCTATATGTAAATATCGGCGAGCTCACCGAGAGTAATTTCTTTGTTTGCGTTTCTTTTCTAATCTGTGTTTTCAAAACTTTTGTGATGTTTTGAAAATTTCGTTTGTCAAAAAAAAAAATTCATTGCTGCACACTCTTTCTGAACCTACTTATTACGACAGCGTTTTGGCATCCGAATTTATCGCCGGAATTCGGTTTTTTTATAAATAAATACAGTTCGTGGCGACGAATATTAAAAGAGATATCCATCTTTGATTACTTAACTGAAGTGCCCGAAACTCGTCCAAATCGGTCATTTTGGTCCGTTTGCACACATTTGTCACAAAAACCAGACGTGACAGAAAAAAAAATTAATACCACATGCGGATTCAGCGTCAAAAATAATTCCAGTTGGGTGCTTGAACGTATCGGTAATCAGCTGAATAAACGTTTTTATTTTTTTTCATAGCTAAATTGCTCTCTTTAGTTGTTGTGGCACAGTCAAAGCTGCTTGCTGTTCGTGTGCCACATTGAAAATTCACGACGGCTCCACCTACACCACCTAACGACCCCATACGTTGCAGCAGTATTCTCAAAGTATTTGCTTACATTTCTACATGCGGAGCTGTGCTTAAAAGTTTATAACCTACTTCAGCACCGGTACCATAGTGTCTTAGGTGTGCTAGGATCCTTTTGTCAAAAAAAAAAGAAAAAAACAAAAAAACTAATAATAAAAACAAATAAATAAAAACAGTAAGAAATGTGTCGCTTAGCTGAGTGCCGTTTATGTTTCTGATGATGTTATTTAAATTGTTATGGAGGTGCTTCCATAAGTCTGGGCCGGATTTGTTCGTCTTAAAAAAATTTTAAAGCTTAGCGATAAAAAACGAAAATACTTTAAAGTCCACTTTTAAAACATGAAAATTTATAATATGCTCTAAACAACACTGATCACTAGCCAGCAGTGTTACAAGTTCTCACTTATGGGCATCATTTAAGTGACTAACATACACTTATCAGAAACTATTGATCACTTACGAAAACTGATCAGTATGCTTGGGTATCATTGCAGACCAATTTTTCTAACTCTAATTTTTCGCTCGCAAACAGAGCACCAGTGTCCGATCTTTGATCTGTTCTGGACCTATCTGCAATGACAATCCATTCCTGGTTCAAACTCTGACAACAAAGCTGCATTATAATGAAAGTTCAGTCAATTTGGTCGAAAACCCATACAAATTACGTGGTAAACTTTTGAATGAAATGGCTCTTTTCAAAGCCTTGTAATGTAACTTTTGTCCTTTTGATTTTTTTTCTTGGCTTAACCCATGAAGATCCAAGCCTAAGCTACTGGACCAAAATCGATGAAATTTCTTCGAGGGGCTACATTTGGATCATAAGTCTAAGCTTTGATTTTAAATGTTTTTTATCTACTCATGTTTGTTCTCAGGTGGGTGGTCGATTTTTCGACCACTGTGCACAAACGATATCAGAAAACGCAATATTTTCTGAAATGAACTGAAGTGAAACATGCATTATTGAATGAATATTGAAGAAGATCGATTCTTTTCATTTGTGGACACCTCTATTTTTCAAATTATGGAATAGGTGGAAGCATTTTGTGCGCCACTGTACATCGCCATTTGGTGCATTGCCATAATGTATGCTTCTGGCAAACGTTACCTGGACGTGCCTTAGCAATCTTCAAGATATCATGCTCTTTTTGATCAGTGCGGATATTGTTCTACGCTATGGTTTTGGTCAATTTGTATCCTTTGACGATTCGGTTTAAGCATTCTTCTGATCAGTCAAGCTGGTTCATCAGGCGATTTCTTATTGGCTTTACTATCAAAAATGTATGTGAAACGCTTGATGGAACAAAGCACTATCAAACATTTTCATTGTTTCGAGAAACGACAATCCTAGTATTTTATATGTTAGTATTTAGAACATTACTTTGTTGCTTCGAATTTGTAAACGATTTAGTTGTGCAGCTTCACATTTCTCTTTCCTACAACATACTTAGGTTTATTTTCTAAATTCAGTATTTTTGGCCGATGGTAGGGCGGTTCAAAAAACCAATGTTTTTTTTAATGCTTATCCAATAAAAACTTAGGTTATGCTAAAAAATTAATATTCCCAACAATTAGCTCATTAAGAGGTGGCTCAATAGTGTGAAACCAAAATAAAAAGTTTTAGAATTTTTTAACCGCCCAAATATAGGTACTTAAGAGGCGCAATAGAGTTCACCAGCAGTGGCGTAGCTCCCCCTTCCTTAAAAAAAGAAAAAGTTCTTGCCCCACAAAAATGCTACCGCCCAGCCCCCTTTAGCTACGCCAATGATTCTAACAAAACTTTATTAATAGTGGGGTGTGGAATAATGTGTGTAAAAGTAATAATGTTGTTTATTTCAATTTGAATATGAAATTTTTTTCGGTTGTAGTTGTGTCAACTTTTTCACACATTCAATATGCCGAAAAAAAATTCATGATATGAATGTCTACCTTTTTGAGCAGACATACATAGATATGCACACCACATACTTATCCATATATTATATTTCTTACTAACGCAAGACCTTATAATCGTAAAAAGCTTGCAATTTTGCAAATGCACTCAACTTATATTTAAAGTACATACAATGTACATATGTGGAGAAAGGAGTGGTACTCGGTGGGTATGCATACTTCAATGAAAGGGAAAAATAGTTCCCATATTGAATTATTATTACCGAGTGCCGCATAATGACCTAGTTTAGTGTAGTGAGGTCCAATTCATTGTCCGCAAAGATCATTGGCACATACTACTGCAAAAATTAAGGTCGTGTCCCAGTTACCATTAATAGTGCTCAAAATCTAACGAGGTAGGAAAACTTTTTGATACCAGTTGTGCTATAGTAACACTTCAATAGCCTGCCGCATTCAATGAACTTAATCGCTCCCAACTATATGCCTATTTGAAAGATGTGCACAACAATCTGCCAACCAAAAACCAATATTTGCAATGAAATTCATCCCATAAATCCTTAAATTGTGCAGCACATTCAAATTTAACAACTCTAAAACCTTAAGTGTGACAAGCGTATAAGTCCTCTTCGAAAACCTTCTGAAAACTTACTCGAAAATTGCATTTTTGGATAGAGCACGCGCTGTGTATAAGATATCCAACTGGTACTTAGGCTGAAATGGTCTTCAGCTGGGTATATTTTAGATTTTGGTGCGTAAGAAATAACGTTAAAAACTTATAAAAACCTGATTTTAGTCATTCCCAGCCGTTGTTAGTGTCAATAGTGACTATAGCTCCGAGCCCCATTAGAAAAACCTCTTACCTAGGGTACTGACTAATCGGAAAGCCTTTAAGGACATATCCATGTGAAGGGACAACTAATATATGAATAGTCTCATAGGGTTTTCTGAAATGGAAAGTGGAAATTTTTTTGTCATCAATTTGAGTACGGCGGAAAAATACTAGGCCTTCTAGGATAAAATGTTTTTATTTGATTTAACTGAAAATTAAAAATTGTATTTTTTGAAATCGATGATATTAGCTGCTGTAACTTGGAGAGTGTAAAAACAAAAATTTTTGTAACTCATTTTACAAGTTTTACTTCTTAAAATACCCTTTTTCATGTCACCGTATTTAATAAAAAAATTAAGTTTTTCCACTTCCAAAACACTGGTGAGTTGAAATATTTATTGAGTTCAAAATAATTTCGACACCTCTTTAATCCCGCCATGTTCAATTTGACAAGAGAAAATTATCTTCAGTTCTTAAATCAAAAAATTAAATAATTTAATGTCCAAAATAATTCATAATCCTATTTAGGGCCGTTTATGTGACATGTAATGAGCCTATACAATATTGGGCTCATTTAAAAAAATGCCAAACGAAAAAAAGAAACTGAAAACTAAATGAAAATTTTAAATAACTTTATAATTTGTCAAAAAACATCAAGAAATTACCTAAGCAAATGAAATGAAATGAAAATGAAAGTGAATGAATAAATGAAAGTTTTTCTTAAAATCTTGCGATTTTTGATGGAAGTTTTTTTGCCTGTGGTGCTAATTATATTCAAAATAGTGTTTTTACTTATACAGGGTGTCCTAATAAGAGTTGAATCAAGAGTAACCTATGATTGTTCCGATTATTAAAAATGGAGCGCTACACAAAAGAACAACGCGTTATCATTGTGAAAACCCATTACAAAAATTGGGAAAGTTATGCTGACACCGCTCGCAAAAATCGCGGAAGAAAGTGCACCTATTGTGTCAACAATTAAAAGAGTACCTAAAACCTTTGAATAAACTAGGTCGAACATGGATATTAAGTCTATTTTGCGTCAACGTGTTGGTCGGCCTGTTGAAAATATCACTGCTGTAAACGAGAGCATCGCCGAAAACCCTACTCAACAACTTCAAATTCCACCTGTCACTTGGCCTGTCGTCAGAGCCGCGGTGGTCATTTGCCGGAGATTTTATTTCATACATAATCGGAATATGTCTTCTTTACAATGCAATTAAAATATTACAACTCGCTTAAGCAATATGTGTTTTTATTTTTAAACAAAAAAGTGCACTCTTATTGGGACACCCTATATTATCATAAAATAAATATAGTAATGCAATGTTTAATTCCAAGTATATATAATATACGGAGCACTCTAATGCACATATGAGTGCACATAGTCTTCATGTAATAATATATAATATAAAAGCATCGTCGATGTGTCGGATATTGAAGTCTACAATGATGCAAAAGAATAGTTTTTGTCATGTTAATTTTTTTTTGTTCAAAGTTTTGTGGGACACTTTGAAACTTCGCCCGTTGGAAGTTAACACTCTGAAGTGTAAGTTAATTTTAACTTTCTAATACATAGTACGTACGACTTTTACATTGATTGGTGAGGAGCTACATACCTGCAGACATTAAATAAAGAGAAAAAAATCAAGTCTCTTTCTATTCTATGTTCCTATCTATTTGAGACATGCAATCTTCGTGCAGAATGACAATCAAAATTTGATCGTAAAAAAATGTCAAGCAATTTTCGAGGTCATATCAACCGCAAGGAATGCCAAAAAAAGGCATTTATCATTTTCAGACAGAGCTAACATGGCATATCGATGTACGAAGAATCTGATTTGCTTCAAGTTCAAATTAGAAGTCAATAAATCATAAAATTAACTGATAGAAGTAAAATTTGGTTTATCTATTGTATTTAGATATATATATGTATGGAAGGATGTATATTGGCAAAGCTATAAAACGGAACTAATTGAGCAAAGAATAAAAAAAGTTTGAATTTGAAATTAACAAATATTGTGCAATTCATATGTACATACTGCGATTTAATGTATATGGGTAGTGCAAGTTGCTAATATTCGAATTGTGCAAAAAGTCGTTCAATTGATTTGTTTTTATACCCTACACAGAGGGTATATTCACTTTGTCATTCCGTTTGTAACGTATAGCAGGGGGCGTGGCAGGTATGGAAAAGTATATATATTCTTGATCAGCGTCACCACCTGAGTCGATATAGCTATGTCCGTCTGTCTGTCTGTCTGTCTGTCTGTCTGTCTGTCTGTCTGTGTGTCTGTCTATTGAAATCAGGTTTACGAGAAAACTAAGCAAGCCAACTCAATGAAATTTGGCACACAAGTCAAACCTTCTTTCAAGCTGCTAGCATATAAAAATTGGCGAAATCGGTTAACGGCCACGCCTTCCGCCCATACTCTATGTAAATATACCCAAGTCCATTTTGAAAAAAAGATGCTGCGATTTTGATGAAATTTGGTGGTTTGTTGAAGATGAAAACAAAATTAAGATTAGGATAGGTTTTAAGTTTGCATAGGCTCTTAAGGGGGCGTGGCACATCCATAAATTTTAACTTTTATAACGCCATAGCTCGTAAACTGTGCAAGATATTGTGATGAAATTTGGTACATGAATACAGATCTTATAAATCTTGAATTGCACTTTTAAGCAATTGAAAATTTGAATTTCGTATAACTCCAAATTGGGACATACGATTTTCATAAAAATTTTAGGGATGATACCACTAAAAGTAGTCATCAATACCAGTTTATTCAAAATTCTGGAAAATTTTGTTGAAGGGCGTGGCACAGCCTACAATATTTATAAACGTTATGAAAGGAGAACTTACAACGCAATCGCTATGAAATTTAATATGGCAGATAAACTCGCTTAAAGGTGTCTTCTTGCAAAATTTTGGTACAATGGTGCCGGTAGGTGTGGCACCTCCCATATAAGCAAAATACGTTTAATGCTATAGATAGTGTGCTATGAGAGTAATCTTCATAAAATTTTGTGTGGAGGTGCCGGTTACTATAAGCTTTGAAATTCAATGAAACTTGACAAGATTGAATCAGTGGGCGTGGCACCACCCTCATTAACATAAAGTTGTAAGTGCTATTTTAAGTGAACTATTGGTGCAATTGATCTGAAATTTGATGTAAGTGGTTTACTGGGTATTAGGTACACATGAATCAAAAGCTTTTGAAAAAACAACAGTGGGCGTGGCACCTCCCATATAATTAAAATACCTTAAGTGGCATAACTATCGAAATAAATGATCAATCATACTGAAATTTGGTGTAAGAGGTTTGTTTATGGAAGGCTACTTTTGGATCAAAATCTCACTGGATTGTACCAGTGGTTGTGTCATCGCCCTAAATTTTAAGAATAATTACGGCACATATCGCAAACTATACAAGCTATAGTGCTAAAATTTGGTTTGTGCATGTCAATCACGAATGTCATTTATTGAAACAAAAGTGGGTGGAATTGGAGAAGCGGGCGTGACATATTTCGTGTTTTTCATTTCTATTCTATTTTTTTCAACATTTCCCATATTCTTTTGCCATTTTCAGTTTTTCCCAACACTTTTCAACATTTTTGAACCTTTTTACTTTCGACTTATTCAACCTCTTCAACATTTTTTAACATTTATTTAAAAAGTACTTTCAATACAGTGTAGGGTATATGAGTTTCGACCTGGCCGAAGATAAAACCTATACTAGTTTTTTTTAACTTAAGTAAAGTCTATATGGTAGGTATTGATTACACAACAAACCAAGAAGTAACTTTGATCCAAAACACAGGTTTTTAATTAAAAATTGTAAGTATTTGCTTAATTCGTACAGTATACACTATAGGGCTATGTACCGTTTTGCATATAGGGTAAATGGTCTTCACTACTTCACGGCTTCACGGTACTCTTGTGTCAAAGTTTTAAATAACCGTCTTGCATAAATGTGGCTAAACTCCGTTGATACATTTTTGAATGTTCAAATTTTTCGAGACAATACGCAGTAGAAATCTTCTTAGAATATCCAATACTTGACCACGGTGCCGAATTGATGTCCTTAGGCTCTCCACAACACTGTCATGAACTGCTTTGATGTTATGTTTTGAGCGCGTTGGTGAAGGACGCCCAGAATGTCTAACATCACTATGTTTAGGAACTAATTTTGTAATCAATCTCTTCACAGGTGATAAAGTTATATCACTATTTGGAAACTATAGCTGCCACTTTCATTATTTTTAAAATATTGTTGAGCAATGAAATCGCGTTTTTCTTTCATATAGCGCTCCATTTTTATTAACTCTGATTTTTCAGCTGCCTTTCCTTTACAAAAACACCTTAACCCATGAATGGCACGAAATTCAAACCTTGTGTGAGTTTCCGGACATCCTTTACATACATAGCTATCAGTAGATGCGAACTTAATTCTTTGTGTAGTTGCTAGAAGTGAGAATCTTTGCTTCATCTAAAAGTTAATTTCAAAAATTTTAATAAGTATATAGAACTCCAGAATCAAGTTTCTTATTAGTTATAACGAATTTGATGACTTTATAAATCACAATCGTTATAAATTGTTTTTTTTTTTTCAATCAAAACTAAAATGGTTTTGAATTTTTATTTTTTCCGATAAAAAATACCGTTATTTGGAACCTATATTTCTTAGATCGGAAAGTAACGCCATTATGGATTTCTTTTCCTTAGAATAAAAATGAACCCTAATTCTAAAAATCTATTTTTTGCCATCAAGATTCTTGATTCAAGAATATTGATGTATTCGTTGTATTTCAATATTTTTTGACTCATCAATGGAGGCTCAGTTAGTTAAAATAAAATTACTCTTTTAAATGGGTATATTTCATCTTAGTCAATGTCAATATTTTACTGTAGCCAGGGCTGCCAAGTGGTCACTTTTAACATGGCTAAACCGTTAATTGCATGACAAAGCAGGGAGCCTTGTAGGAATTGAAAATTTGTGGAAAAAGCCGTTAATTGGAGAACTTTTCCTATACGTGCTTATTTTTTTTTAACCGGCGAAAAAAGAGGTTATCAAGTTTATTTACCGACACAAAATTTTGTATTAATTTTATTCTTTCTTTTCAACTTGGCAGTCCTGAGTTTAACATATAATAGCGATGCGGGCTTTGGAATTTATGCAAATCGCATCCTTCCCCTAGAAGAAATTGGCGGAAATTCAAAAAAATGGAAAATTTGAATTAAAAATTCAATTTCTGCTTTCTGCTCGGGTGTGAATAGGGTTAAATTAACAAAATGAAAATCAATTGATCCAACTTTTATCATGAGTGAATAGTATAGATTAGTACGCTGTATATGCCACATCGATATTCGATTTTCCAATTTTGATATGCCTACAGCTATTATTTTGACTATGAGTAGCGTCGACTTATAACGCTGGCTCTATATTTCAAGTGTCATTCATAGTTGTCAAAACAAATGAAATAAAAATTGATATGATGCACTCTAAAATTAAAATTTAAAAATTACGAACGTTAAAAAAACGCGCGTTAATCATGTGACTAAAGACTTAACCAAAATAGACGTGACGATACGATAGCAGCTGAACGAACGTTTACACTCGTTACGTCTGTTTTGACATTTATTTAACCCAAAATGTTACGTTAGGCAACGAATCGAAACAGCTATTAAGACGAGTAGTGACGGTTTCAAGTTCGATTCTTACAGAACAACACGTCTCGTCAAAATGTTTCGTTCACTTTCGATCAATTACGTTTGTTTATTTTGGTTTTTAACATTATTTTACATATACTCGAATTTACACGTTGCGTCTCGTCACGTCTATTTTGGTTTAGGCATGACTGTATATAATTCTGTAGAATGCTGAAACGTGCGTTAGCTAACGCGCGTTGAAGCAAGAAACTATTCGGAAGTGTTATGCAGGCACGCAAGTTCAGTGTATTTGAATATACCGTTAACATGTATATACTCGTTGCACAGTAGAAATAAAAAGTAACGAGTAGCGTTTACAACCATGATCACACATGTTGTACGCCCATAGCATGACGCCATGTGAGACTGTTAATATTTCTTTGCTTTCAATTTAGACACGGCTCACACCGTTGAAAACACGCTCGTATGAATTTCAAGCACAATTTCATGGTACACTCAATTGCGATATTTTTCAAAGTTTTCTGCGGCAAGATGTTAAGCGTGGATTTTTCTTAGTAGCATAAATTAACAAACGCATACAAATTTTGCTGTTGGGGCTGTTGTAAGTTACATGCGTTCTTTATTTTTTTCCAGAAAAAATCGTTTAATGAAAGAAGAAACATCAGCAAATAGTACATAATTTCAAAGGAAAATGGGTTGGAAAATTTAATTCTGGATCAACGATGTATCTTTTATGGTATTAATGTATGAATGTTAAACTAAATATGTTAATAACGGCTTAGGTAAATAGTATGCTTCTGAAAAATTATATTATATTATCAGTTTTTTCCAAAGTCTGTCAGAAATTTTGTAAAATCATATATCAAAAATAGTGCCACACAATTATTTTTCATTTGACTCCCATACCTTGAAAATTTATACAAAGTTCCTTAAAATATATCGATTTTCTGAAAAACTATGTCTACGACATCTGACGGCTATATCCCTTAACTTTGATAACACCTTTATTTCTTAGTATGTGTGAAACAAAGGTATAAAAGGTAAAAAAATATAGTTGTATTGGAAGAGAAATTACGAAATATAATATTCAAATAGGTGCTTGTTGGTTTTTTGTCTGACTTTTGATGCGTTGCCAAGCATTGAAGCAGTCAACCAATATTGTACAACACGATGGATCATGTGAACTGTCCCTTACTACTCTCTCTAGCATCAGAAACGAGTGCCTTTACAACAACAAAAATAATTGCGAACTGATTTACGGTTATTACAACGAATTCATTTAAATCTCAAAGTATACGTGATTAAAACGCAAATCAGTTTTTGTGCTTTTAAAGCAGTTTCATGTTTAATAAATTAATATTTTTTACAAAAAACGATTAACAAGTAAGTTTATTATTTTTTTTACACAACTACTCTCAAGAACAAATGCTGCATTTGGGTGTAAACATGAAATTCAGTTTGGTTTTTACAAAGTCCATCTTTATTATTAGCTCCCATCCCGTGCAATGCATTTGTTTAATTTACTTTATTTAGTCAGAAATTTGTATTATTTTTTTGTAAACATAGATTTTTCGAGTAAGGAACTGTTTTCGGACTAAATCCGCAGCACAGTTACATCTACAATACTTGGCCAAAAAATGCTGCTGTTGCATGTTCGCCATAGCATTTTAAAATTGGCATAAGTTTACTTGAGGCGCTCCTTTTATCCTTTTCTTATACCCTATTTTTACCAGCGATTTTTAATGCTGATAATGAATACATATTAAAAATAGTGAAAGTTGGGACTCAATACTTATGTACATATCGTCACCTAACATCCAAAAAGACGTAATAACACTGATGTCTTGCGAGATTGTTGCGTCCTTTTGGATTTGATTTCCCTGAAACAAAATCGCGCACCAATGCTACGTTTCTGAAATATTTTTTGATGGAACAGATTTACTTTATCTCACAATCGCCAAACATTTTTTTTAGTGCAAATAGTATTTACTATTTAAATAAAGTTGCGGACATAGCTTTTATAAAAATCGGTTTAAGTCGGAAACGGATGGTTGTAATTTGAAAGGTAATTAAATAAGCTACAGTAGATCTACATCTAGATTCTAGATTTCGAGATATTACAACTTCTAAAATTTTTACCAATTTTTTTTTTACAAATAACCGTTATTTTCTATATAAAATGATGCAGCACTTAAACAAAAATTTTGGATATTAAAAATCATGTTGATAAATTTTGGCAAGTTTCTTAAACTTCTTTGAAATATCTTCTCAGCGAAAATATGCATATTAAAATATAGTTCAATCGCTTAGGTACATCCTTCAATAAATAGTTACCGCTCCGTTTGAAATGTATGCCAGACCAGATCAAAGGCGTACCGTGCATAGAAGGTGCCCGGGGAAACAAATTATTTGCCGCCCCTACCGAAAAAAATTTTCATGATTTTTTTAACAAAAATTTTATTTACCTGAAAAAGGTCCTCACTTTCACATTCATAAACTCTAGCAAAATGAAATATATTTCACTAAAACTGTGAAAACTTCCACCTTTTGCACATTCAAATTTAGTTTCATTCACAAAAAACAATTCTTCATTTTTGAGTTTCAAAAACCCTACAACTGGACCAGATTCGCTATCACCAGATATCTTTCAAGTGTTTTATAATTTTATGTGACATTTTTTTACCATTATTATCGGAAAATAAAATAACGGACTGGCAATTTGTATGAAATTTTGGTATTTGTAAACAACAGCAAAGCAGTATTATCATTTTTATGTGCAAAAAGAGAAAAATTATTTTAAAGAATACGAAAATATTAAGAGTAGTAGCAGTATTGCCACATATAAGTTGACATTTATTTTCTGTTTACAATTGTTCCATTTATATGTTTAAAAAATTGTTGAAAAAAAAAGAGCTATAACCTATATCTTGCTAATAAAGTTACAGGTTATTATAACGTTTCTTTTGGGAAAAAACCGAATTAAAAACAAAAGCAATTGCTGAAACATAGAAATCCGTCATACATATGTATATCGATACGGTATATTTGAAAGATTTGTTTGCCAATATTGAAGCTTATGTAATTATCTCTTATATTTTGGATATCAATGTCATCGATGCCAAGTGGTGCCTTTCTATTTTTCTTATCCCCTACCGCATTTGTAAAATCAAAAGCGAAAAGTCGTTTGTTGTTATTGTTGTTGCATGTATTCCGTTTATTGCTTTGAATATTCTTGATTGCAGTGATTGATATAAATATTACTATCATGTACTTGATCAACAAGACAATTTTCCCCAAATTTTGTATTAAAATCGCAAAGTGCGATTCACACAGTGGGCAGTTGACTGCGCTTAATCAAAATTTGTTGATTATAGAAAATTTAAAAAAATCCCATAAAGAAAAATTTGGTGAGGGAAATTTTGATTGAGCCCAGTCAAATGTTCACTGTGTGACATCACAATAAATCTGAAATAGGTCACTGTAATAGCAGTATTTTGACACTACAAACTCAAAAACATGACATTGTTCGTACGAAAATGATGACGGCGACGTGGTGCTGTTGTCGTGGCATGACACTTGTAACTGTCAAACGATTTCGTATTCGGTTCGGCATTCTCTTCGGTGTTATTTCATTGTTGGAATAAGTTCATTTGTTGAAAGTGTTTTGATTTTTTGTCCTGAATTTTCAAAATGTCGCGCTCATTTCTTACCACTTTACTGATCCTTGCATTTGCTGCTGTAGCTTTGGGAGCAACCTGCACTAATCCAAAGGCAACGGTTACACCTTTCAGCACCCAAGATGCCACCATCTTGACACAATTGGCCCACGTTGGCGAGTTTACTCTGAAATGTGGAAATTCAGCATCTCCTGTTCTATTCGCTGAGTTTCCTTGTGGAAAGTTGGTGCCAGTAGCGCGTGTTGGCGATGAAAAATATCAGGTAAGCAGAAATACAACATTAAAAAACTTGTAAGACCACTTTCTGTTTATAGATTAGCTGGACCGAGGAAATCAAAAAGGGTAGCAGCGGTAGCGTTGTCGTTCGTCTTTTCGATGAGGAAGGTTACTCAAACATTCGTAAGGCGCAGCGTGATGGAGACAAAGTATCTTCAGTTAAATCCCTCGTTGATATTACCGTGGCTACAAAGAAGGCTTACAAGGGTCCTTGGGTGAATTCAGAATTATTCGCCGCTTTGGTTGTAGGTTGTATTGCCTACTTTGCATTTACTACAAAACACAAAGTGCAGTCTTAAGAATTACGCAAGCGCAGCAGTAATTAGATTTGAATGAAATTCATTCGCTCCATATATTCGCAAAACCTCAAGACTTACCGTAATTTTGCGCAGTTTCTTTTCAAGTGTTTTGTGATCAAATTAGTTTTTTTTTATAATTAAATTTAAATAAAAATACTACAAAAGAGACTCGTTTTGTAAATTTATTAAGTTAAAAAACATTCATAACGTTAAACATAAATCCCATGGACTCGGGCATCACTTGTACAATATTGCAATGCATATAAGTGAGTACTATATAGTATGATGTTATTAAATTGTGTGGAAGGTTGCCTTATATGAAGTTTAAACGTCTTACTTCAACACAAGTATCATATAAGGAATTAGAAGTGTATACTTTAAAAATACTTCTGATGCGCTTCCTGAGAAGATAAGGCCTGCTTCCGATGCCATTGCCACTGCTAATACTTTTCAACACATGTCACTTTGAATGCACATCTGGATATTTCCTCAGTTAATGTAGTGGAGAAGTAAATAACATACGATATTAAAGAAAATGCCGAAATTTTAATTAATTAGCGTTAGTGGCTATATTAAGAATGGCGAAAAAATCCATTTCTTAAAAAATGTGCATTGTTTCAATTTGGCCTTTCGTTTTTGAAAATGAAAATTTTTTAGTTTTTTAATAAAGTTTAAAAATTTCAATCCAAATGGTTTCATTATTAAGTCAAAAAAGAACATTAAAATAACGGAAAAGTTTCACATCATCCTCAAGTTATGCGGGAAAATGCGATTTCGCAACTCTGTTTGGATTAGACCTGCCGTTGAAAACAGTCGCTCGGATGCGACAGAACTCATTTGAAATCTGAAATACATTTCTACCAATTTTTTTAAATTTGGGTGCAGAAAAAATGAGAGGATCGGCATCTTTTGCAATATTGGGATATCGAAAATATCTTTCAATTTCTTCTTTGAAAGTATCGGAACACAATGAGGACAATGGTTTTTCTTCTTCAGGTTCCTTAATAATATTTTCACAAACACTCCATATCCTCCGTCTTGTTATTGGCTCAGAACTCGTGCTAGGTTAGAAAGAATATAGTGATAAATTAATAAAATTTGCAAGCCGTTCTATTGCCGTATAAATTGTAGACCTCAGTTGGAATGTTCATAGCTTATATCGAGGATCGAGCACCGTTTCTAAATAATAAGATTCTTCACTTTCCAAATTAAATCTCTTTTCAAGAGCCAAAAATTCCGACGAAGCGCGTTTTTCGTTATGAGTATGCAATTTAGAATTATCGGTGCCTTTCTTTTCTGAATTTGACATCTAAGACAGAATTTAAAATAAAATACAAGAAATGTACTTAGAATCGCTGCTACCATGATAATAGTTTGGCTTGAAGGCCTATTCTTCTTAACAGTTATTTTATCCACTTGATATGGTACCTATTGTGAAAATATTAGTGTTGATGAATGTTTTTAATTGATTTTGACTCTTTGGGGCACAGGAACATTTGTTTTTATATATATCGCCGATATCGATAAATCGGAATGTACCGATGTATCGGTAATCTAATCGTATCGGTATCGGTTGCATCCCTAATCTTAAGTAATATGATCCATATATTTTGAAAGTTGCCTTAAGTCCTACCTATCGAGCTATGTAGTTCTGCTAGAAGTTGCAGCTATACAAAGTACACTGTTACAAATTGAAAAAAAAAATTTTTTTTGTAGACTGCTCCTATCTTTGTACATATAGTTTTGTATTCGTAGATAACTTGACCATAATGTATGCCAATAACACTGGTTTCTTTTTTTTACACTGATTCGATTTAGGATCGAACAAATAAATGTTTTTTTTTTGAACCAAAAAGAAAATCGAAAACTATCCGAGTATTAACAAATGAAAAAAAGAAGTTGTGAAGAAATATGTTCAATTTCGCATTTTTAAAGTAAAGCTGATTTTGTAGTCCACAACATATTCTGTTTTTTTATATATAGAGGTTAATTTTTTCAAAACATTCTGCAAGTAGATGGAAGTGTATAAAAGTTGGGATGACCAAAGTTTAGGAGCTATCACTTTTTTGCGCTTATCCTTTTCGCTTAAAAATTTAATTTTTCACTATATTATGTGGTCTTCGAACATTCTACGTAGGGGACTTACTTTCAAATTTTTGAAATACATATACAGTAGAACCTCGATGCATGACGGATGACCGAAAAGACGTTTAATAGAAAACACATAAGTTTCAGATCTTATGTATGTGTATCCTAAATCTATATATAAATACAGAGTTAGTAAACTGTTACAACGCTTTTTCTCAGCCATAACATAAACGCTTAATTTTTTTTTATTGGAAAGGTTGTGAAGGGCGGGGGGACATGTATACTTATTTTTTCAATAGTAGACGGTTTCACACTCCTAACAGGAAAAAATGTTTCCATGGCTAAACTGATGGTCCGATTTTAATAAAATTTGGCTTGGAGATAGATTGAATCCTAAGAAGGTTATCAAAAACTTTGATTTCTTTGAGGGTGCGTGGTACCGCCTTTGATGTAAAAAAACGCTGTCTCGGCTGAGCCGCTTCATTGATTTTGGTGAAATTTGGTATGGAGATTGATTCTTAAGTAAAAATACATTGTTTTAGTGGGTGTTGTCACGCATCTTACAGTAAAATCGTCGTTACTGCTAAACTAACGGACCGATTTTGATGAAATTTTGTTTATAGATTAAACCCTAAAAGATTTGTAAAAACTTAAATTTTTTTAGTTGGCGTGGCAGCACCTTTAACAGGTAAAGCGTTTTCACTGCTTAACTTTTAAGCCGATTTTGATATAGAAATAAATTGAATCCTGAGGAAAGGTATTTGTTTTAAAGTGGACGGTGCCACGTTTTCAGTAGGTAAATATGTTTTCACAGCTAAACTTGTGAACCGATTTTGGTGAAATTTGGTATGAAGATAGATTGAATCCTGAGGAAGCAGTAGAGAATGTATTTTTTTTCCAATAGTGAGCGGTGCCACGACTTCAACAGGAAAATACGTTTCCACAACGAAACTTATGAACCGATTCCGATGAAATTTGGAACACATTTAAATTGAACTCCAAAGAAGGGTATTTAAAGCTCTGTTTTTTTTTTGAAGTGATTTTGATGAAATGTGGTATGGAGATATATTGAATCCTGAGTAAAGATACTCGTTTTGAGTGGGCTGTACCACGCCCCTAACAGGAAAGAACATTTCACTGCTAGGTTAATGGACCGGTTTTGATGAAATTTGTTACAGAAATAGGTTGAGCCTCAGAAAAAGGTATTTGTTTCAAAGAGGACAGTGCCACGACCCCAATAAGAAGATATGTTTTCTCTGCTAAACAAATGGACCGATTTTGATGGAATTTGCTATGGAGATAGAGGGCACGCACCTAACAGGAAATTATGTTTTCTTAGATAAAGTAATCGACTGATTTCGATGAAATCTGGCATGGAGATATGTACACTGAACTCTAATAAAGAGATATGGATAGAGCAACATGACACCATGATTTTTTATTTTTGGAAGCGTTGCCAAAAAGTAGCTGTTTCTTGTATCAGTTTTTAATATTGAATACCAAAAAGTTGTTTGAATTTCAATCAATGGACGAACTTTAGTTTTGAGAACTTTTTCGCTATCATGTGTGCAATTACGCAAAAGAATGTCAGATTAAAATTGAACGCCGAATTAACAAGTAATTTTCGAAATGTTCTCAAATCCAACAGTTGAATTTGTTAATTGTGAAGAATAATCTGGATATTGTGATAAAGGCCATGAAAGTTATTTATCTTACCGTCTTTAAATCACATGGGATGTAATAAATTTTAAGGCGATATATTTTTAGGAACTCAGATTAATTAATAAAAGCTTATTTGTATCTTCCCTAAATATGAGCTAAGGAGAACGAAACACAGACGAAACGAAAGCAATCCAGCGCATAAAGACCAGGAAATGAATAGCATTTAATTTATTTTGATAATATGACAGCGAAATTAAAACATGAAATGAACCGTGACGGTTAATGGAGGTGAAGGATAATAGGGAGACGGATAATTGAGGTTCTACTGTGCATATATTTCAAATTATATTTATTGATATTAGTTTTAATATTAACTTTAAAAAGATTGTATTTTTCTGAAAAGCAAGTGGTTTTTATTTTTTTAAATGCCAAGTATAGGATTTAAAATTTTACTAATCCTCGTTCATTAAATTTTCCAAATAGAAAAATTTATGTTACTGAACTTTGTATTGAACTCCCCTCATTCATTGACTGCCGCTCAATGTACATTTTATGATTTTTCAAAGTCATCCGTCATATGATACAAGTATTTAGAAAGAAGATGGATGCAGCATATCGAAGTTGAAATTTTTATTGATGCATAAGGAAAATCCAATTACGATAATATCAAGAATGACGTCCAGATAAAATCAGTATAATTTAAAATCCTATCTGTGGCGATTTTGAAAAAAATCTCTCCATAAGTAACAAACATATGTAGGTATAAGATTTTCTTGAAATAAGTCTAAAAATTATTGAAAAGATTCTACAATCATTTCCCATTTAATTTTCTACTTCAAATCTTTTGTTCAAAAGGCGCTCTTTTTTAGAATTTCTGAGCACAAGGAAATTACATATACATATAGTGGAATTTTAATTAAAAATTAAATTTAAAGCTGTTATTAATGTCCAGTATTGTGACGTTGATAAAGTCAGCTGTGTCAGTGATAGCATTTTCGGTAGATTTTCACTTTTTCGGAACATTTGCGACCTGAAGAATCATCTTCAGTACATTCAACACGTTTTTAGTACATTCGGAATTTTCAGCACATTTTCGGTACATTTTCGGTAAATTTGGACAATTTATAATAATTTCCATTTATTTTTTTTTTATTAAATGAAAATAATCGCATTGTGAAGACTTATCATAATTACCTGCATTTTTTTAAGTAAATGAAAAAATTATTGTAGATAGGGGTTGTTAGGGTTTTTGAGCTGGCAGAAGTGAGAGCATTTTTTAAGTAATTTTTTTTCGTACATCTTAGTAATGTTAGGTGCTCAAGTCAAAAAAGTACATTAGGCCTCTAAAAGTACATGTTAAGTCTCGGTTTTCAGTATATTTTCACAAAACCCAAATTCCATCACTAAGCTGTGTGTTCGTTATCAATTATATATTTTTTGCATCGGCTTTGTGTTCTTCAATCTACATACATATGCGCCAAGCGTTCAGTTTATTTTTCCAATGTGAATTTTATTTTTTTTTTTCCTTTTTTGCCATTGATTGTTATGATATTTACTACATTGGTTTGTTGAATTCAGCACTTGCTAGCTTTTGCTCAACTCAAGTTATTCCAATTAAAAAAATATTAAATACTTTAATTGGCTCTGAATGATTTGGGCTGAGGTAATCGCGATTTTGTTTTTATAAATCTGAAATCCGTTTGGCCCCTCCAAAAATTATAATTTTAGGAAATAACGGACACCCTAATGTGCCTTAAGATTTGTATGAAAATGAAAATACATTGACGGAAAAAATCAGTCTGCTGCAAAAATCGTTAAAAAAACACCACTCATCAAAGTTTTATGAAATATCTTCAAGAATATTATTTCACTGAGTTTACTCTTTAGTACAGTGAGTAAAAACACCAAAAAAATTACGAAAACAAAGAACAAATAAAACGAAACAGCAATAGCTGTATACTTATAGTATTCAGTGAGCTTAACGATGTGTGCAAGTTGCGCTTCTTACTTTGTTTTGACTTGCGACGAAGCGCTTACAAGAAAAGTGTTAATCAAATGACGATCTTAAAGCCAGAGGGGGAGGGAGGGGGCGTGGGGGTACACGTGCATCCAAACAACTTCGCATTAAAATAAGGTTTAAGTTTTTTATTTAGTAGTAGTAAGTCTTTTTCTATAGACATAGCAGCAATAGTACATTCAATTGGTTTAGTATCATTGATAATTTGTTGGTCGCATCTTCAATTTACAATTTAGCCAGTTTTTATTAAAAAATTGACTTCTGCATTTGTACCCCTTTGGTTCTTAATCCGTAAAATTCTTGTTTGTATAGCTGATATTCTCAGATTTACGAGATGCTTTGTGACTTTTAAATTCCGATCTTCGGATCAAGTTTACTTAAGTAGCTCCTTCTAGATTTATTTTGAGCGAATCAAAATTAAATCAAAATCGAATTGTGAGATGCACGTAGCTCCAGAGAAATATCTGTCGGAATTCACGTATAAAGATTTTTTAAAATTATCAGTATAAATTATGAGTGTCATGAAGAAACATTTATTTTGCTTTAATGTTGCCAGCTTAAAATCTGTGCCATAGTTTTTAATATATCGTCGCCCGAGTTCTCTTTTGCTCCATATGCCCCTTTTTGATTTGAGACTTGTTCTATAGGTTTTGAAAAGTTATCTTTCTAATGCTGTTGTCGCAATAAGTACATCTATCTGTTTAAGTTTCTGAGATATGCAGTGATTAATTTGCTTCATAAGCCTTACTTTTTCATTTCCAAAATTTTGGTTTATGGAGCAAGGTTGATATGAAAAAAAAAATGCTCTCTAATTAATTTGCTTCATATACTTATCATTTCCATACATATTTAGTTAAAACTAAGCAGTTAATATTTGCTCCATTGCAATAGTTCCTAAATGCAGGTTTGCTCCAAATACTACACGGCAAAAATAAGTTTTTCATTGATTTGTACGAGTATTGTATGGAGCAAACTGTCCACTCTGATAAAATATCATATATCTCCAAAAGGACTTTGGTACCACTTTTGAAATTTAGCACAGAGCTACCCAATTTATCAACATACTGTTCAATTCAAATTTTGATACTACTTTCTCAGACCAATTTCTCTTTTTCGATATTCTCGGAACACCTGCGTATGGAGCATAAGAGAATTCATTCAAAAGACAGCTTTGCAGCTGTATGTACGCTAGAAAATTTGTACTGCTTCTTGTGTTCAAACAAAGAATATGCCATGGAATTAGCTCAAATCATCGAATACGTTTTATGTTTACCTGGAATATCTTCTCCTGTCAAACTTGTGTATTTTTGCTGCCTCTGAGGAGGCATGGAAAGTAAAAAGTTCCAATCTCCATATATCGACACTGAAGAGCATTCTATGCGTAAAAGTCAATTCTTAAAAATACAATCACAATTTCTTCGCCAAATCGCCAGTCAAGAAAAATATTCGTTTGCGACCAACCAGTGCTGGCGCTATGTCTGTCGACGATACGAAAAACGAGATGTTTGAATAATTTGTTTTGGTCTGATTTAAAATAAAATAATATATAGTAAAAAATAAAATATATATAGTAAGATTAAGAATATCTGCATGTTTGTATTCCATATTGTTGAGGTGTACTTTGTTTTAGGTATTTCATAGATAAATGTTAATTTTTGTCCTGCCACAGTTGTTTGTACTCCAAGTCGTGAAGACATTTTTCTTGGTTATTTCACTGATAAGATGTACTGCTTTTTTCCGGTTCAGAGTTGCCAGCATCAACTATTCACAGATATATGTGATAGAACATTCTCAATCTTTTTCGACAAAAATCATCTATAGGACATTTTCTTGTTTACGGAACGATATTTACAAAAAAAAAATCTTAGAAAAGTAAAAGAAATATGGCGTGTATTCAAAAACTTTCTAGCCCTAAGTTGCATAGTTTGTAAAACCAAAAAATGGATTCCCCTAATTTTGTTTACTGCCTATATATACGTAAAATAAAGTTGTCAAAATTAATAGCTCTCTCAATTACTCGCTATAATGAAAAATAAATTATTCAACTTTAAAGCTTTTGTATACAAAAGTATTTGTTTTTTAATATGCTTTACGAAAGCAGTATGCATTTTGTCAACACAACTTCGAAGACACTCTAATTGATTCCTTGATTAACAGATTTAGCCTACAACTGATTTTAAGTGAAGCTCTAAAGTGCCTTCATAGTCATATTACCAGTAACGCCGATAAAGTAAGACGCTAAAATTGTAGGAGCCCCGCACAGTTTAACTATTTGTTTCTTATTTTTTTTTAAGTCCTAGTCTAATAAATTGCACATAGATGGATGTTTGAAATGACATGTCAAAGTTGACGTGTTGCTTTATAGTGGAAAAATAATCCCATTACGATGTCACTAACATTTAACCTTCAAAGCGAATTTCAAAGTCAAGCCTCGCATTTGAGATTGCAAGTTAAGGGCATACTTGGAAAAATACTTTTTGTCAAACGGGAAAATAAGTTTAAGTGGAAGACTCAGTGATTTTACTTTTAAGGGCCGTTTGCACAATGCCCAGTTAACCCTAACCGGAACTTTAGCTGATAGATTTCGTACTGATTAGATTTTATGTCAAACTGCCGATTAAAATGCCGATTAAAAGCTAAGCCGGATATTGTTTGAGAGGAGCCACGCTCCGTTATTTAATCCCGCTCATATTTTGCAAGTTGCTTAGCCAATATCGGATGTCAAATAAATTGAAAATGTAACAATTCTTCTGAGAATGTGTTTATTCTTGAAAGAACACTTTGGAAGAAACACTCATCACTTTGTAAGAATCTTTCAAGATGAACTTCATCTAACATCTTCCAAAGTGATAAATACATTTCGAACAGGCCGACTGAAATTTTTGTACACAGTACCTACTAAGAGTATACGGACATTTTGAGTGAAACCACAAATTGGGAAGAAGAGACATTTTTATCAACAATGTTTCGTTTTACATGTATTCTTTTCAACTCAAATGAATTGAACAAATTATTTGTGATGTTAACATTCAGTAGTCACATACTTTTAATTCTACAAACTTCACTGGATTGTGTTGTACATTAATATATTGGTAAATAGATGTCTTTTTGAGTTCTTATCTTATAAATTAATTTATAACTTAAGTAACTACAACATTTGAAGATTTAGCTCTTATGTATATAATACTACTACAAACAAAAATAATGAACGCTTAAGCTCTTAAATACCATTCATTGTGTTCTCATCTTCTGATGATATATCAATCATGCTCTCCACACGCGACGGTGACATGACGTAAACAAAGTGTTCTGTAGTTGCATCGTTAACGCTGGGCGCTTGAGCCATACAGCTACCATCGGGTGGTGAATCAACACCAGTGTAGTTGTTATCATCGTTAACAGGTCCATTGCAATCTGAAACATTTTCAAGCTCTAATTCTATATCGCTGACAATGCGCATACAACGCATTTTCGCTAGAGATTGAAATTTTGTTGGCATTGACCGTACGGTTTTAGCCAGGCTAAGGAAAAACAATGTGTTTGCATCCAAGTCGCGATTCGCCTGCAGAACAGATGATATATCTAAATCAATCCTATTCGGAATGTCACTCATTTTGCGAAATTTAGCTAGTGGCGGTTGTAATATTGGAGGTGTTGCTGAGAAACTAAGATTCACTGCAGAAGTCTGCGGAGTTGATGGTAAGCGTCGAATTTTCGTTATCAGTGGTTGATTTATCTTTGCAGTTGTCGTTGTTGTAGGTGCCATTTGTGATGCCAGACTATGAAATAATCCTAATGCTGTTGTTGGGGCGCTTAATTCTTTTTTAAAAGTATCAGATGATGCAAATAATTGTGGCTCAATGATGAGACATCCAACGCTACTGGCTGTACTGCTCACAGGTACGGGTATAGCATTTTTCCCAACATTGGTTAACGCTGGTAGGGAGAAAATTTGTGTTGCTAACGAGGTTGGAAGTCCTGGGAGTGGACCAGATAAAGTTGAACCTGCAGGTTTTCCAATAAACTGCGGAGGCAGTTGAACAGTCGGAAGTGATGGCATCGGTAACATAAGTGTACCGGTAGTTGTTGGTGTTATTGTATTCGATATTGTTGTACATGTGCTTGTTGTCATTGGGAGTGAGCAGTTTGCCACAGTTGTTGATGTTGTTGTGGTTGCAGTTGATGTCGCTGTTGTCATGGCATGTGTTAATGGTGCTGTTGTTGTTGGTAGCATCATAGTTGCTGGAGTCGATAATGATGAGCTTGTTGCTGGTGGTGTTGTTATTGTTATTTTGAGATCATCCTCGAAAGCTGTTGTTGCTTTTGTCAGCACTTGAAAGCCAAGATCACATTCAGTATCTTCTTCTTCTTTAGGTTTGCTGGTGTTGGTAGATGTTCTAAAAATTGGAGAAATTAAGAATAAAGTTTGAAAATCTTTTCGGTTAAATCATTGAAAAAACTTGCCTTCCTGGACCTTGATATGGTTTCAAGAAATCCATGTGATCTGCATGTGCCCAGTATTGATATTTTTTTGATGTTTTTGTACCAATACGAAATGAACGCAAATACTTGGTATAACTGTCACGTAAATTTTTCCATTTTCTTTTGGATGCATCTGGGAAATAGAAAATTTATTTGAAATTGAAAAATTTCAAATTGGTTCAAAAAACTAAATTTTGGTTGCATAAGGAAAATGCATTATCAACCAAAAATTGCATGGTAAAATGGAAAAAAGATTTTCAGGTAGATAATATTCCTTAAAAATACTGCACAATAAATTTTCAGACGGGAAAATAATTTTCCAAAGATCTTGTGAAAATTATTCCAACTTTACAATTGAAATTTAAAAAATTCAATAGGTTGAACACTTACTCGTAGAAAAGAGATTAAGTAACATTGTTCAATATGTCCCTTAGCTTATGAGATATTGCTGTTTGAAATTCAAAACTCAAAGACAGTTGTAGATTGAAATCAGTGGCTTCACTTCACCAAAACCTTGGGGGGAGGCCACCACTATTAGATGGTTTTATTGAATTGATGTAATGAATAATAACTAGTATCAGATTCTTGGGGGGCCAATGCCTTCCCTAGCCCTACCCAATTGAAACCACTGATTGAAATACATATGATAAGTTCAAATTTGAACCGAAATGTTGAAAAAACAAAATCATTGTAAAGATTAATTTTTGGTAACTTTAGTAAAAAGTTTTGGCATATCGAAGTGAATGAAATGAATTTTAGTTAATCGCTTGGAATTTAAAAAAAAAATTAATTTTTTTCATAATTATTTCACTTATTTTTTATAAACAATTATGGTTTTTATCTTCTAAACCAAACAATCAACATTTTTAGATAAAACAAAAGCCGGACATTATCATTGCAACACGTTCAGAAAAAAGATATAACCGCAACATTGCGATGATATACAGTATGGCCAATAATAACTGTCAGTAAATTGCACTATACTAAAAAAGTATTAAAATCTTATTTTTTTATAATCTAAGTGTGCATTGCTTTTTAAAATGTAATTGTACACAAAGAAAGTTCACGGCAAAAGAAGAATTATTTATATCAAGCTCAGAAGCGCCATGGAAGTAAACGTGACTTAGATATGTTTAAAAAATAATAATAGAAACTGTGATATCATAAAAACGCTAAAACCTCTCGGAATAGAAAATAGATTCATACATAGGACAATAAAACGATATAATGAAACGGAGAGCTCGAAAATTAAAAAAGAAATTTTGACACAGTCTGACTGTGCGAAGAAATGACGTCATAAAACAAGTGCTAGAACGATTTCGGCGAAATGGACCCGTTCTGTAAGAAAGGATATGAAAATATTCAAGATTTCCTTGCGTCTTCTTATCAGAACTGAGCTACTTGTCGGGACGGTGCAGATGAGATAATGTTTCGGATGAAAAACTGTTCTTCAGTGTGTACGCCTTGCAAATGCTCCAAAGGATAAATTGGCTGTTGCGATATCAAAACGTGACCAATATCATAGTGCGCGGAGCAGTATCACAAAAAGAGAAATTCAAGACTGGTGCCGAGAAAAATTGCCTGATTTCAAATGGCCAACAGCATCTCCGGATCTCAATCCCTTGGATTTCTGCTGCTTATGGAGCTATATGTAAGGTAATATTGGCTCAACGAAAAGCTTGAAAATTGATGGGTTCACACAGCGTTTGACAAGGATTTGGGACGAAATAGGCCAGAATATGGTGCGTGCCGCATGTGAATCGTTTTCCAAACGCTCCCGTCTTGTAATAAAGGAAAAGGGTGAATGATTCGAACTTAATCAATAATTTTGAAATATTGTTGAACCTCTAAAATAAATAAAATAAAATATCATTGACGGCTTTGATTTTTGTAACTTTTTGTTTTACTGACAGTTATTATTGGCCACACTATATATATATTTATTCTTAGAATCAAAAATACATAAGAAAAGATAAGTTTGATAAAAATTGGTGAGTTTGGAGATAAAGTAAATGTAAGCCAAAAAAGTACACATTTTCAACTATCCTGATAATTTAAATTTTTTTGAAAATAACGATTATATAGGGAGAAGCAGGCGGAACTTTTCAGAAATCGCTTAACTTAACATTTTTTTCGACTATGTAAATACTAGGTCGCATCCTATCTATTATCAAAATAACATATAATACATCAAACAGTAAAATGTAATAAAATATCGAGTAAAATTGAGTGTGTCAACATGTGCACAAAAAAAAATCAAAACAAAAGAAAAGTTTTCTGTATACGCAACAGAGTATCTGATTTTCATATTTGTTCAATTTCAAGAGAGCTGAGTAGTTGCCCAGTAGATAACGTTAAGGTTTTTTGTGTGCACTTCAACAGAGCTTGTATCGTTTAAGAGATTTGTTTCGGCTATATTTTCTTGTAGCCGCTGATATTATCAAAGCCTAAAATAAGTAAATTCAAAAATTATTGAAGAGTTTCCGAAATACATAGTTTTAAAAGAATTTCTATCGAATTTGTTTAATTATACTCTTAAGTCAAATTGTAGAATGAAGCATATTTGTAAAGAGTATTGAAAATTCTAATAAATTTCAATCAATCAGTCAATCAACAAAAATTTCTTCTATAAAAAATAACAAAAATTTATAAAAAAATCATACAACTAACAACTTTAAAATTTTTAATCCTATACATTTCCTATTGGGTTTATAAAGATTTGAGGAAGGTAGAGTCATAGGACAATAGCTTTATCGTCACAGGGTGGAATTTTAATCAAACGAGCAGGACTTAAAGTCGTACCCGTCGACATGCAGATTCTTCACAATATTATTTTTAGCAATTGTTTTCAAAAGTGAACAAGAATATAAGTGAAATGTAACATTTTTCATATATCTCTAAATTTCTTAACATTTCAGAAATTGTCTTAAACAAATCACAAGTCTTCTGCACGCCAATTTCTGTGTCTCTTAAATTTTCTGTTTTTCTTTGCTTTTTTTTTTTTTGCACAACTATCGTTGCATTTGTTGTGTTCGTTTTGATGTTTCGAAGATTTTGTTTGGTTAAATTTTTTCTTATATTCAGCACCCGATTAGGAATTAAGTTGTAAATGACTTAGAAAGCAAAAACGTTGAAAATACTGGCATTTTTCAGATATTTAACCAACCTTAAACTCTCAATTGATGTCGTCAAAACTTTGTAAAACACAGCAGACTCTGCTTAATTGAGTTGATGAAAAATTTATACGGAGATTTACTTAAACGGATCTCACATAATTGAACCGTCTTAGAATTTTTTAAGGTTGCTATTTTATTTTCTTAGATTTTGATGTACAACATGTCAAATGTCTTTCACAGTTTGCAAAAACGAAACATATTTTATTTATTTATGCTCTTTTGTCTCAATTTGTTTATTTTTATATCTCAATGGTTGGAATAAATTGAGCTGTTATATTTAAAAGTGATATTTGTAAGTCCCTCTTCGTTGAGAGCAACAAATTAAATAAATCTTATACAGTTCATTTCAAGTTATTTTATTTTCTACCCTCAAAAAGTCTATGAGATTTGAAATACTTTTCATATCGCATACTCGTTTCAATATGAAATTAAATAATAATGAAATATTAAAGTTGACAGTATCAATCCATACTGCAATGATAGAATAGGGCTGTAAATATTCTAGTTGGGAGTTTAGTCAGATTATTTCGAACAGTTTTATTACAATAGCATTCAATGTTTTTGCTTGTGAGGGAGATGCAACGCCTATTCATCTCGCGCACTTGTAGCACATTAGAATGTTCGTTTGTAATGGATGCCTCGTATCGAAATGAAACATAAATGTGCCACTCTAAGTTCAATGCACTTTCCAACAATAGACATTTTTTGTAAACGATTCATTCTTCTTCTAATATATTGTTCTATATGTCCTCCGATCAAGTATCAATTTTCTCCATAATTTTTAGGTACATTCTTAAGATCGCTAAAACCGCGAAGGCTATTGAAGACGTAGTGTATTATATCGTTTTTGAGTTGCTGATTACGAAAATCGAAATCATAAAATATTTGCAACACTCCCAAAAATACAAAAAAAAAAACCCTCTAAGTAGGGTTTTTTCGCAATAATTTCAAAAATTGTCGAAAAAAAAAATTCAATGAAATAAACTAAAAATTGTTTCTTGTATTTTTATTCAAATTTGATTGAATGGGTATTGTCAGACAAAATTATTATTTTTTAAACTTTAAGTAGGCCTATACCTGTACCTATATTCCTTCCCTTAAATTGAATGAAGATTTGATAAATGAGTCAAATTTTTATTTTTTTTTTTTAAATTTGATTTTTGATGGAATATTACTTAGAAAGTAACCAAATTTGTTCTAACCCTTTCAGGGGATGAAACCCCCTTTCTTCGTCTGCTAACTTTGTAGTAGTTCCTGAGTAGCAAAAGTGGCTGTGCATTTATTACCTATGATGTTATTGGACAATTTTCAGACCCAAACCCTCTTTGCAGTTCAGCAAGAAAGATTTTGACTCCCACGTACTCTAAAAATCTTACATAATTAGTGTGAAGCCTCTTACTTAGTTGTAAATTTGACAACGAAAAGAAGCGAATCGTAATACAGAAACATGAGGTTAGATTATTGACAGTTTTTGATAACACTTAGAAAAGAGTATACTTGCTTCAAATAAATGTATTTGGCTGATAAATTTTTAAAATACATATGTACTGTCATCGAATTTCATTGTTGTTTATTGGGCTAAACATAATATTTGTTTGAGTTGATTGAAAAACTTTGCTTGGGTTGAGTATATATTTGATAATACTATTTTTACTTGATTTTACTTCTCATCAATATGTAAACTACGCAATTCTCAACATATTTAAGTAAAAGGATCTTCTGTTTGGTACGCAATTTAGGTATTTATGATTGTGTAAATATCAACGACATTCAATATAAGAATGTGACGATATTGGAAATATCAATTTATATTTAATAAACGATATTTAAAAATATCGTTTTTGCCATCGGTTTTTTGCGGAAATCGATATTTTTATACATAATTTGGTGATTGTTTGCTACAAAGAAATATTTGTTTTGACCAAAATATGACTTGGTCATTATTTCCAAATATATGATTGATTAAATAATATTATTCAATTCAGCGGGATGTGACACTTTAACTTATATCAAATATTTTTTTGGTCTATATCAAATACATATTTTGTTAATTATTACAAAATCTCGTTATATACAAATAAATCGATTTCGCTGTTTAGTTAAAACCAATTGTTTTACGTTTCTAAACTATGCGTTCCATAATTTCTGAAATAAGAATTTCTACATCTACTTAGTTTTTTCGATGACCACTACTCGTACGGACAGCTCGTTCCGCAGTGTGACCTTTTATATTGGAGTTTTCTAACCATGAATTAAATTTTATGTAGATTTTCGTAGAATCAGTGACTGCTATTTCCTAATGGGTTACTATCGTTGTGCCTGTATTCGATTTTTCTGTTTCTTTGCTTTTGCCTTGCTTCTTTAATTTCTATTCCTGTTTGAACTTCTACTCCTACCAGACATATGTGCTTCTATGGATACGTACCAACAGATAAACCAATTTCCTCCGCAATCTGTGACCAAACCTTCATCTTCACTTCGACATTTTTGTAATCCGGATTGTGCGTGTTATAGACAACATCATACTTCTTGACGATATCTATAAATTCCGTAGTATTGTCCGATGTGGTGGAAGATTCGCTAGCACCGCGCGGCGTCTTCATATTTCTTTTCTTTGTTGTGTTTTGTTTTAATTCCTCAATTTCTTTGAGCTGAATGCAGATCCCAATATGCAAGTGGAATTTTTTTTGCCTTTACAATTTATTGACCGAACGACCGACCGACCGCTTTGTGTACGCGAAAAACTGATGCGACCGCTTCACCAAACGTTGGGCACTTGAATGAACTGAGCGCTCATACGCTGACTGAACTGAACCACGGCACAACGGTTCAGCAACGAACCGACTGCCAGTGTATACAGAATAATAAACGACATCGACGTTGGCTGCGACGACAATTTGGCATCAGCAGTGACAGCGGCTGCGACGGCAACACAATCGACCGACAAATCGAGCAAGCAAGCGAGCGAGCGAACGGGCAAACGCCCGCCCACCCTTTAAATCAGACGCCAAACCGTGCGCGCCACAACTTCGTCCTCGTTCTCCCGACTTCGACAACAGTGGTAGCCGTGTTTTTGTTTTTGTTGTTGTTGCTGCTGTTGCTGTTGCTGTTTTTCGTTTAACTGCGTTACATTTCAGTTTAGCAGAGGACACCGCACACTAGTAGTTGACAAAGCGAAGGGTGAGTTGAGAGGTGGGAAGTCGTGCTTGACTGGATGGCTGGGGACAAGTGCGATTTTCAGTGCTGCTGGTTGCTTCTTCTATTCCATGTACGCTGGGTCGATAATGTTGTTGGAATATTTTTTTTTTGTTTCTCTTTTTTCGCGACAGTGACAGCGGCAGCAACAACGCGTACGCAGTCACAGTTGGAGCCAAAGTTACAGGCGACTCTGACTTGTCTTCGTTGTAGTCAAGGAGACTTCGTTGGCGACGGAGGCAGTGATTCAACAAAAGGGAAGCGAAGAAGAAACGTTTACGTTTTGAGAGCAGTAGGAATTTGTGCATTACCGCTGTTGTCACCGCCATACCGCTGGAACTAAGGCAGATACGCGAATGCTGTTGCTTTGCAGGCTATGGATGTTAGTGCATTGGCAGCAGTGCGTAGCTGAGTTTTTTTTATTGTTGCGATTTCTGATGATACCTTTGTCACATTTTTTGCACAATCAAAATAAAACAACAACGACAACTGCGATTTGTGCAGCGTTAATTTTATTCTGCATTTATCGACAGCACAAAGCCATACCGTTGCTGCTCAGATATGTGTAGATATGTGCAAGTATATAAATGTACATAAATACTACATATATATTTTACTAACCCTGTAGGAAATATACATATGTACTTACTCATATAACATAACATTGCAAAAGAATAATGAAAAAATAACTCAGCTTGAATCGAACATATTGACCTTTAATTTATATGCCCATGGTTAATTTGACCCCAGCTGAAATCGGGACACATGAATAAGTAAACTGGGGACGTAAAATTTGAACAGTGTTCATGGTGGAGTGTGCGCTTGTGAAACCGTAGGCAAGAGCTAGTTACTGTCTAAAAGTATAATGTAAGTAGCTGATAGGGCACAAAACCCCCGAATTTTGGCATTTTACCATCACAATGTCGAGGTCTCTGAATATATGTATTGTTATATTTCGGGATTGCACTTATGATTGAAACAAATTCAAATTTTATTAAATTTAGTAAAATAAATTTTTATAAAATAAAACAACGTTCTGGTTTGCTGATACACAGCAAACGCCCAAACACATAAGCCCCAAGTTCGAAGAGGTCATAACGCCATATTTATTTCCACAAATAGCTACGTTTTTTTTAATTTTTGCTCCGATATTTTTGATTTTCATATAAGGACTGTCCCACAAAAAACTTACGCTTTGCTTTTTAATTATAAAAAAATACCCAGTAATTTTTTTGGTCTTTTTTCCTTTTTTATTAATAATGGCTAGTGTTCAGAATATAAATAACTAAAAACTAAGTAACAATTTTTTTTCTATGAAAATTTCTTACTTTTTTCGTAAGCCCCTTCATTAAATTTTGTACAGTTGTTTCATCGACAGTACGGTACGATCTTTTCCACTTATGTCTGAAGTCTTGTAAATTTTTTGCAGTCTTACCACTCTTTCGAAGATCTCTTTTCATAAGAGCCCAATATCTTTTAATTGGGCGAAGCTCTGAGCAGTTGGGCGGATTTGCAATTTTTGGAACAAAATTGATCATTTTACTTGCATGCCATCCCATGTAGCTTTAGAGTAATGAGAGGTTGCTAAATCTGGCCAGAACATCACCGCATGAATAAATGGTAGAAGACGTTTTTCGAGGCACTCGTCTACATGAACTTTGGAATTGATTGTGACTTGTGATAAATAAAAGGTTATTAAAAAATCTATCGAAAGCACTTGTACTAAGATATTGACAGTTAGTTCAAATTATCTACACGAAACAGAGGTTGTCAACCAAAAATTTCAAATTATCTTCCCTCCTACTTTACCATCTATTAGGACAAAACTTTGCCGAAGTTTGAGGGCAATCAGTTATGTTCGATTTTCGATTAAGTACATTTAATTCACAATATTTAATATAGCTTGAAAATCACATTCTTCACTAACTAACACAAATACAAAAACACAACAGAAAAAGGAATTTAGGGTCTGCTTTGGTTTTGAACAAATAAATGCAAAAAGAAAATTACATATATCAGGTTTAGAAATTCTCATTCATCAGCTCAAAGGTCACTGATGAATCCATTTAGCAAGGGATGAAACTAGCATGACGAGCTTTAGCCATTTTTTATTGCTGTATTGCTTTTGTTTTATGTAATTTATTTAGTGTTATCACTTACTTTACCGAACAGTAAGCCCAGCTATAAGATTTTGTTTTCTTAAATTTCGAACTGGTCAAACTGCTAGATTCTACCACAATATATTTTTATACTACATAAAGTATGCATAGAGCTCTTGCATTACAAGCTTTTTTCGAAATAAATTCCACTGCCTTTGAATTTTGATTAATTAATACGCTGTGTGGTGTGATAACACAATTGGGTTAGAAATGGGTTAAGGCATTGCTTTATAAATGTTCCTGCAGGACTTTATGAAGACCATAGCTTCAATGTATAAAAATGTTCATGTACGATATTTGCGTGTGTATGTATGCATGTTGGTTGGTTGGTCGGTTGGTCGCCACTCACTTGTCGCTTTCGTCGTCACCACCATAGCCATCGTCAACATCATCATCACCATAGTCAACGAAATCATTATGATTGAAGTGGTCGTTGTTTTTGTTGTTATTTTCATCCATCGCCTCACTATATGTGGGGCCGACGGGACCTTCTCTTCTATCCCCTTCGGCTTCCCCCTACCCTGCTGCTATAGTATGCCAGCGTTATCACGGCACTCGCCATTCGCCATCCATCCATCGTTTGCCAACCGTCGCCGCTGTCATCTACACATCCGTGCAGTGAGCGTGTCTCATCGTACCCCCCTTCTGCCTCTCTCTTTTTAGAAAACAGTGCGAGCACCATCACCGTTGCGCTGCAGCTGTGCTCGCAGTTTTGCTGAGTGGTGCGCTGCGCTGTTTTCTGTTTTGGACGCGTTGTTTTTACTCTGCCTCTGACTGTCCTCCTCCTTTCCATTCCCATCTGCTGCTTGTTTTCCCTGAGAAAAAAAAAATGCAAAAAACAAAACAAAAAAATTGTATAGTAGCAGCAACAATATCGACGGAAACAGCAGCAGCAGCAGCAGCAGCAGCACTATTAACAACAGTAACAACAACAAAACGTCATCTTTCGAGCGTACGTTAAATGGAGTGGTACGCTTTAGCTCTTGTTTGGTGGGACGTTCGTTGTTTCATTTTTTTTTTCGACTTGTTCGCTATTTTTGTTGCTGTAGCCTGAAGTGCAGCGCCGCTAAACGCTGGCACTCGCGCTATGGGTTTTTTTTTTTGTTTTTGTCAATCGATAAAAGTAAATCGTGGCTTGCAGAGTAGCTTGCAAGGGGAAAAGGACAAACAATAGGGATGGGGGGAACGAGGGAAACCATAATGTAACATGTATTGAAGAGATTTCATCGACCCAGCATCGTTGCGTTGTGTTTCTTCATTAAAGTTGATTGTTGATTCTGGGTCTTCTTAAAATAAAGATCCATGTCACTAGCATTTTAGTTGCCTTATTTTTTTTTTCTTCTAGTAGGTATATAACCGGCAGTATCGACTATATTGTCCAGCCAAATGAGACGAAATCCGAACTTATGGAATCCAGGCATGGAATGTCGTAAGAAATCTTCATTCAGCTACCTAACTAAAAATAAAAAGAAAGTTAAGCGGAATAAAATTAAACTAAAAAAAAAACATCCTAAATGCAATAAAGCCTTGACCTACATATATTTTTAGTATTAAAAGGATTTGACCCCTTCCTGCAATAAGGCACCAAGTCGCATATCATCCCCATATGAGTTGGCCCTATGTTGCAAATCTAACTTTCGTATATAATCAGTTTTGGAAAACCCAACCATGCTCGTACTGCCTGCTATTGATTCTGGAATGCACTTATATAATATACAAACTATTCCACATTTAATAATAAAGAACTAAAGTACAAACAAAAGATAAGAAAATAAATATAAAAAGGAAAGGTTAAGCGGAGAGCAATCGGTAGCAAGAAATGTTTCTGGAGATAGTCTAACTTTTGTAACCTGAAGAAAAACCAAGTGGCGGAAAGTAAACTGAAATATATCAATTGATTCCAGCTGCCATTTACGAGTAATATACAGGATTACCAGGAGCTAATGGTATTGTTGAAGATAGGGAAGGGTTTGACAGTGATTTTCAATTTGAGGAGAAAGACGATTAAGAGCTTTAAGTTAGCTGTTTAGTTCGTATTAATTTTTGCAAACATTGTTCAGCTTTTGTAGAGTTACATATATCGGTCATTCTTTTATATACCGCATGGATTTCATTCGACTTCTCCAAATTCGACGAACATTTTTTTCCTGCATCTTTTAACAAATTCAGTTGAGTCGTAAATTAGGATTTTGCTGAAAAAGTTGTTGTTTCCGAAAATATCCACATATGAACTTTCAGTGGCAGGTACTGAAAAGTGTAGAAATTCTTGATCCGCGTAACCACCTGAGTCAATTTAGCCATGTACGTCTGTCTGTCTGTCTGTGAAAATCACGATTGCGGCAAAATCAATCAAGCTAATTGAATGAAATTGCCCACTAAGGCCACAACTTTAAATAAGCTTCTTGGGATTTAAAATGGGTGAAATCGGTTTACGGACAACTCTACCACCCATACAAGTAAAACATTTAAAACACTATCTTATTGAGAGAGTTATTTGATGTATTGTAACCAAATTTCTTAAAAATACTAGGAAAAACCTTAAACTTAGCTCTGGAAAAAAGTTGGCGAATTTCAACGGGAGTGATTGATATTTCTCATGCAAGCGAAAACTTCAAAATGTTATACTCTGAGAATTATTTAAGGAAATATAATCAATTTTCATGCACAAGTTATTCTTTTACAAACCAGACGGATTTCAGGAAAAGAAGATATGACTCCTTCAAATACGATACAACTTTTTTTTTGCCTCCTTTTCTCTACCTGAATTTTCGATAATTTGCTGGTTATTCTCCAATCTTCTTATACTTGAAGTCTATTATCTCTAGATGTACTGATCGAATCACTGTCGTTTTTTTTTTATTTATTTAACTGCTCCCCCAACTAAAATTAATTTGAAAAAATAATAATTTGAATATATACGAAAAAGTGAAGCCTATTAGATTGGAATGTTGTCAAATTTATTGTACGGATGCGTTTAATCAAACGAATCAGCATGAAGTGTGGTGGGAAAAAATACTCTTTTACTGTTACTGTTACGGAAAGCAGCCGTCGCACAGTGGTAGATCGTGGCCTTAAATAGAAAGAAAGTGAAAGCGCTCTGGATTGAAAATTAAAAAATTAAGACATTCGTCTGATAATACTTAGGGAATGAAAAAAAACCATAAAAGTATTAATTTTTTTTTTGAGCTTAATGACATACTAGGCTCAAAGTTGAACTTTGTACATCAATAATGTTTTATGAAACTTTTTCTTAAGTAACTTTTGGATAGAGTTTAGTTAACTAGAACTAGTTTGAAACAAAATGCGATAATGTAAGCATATTGGCGGAAAGTCCATTGTTTCCACTTTATGAAAATCAATGTATTTTTCTGTTATCACATATTATGAATTGTACGGATTTTCAAAAATTAGAATGAAAAATGGTAAAAGGTAAATTGTTCTTGGTACCAAATTAAAGTTATATTAAAATGAAAAACAAATGAATTTGATTGATTTTTTAATTGGATCAGCAGTTGAAAAGATATCTATTAAAACAGGCCAGATTTTAAAAAAATCAATTTTTACATTTAGTTTTGCGGCCACGAAATAACTCTACGTTTTTACTTGGAATTGTCTGATTGAATGTGCCAAGAAGCACTTGGGTGGCGAAGGAAGTAGTTGCCCCGGCCGCAACGGCTTGGGGGAAATTAATTTTGTGGATCTTTTTTTTTAGGTTTGAGCTATGAAGCTGAAATTTTGGTACAGTTATTTTTAAACCTCAAGCTAAAATATAGCCAAAAATAAAATACATCTACAAAATTTCCAAAATAAACACTCTAATCTACATATGTACCAGAGATCGACATTGAGTAACTCACTGAGTGTTTTGAGCCACTTCCAATATGAGACGTGTGTGTGTACATTGCATGCAATATGGAGCGTGAATCTGAGTTGCACACACTAATAGTGAATGCGTAGATATCATGCTGCTCATGAATCGTGAGCGTGTACTCACATGCATTCAGGAATTAGTGAATGGCTTGAGCCACTTTGAATGAACTGTAGTAAAAAAAACTTTTTTCTGTATTTTACAAAGCTTTATATTCAGTATTTTTTTTTTTGCTTGTTATTCTTTCAACAAAAGAATAACAAGCGCAAAATGCATTAATTGTTCGAACAATTGTAAAGGAACAAAAAATGTGCAACTAGCTTCTTATACTAGTTTCAATGACCGCTACGTCATATCATCAGTAAGCTTTGTTAGCCAACGCTTAAGAGTCTGGAAGCACACTATATTTTTGTTTTTTTTCCCCCTCCAATCGATAAGGAAATGTCGAAAATGGCTCTTGGACATCACTTAGGGTGGCTTTGGGCCCTGGATAGGACTGTTTTCGACCCATTTTCGGACAAAAATTTTCTTGCTTCAATTTTTGCTTCAATCGGAAAGGTCGAAAAAGGATTGTGAACATCACTTAGGTTGGCTCCGGACGTAGAAAGGACCGTTTTCGACCCATTTTCGGCAACAATGTTATTTCAAACGAAAAATAGCTCGAAACATAGTTTTGGACGTCACTAAGAAAGCCTCGGGGCCCTGGAAAGAACCAGTTTCGACCTGAAAATGGATTCTCGGACCATGGTACCCGTTTTTGACCCATTTTCGGGAAAAAATGATCTTTCAAACGTCAAAGAAGCTCGATAAATGGTTTAACTACATTACTAAGTGAGGCTCGGGACTCTAGAAAGAACCGTTTTTGACCCGAAAATTGGTCCCCGGACCATGGTACCCGATTTTGACCCATTTTCGGTTCAATAACGGTTCTTTCCAGGGTCCCGAGCCACCTTTAGTAATGTCCAAAATTCATATTTGACCTTTACCCATAGATTCGAGTCAAAAAGACTTTGTTTCATAAGTAGCTCACGCAAGACTCATATATACTCATACGAAAGGAAACGAAATGCAACGGCAATCACTAGAAGTGGTTATTGTGAATCAGACTCACATTCACAGACTTCGCTATGAAACGGAATGGTAGCTAGTTTCACAAAATATTCTGTGAGCGGTGAATTTGTGTGAATCTGCTGAAAGTTTCAACAGATTCATGAATGGCAAAAACGATGAGTACATGGTATGTACATATCGCTTGCTACAAGACTGGCGTAACTCAAAAAACCAAAAGTGGGAGAAAAACACATTTAAAGTTTTCAGCTTGTTACATTTTTATATGAAAATGATGAAAAGTACGTCTACATAAACTCTTCTCACAAGGCAAGTTTGTAAGATACTTTTTTGATTCGTCATTAGAGCTATGCCAGTCTTGAAGTCAGTCACCGATTTGTACTCGTACTATGTTTTTATCTAAATTTTTAACTCTATCGTAAGGGCTTTTGGGCAAAAATGTGTTCACTCTATTTAATATTTTTTATTAAGTTTTTTAAAAATATATATATATTTTTTTTTTCATTTTCAGAGATCTTAACATAATGCGCCCATTTAAATCGCACATTGATATTATCGGACAAAAAATAACTATAACTGACGAGAATAGACAAATTTTTACAAAGGATTTTGATATTATACGCGACTATATTTTAAAAATTATGCGCTCAGAGGATCACGCTTTCGAAATTCTTTTTAAAGGAACAAGTCTTTTTGGTAAGTTGATATTTTAAATCACAATAATAAAATATGAGTTAAACTCTGATGTTCTGTTCCTAATGCAAACAATTTATTGTCGGTGTACACTAGTCCCAAATAGAGTTTTTTGGCTCCAAAATTGCTTGAGAGCGCAAATCTTGTCGAAAATAAACATTTTTTTTATAAACAAAGCTAACCGAACTGCCAACAAATCGCCAGAGCCCGAATATTGAAAAAAGTATAAAATAAATTTACTCCTGGGCCCTTAACTTAAGACAAATTATTTTTAAAAAATTTGGGCTCCGAAGAGATCTTGAAATTTTGGTAAGCTCTCATTTAAAAAAAAACATTATTTATATATATAAATAAAAATAGGAATCTTTTTTTCAAATTTCGGGCTCTGACGATTTCTTGAAATTTTAGTTAGCTTTAATTTAAAAAATTAATTGTTAATTTCCGACAAGATTTGCGCTCTCTTGCGATTTTTAAACCGAAAAGCTCGGATATTTTTAATCGTTAATCATCATTTATGTGGTTTAATGTTTTTCCAGGAAGCTATTCAAATAACGTCCGCATAAATCGTCCTGATGAGTTCGATGTTCACATAAAACTAAGCCCTCCTTTTGCAAAAGAAATAGACATCGAAGTTGATAAATACCGTCCGGGATTTGTAAATCTCAATTTTAGATATGTTTTGGAAAGTCTTAAAGACATTCCAAACTCAAGCGATGTGTACGATCTTCTTTATGATTTGACGGATAAAAACTACTATCTTGTACGTGGCAGAGTGCAACGTTGGCTTAAAAATCTTATTCATGTTGCACTAAAGAAAAATGGGCGTGTAGTATGTGGACATCTCAATGATAAATACACGATAAAATATTCGAAGCGAGGGCTAGCACATACTTTTTTTGCGCATTGTCCAGCAAGAAAAATATCAATTGATTTAGTTCCTGCATTTATGTTTGGAGAAGAAGATTGGATGACAATTCCTAAACGGAGTATTTTTCAATTTAAATGTGATCGTTGGTATGCTGTTCCTAAGCCAAATAATGGTGGGCCCAAAAGTTCCCGAAGAATCGCATTTATGATTTGCAATCCAAAAACTGAGCACGATCTACTCTTAAAAAAATATAATTTGAAAGTAGTTTTTCGCTTGTTGAAATCATTGCGCAACAAATATCAATTAAAAAGAATTAAAAGTTACTTTATTACGACAGTTTTCTTATGGGAAATCAATCTACAAAGACTGTCATTTTGGAATAACTCTATCGATTACCTTTTCATTCATGTAAGTATCAAACATTAAATATCCTCTTTTTTAGTGGTACTTCATTGGTATTAAAAAGTTTTACCACACTCATTTAAATAACCTTTACACTTTACTTTTGATGCGAAATATCTCAAAAACTATGAGGAATGGATTTTATAAAAGAAAAATATAAAAAACAAATGAATTTCTTTATTTATAAAAATGTTTCTCAAAGTATATATGACAAACATTTTTTTGATTTATCAAGATGCACGATATAGCCTCTAATAAAAAACCTTCTATGAAATAAAGGCCAAAAAGTATGAAATATGACCAAACAATATGATACAATCTCCAAACCAATAAATGAAATAACAGCCCATGCTTGGACCTTATTCTATATGGCCCACTTACCCTAACTTTTATGTATAATTACTGTGGATAGTGAAGCTGGTGTTGAATATACTTACTATAGCCCGAACCGCGACCGAAGGCCTCCGCGAAGCCGGTTGTGGACATATTAGATGATGTAAATACTGAGCCGCGGCCGCAAGCTGCCCACTTAGCATAGCTTTTATGTAGAATAACTTATATACTACTCGTAGAGCCGGTAAAAATTGCAGTTATCTAAAACAATAGCCAAATAAAATGAAATAACCCCCAATAGGGATTGAATGAAATATGCCCCAACCGAAATTTCATTGGGAGTTATTTCATAATGAACGAATTAAGTAAATATTAATTGAAATGAAATAGTTCCCAAATATGCACAATATTTTCTTAAGCTCTTAGAGCTTATTTCACTGGTGGCTATTTCGTAGTGCCGATTATTCATATGATATTCTCTAATCCACCCTGAGAATGTTTGCTTTCAAATCGAAATTCCCTACATAACTTTCGAAAATATGATTTTTTATAGAAAGCAAATTGTATGAATTGTACGATATTTTCCGAATTTATGTCGGGAAATTTCATTAGAAAGCAGATGCATTCTTAGGATTGATTGAAGGATAATATATAAAAAATCACGAAAAAAAATTTAATTGCGAAGATATTTTGAGAAATATTTTTAAAAATTAAAAAATTTATTTCCTCCAAAAATTTTTTTTTATTTTTAGAAACATGGAGTCTTACTCCCTAAAACTGAATCTGAAAAATAAAAGTCGGTCTCTTATGGCTTCCGAGATAAAATTGGTCAAAGTTTGAAAATTTCATGTATAAATAAATTGTGTAGAAATGTTTTTATTTACTTTTTATTTTGTGTATACGTACTTTGACTTCTTAAATGTGAATCCGTTAAAAAAATACTTTGATCTGTTATGGTTTTCAAGTAAAAATTCACGAAAGTTTGAAAAAAATTTGAAATTTCTCTGAGCTAGCAACCCACCCAGGTGTTATATATGTATGTTATAGACTGATCCGCGGCAGAAGGCCGCCGCGAAGCCGGTGTTGGATTTTCGGGAGTTTTAAATCCTAAGCTGCAGCCGCCCACTTACCCTTATTTTTATGTAAAATTACTGTAGCAAGCAACCCAGGTGCTGGATATATTATAGACTGATTGGTGATAAATATCACCGATTTCGTAAGAGAAACATGTATACACAAAATAAAAAATAAATAGAAAAATTTTTACACAATTTATTTATACAAGGTGGGAGCATCGCCCGTAAAGAAAAATTATTCCGAAATTTATTTTAAGCTATGGGCTATGTTGGGCCGTCTTATACTATTTTCCATTGTTTTCAAAAAAGTCAAATGAAGAAAAGTGTGCAGCTATTTTAAGAATGACCGAAATATAAAATGTGACCTTTGTCTCCAGAACATTCAAAGAACAAATTTCAGTCAAAATCGAATGTCCATTTAGATTGCGTCGTTTATATCATAAATTCTAAACTTTATACAATGTACTCGTTGTTGAGCGAAACCTCATCCAATTCAGGATCAAAAATTCCAAAATTTTTTAAACTTGATGGTGTCATTATTGTCTTAATAAAACATTTTGTTTCTACTACTGGACAAAAGTCACCTCCTCTCTTTCTATTTTTCTTTGTCATCTGCAGCGTTTAGTTACCATATTTGTGATGATTCTGTGCTTAAGAAAGGCTCGAATTAATTTTTTTAGTTAGATTTCTAATTTTAACATTCAACTTTCTTCAAAATATCTTTAAAACGTGCCTTTTTGTAATAAGGCAAGCGGCGAAACCTGCTACGGTTACCCGTCGACATAAATCAAATTCTGACGGATTTGCTTAGATTTCCAGTGCCAAGGAGGTTAATTTAATTATGGCATATGGCATTATGACCTTTATTTTGGTGTGCAACATATAAAAACCAATTCAGTAGAACCACAGTTTATTTGCAATTAGTTGGAACCACCTACATATTTCGAAAATCGAAATGACGTTATTTCACAATATTTTAAAAACCAGACCAAACCAGAAAATATATAATTTTTTTTTTGTTTTGAATCAGTTAGCTTATTGATCCTGTACCCAAAATCCTTTTAGTGAAGCGAGGAAGGGCCCCCAAACGATGGATTGTAGTTCTCTTTTAAAGATATTCATAAATTTAAGTAAAATGAAACATATTTGCTAGTAACTTATTGCTAGATTGTGGGTCAATAAGCGCTAAACGGAAAAAAAAATTCACATTTAGAAAAAATTTTAAAAAATTTATAAACTACTTAAATATATTTTTTGTATTATGCGCTGTAAGTGTGTTGCTACGCCACTGCTGTAACTTTTTATGTTATGAAAGCAAGTATCAGAAGTCTAGGCCATATATACGTAGTTGTAGTGAATAAGTACGAGTAGGACAGTCGAATTACCTCGAAAATGAGTTAACAGTAACAATAGATGAAATGAAATTATCAGAACTAATTTCTCTATTTGAATAAATCGGAAAATACTTGATGAAATGTTTATGGCAATGGTTAGTTCTTGGGAATGAAATTAAATATAAAAACTATGCTCCAGAAATATTCAAATTTTCGACATACCTACCCAGCAGGCAATTAAACAAGGCCTTTCCTGGAGAAGGCTTGCTAGCACTGCTACGATTTTAAGAGGCCTTCACAGAACTAAATTTTCATGCAAATAAAAATATGTATACCAATTTTTTTTTACTATGATTTTTGTCTACATTGACAATCTGTCAATATTACCAATAAGTAAATTTTATAAGTAGTGAAATTTTAATTTCAGTGTATACTCATGAAATGCTATTATGCCTTCCCACAGCAGACGTGCTATCAGGCCTGATACTAGAAGGCAAAGAAGAAGGACTTCATTTACTTTAGGGCTTCTAATGTATTTTTTTATTTTATATATTGCAATTTTTTACGGTTCGACATTACTTTTTTGCCATCGGCATTGTATATATATACGACATCAAAAGTATATAAATGCTAGGCTGACCTTCTGTTTCATGTTCTGTTAAGGTGGTAGAGTGTTTTGCATTCAATATCAAATTATAAATTGCGAAAACGTCACAAAGAAAAATAAACATTAAAAAATATCAACGCAAGTGCGGTGACGCGGATGAAAAAAAAAAAACAATTATCTCCGAGTCTCACGACGTATTAAAATTTCAGTTTTTCCAAGTACTTCTGTAACCCCTGCTTCGACAAGCAGCCTTAGATAGAAGGCCTGCTTAAGAAGTCCTGTTTTATCAGGACATTTCAAAAAAAAAGAAAGTACGTTTTAAAGGAGGTGGCAAGGCCTTGCCTACTGAGTATTTATTCACGATCACTACGGATATACATACACACATATGTATGAATGTACCCAATGTGCCAAACGGATCCGTTCCTTCGGATTATTTATCCGAAACTGATTCCGTTATGGATCCGTTGTTGCATGAAATTCCTCTCGAAAAAACGAAAGGATCGTCGGCTTTGTCGGATCTATAACGGATCCGAAACGGACTTCATTTACGGATCCGTTCCGGATTCGTTTTTTGTTAATAAAACGGATCTTTTCCGGACTAGTTTTCCTAAATAAAACGGATTCGTGACGACATTTTTTTAATAAAAAAATTTTTTTTTTATTCTATCCAAAATCTTTTTTTTGGAACAGGTTTACTTTAGGGACAATTCTCCGATTTTATTTATTTTTTTTGAAGAAGTAGCGTGCTGTGAATAAATAATAAATCTGCAAAAAAAATTGTCGGTCGGATCTGGTTTAGAAGATATAGCAATCCAACGTTGCGCAAATAGCATTTTTAAAAACGCTATAAGTTGGGAACCCCTGATAAATTTTCAAAATATTCATATCATATTAAAGCTAATTTAGTGAGGTGATATTGATAATTGAATTTTAAGGGTTAGTTTTCGAGATATGAAGATTTTTGTAAAATGTTGACCTTTTTTTTAAAAAAAAACCGTTATTTTTTCCAAAAAATGTATTATTGACCTATAGTGATTTATAGCGATTTAGAATGTAAAATTCATTACCTTTCAAATGATGTGCTAGTTGTTGCTACTTTTAAAACCATTACTCTTTTTTTTAACGAAAACCTAAATTAAAGTGACCGGAAATATCCCAATTTTTGGGTATTAACTTACAATTTTTATTTTACAAGCAAAAAAAAATGTTTCGAAAAACCCAGAAATTGCTTCTATACGGCTTTGAAACCCTGTTAGTAATACTTACCTTGCTATAGTATATCCAACACCTGGTTTGATAACCACAGTATTTTTGCTTAAGAGTAAGGCTAAGTGGGCGGCCTACGGCCGCAGCTCAGGATTTAAAACTCCCAAAAATCCGACACCGGCTTCGCGGCGGCCTTCGGCCGGTATCATTCTATGATGTATCCAACACCTGGGTTGTTATCCACAGTATTTTTGCTTAAGAGTAAGGCTAAGTGGGCGGCCTACGGCCGCAGCTCAGAATTTAAAACTCCCAAAAATCCGATGCCGGCTTCGCGGCGGCCTTCGGCCGGTATTAGTCTATAATGTATCCAACACCTGGGTTGCTAGCCACAGTATTTTTGCTTAAGAGTAAGGGTAAGTGGGCGGCCATGGCCGCAGCTTCGGCCGCGTATCAGTCTATGATGTATCCAACACCTGGGTTGCTAGCCACAATGTTTTTACATAAGAGAAGAGTAAGGTTATTAATTTTTTTATGTTTTCCGGTAAAAATTTGATTAACATAAAAAAATATAGTACAAATGGCGCATCATTTTAAAGGTAATAAACTTTTCTTTCTAAATATATATATATCACTGTAGGTTAATAATACATTTTTTGGAAAAAATAACGGTTTTTTTAAAAAAAAAGGTCAACATTTTACAAAAATCTTCATATCTCGAAAACTAACCATCAAAATTCAATTATCAATATCACAATTAATCATTAAATTACCTTTAATATGATATGCATATTTTGAAAATTCATCCAGGGGTTCCCAACTTATAGCGTTTTTTAAAAAAGCTATATCCGCAACTTTGGATGGCTATATCTTCTAAACCAGATCCGACCGACAATGTTTTTTTGCAGATTTATTATTTATTCACAGCACGCTACTTCTCCAAAAAAAAATAAATAAAATCGGAGAATTGTCCCTAAAGTAAACTTAAGCCCTTTTTTTTATTTTTTACTTATCCTTTCATCTATTTCTTTAATGCTATTCAATTTATTGTTAATTTATAAGTGAAAATAAATACAGTGAAGCTCGTTAATCCGAATTAATGATTGCAGACCCTAATTCGGATTAACGATATATTCGGATTTCTGAATGGGCTGTTTTTATGTATATTACATATTTGAAATAACTCTATACTCGAAAATAAAACTCAAAGATTTCTAAACAAATTTAATTTTATTTTTAATTACCAATGAGATAAAATTTTACAAATTACATATGTACGTATGTATTATATTTTTTTAATAAAATTTGTGATTTAGGTTTGCTGCTCTTTCACTGCACATGCTTCTAAAGCTTTATTTCGTAGTTCTTTGAGTATTAATATGTAATCTGTCGACATGTCTCGTTCCTTTGCCCAATCCATTGAAGTATTTAAAGCCTGCACAGCTTCACGATTTGTAACGTGCGTTTATATGTCACAAATAGTTAAAGCTCCTACACCAAATTTCTCCGCTAAAATCTTTCCAGATTGTCCGTGATTTATTGCTTCAATTATTTTAAGCTTATCTGCTAATGATAGCGTTCTATGTGCACGTTTTTTGGCCATATTATACTAAATTCAAATTGAGGTTTTTGCTTTCAATGCCAATCAATAACTAAACGCAATAAGACACAAATATTAAACATGTACTTCTCATCATATACAATATCAATCATAGTAGGCTCTGACTCTCAATGATTTCCCGTTAGTTTTATATATTTCATTCTTGTTTTTGTCAAAAAAGTTTTGCAAACCTAGACACAGCAATAGAAACAGAAGAATAAAAATAAAATAAAGATTCGGATTACAGAGTTGCAATCAATGCGGAGTGTAGAGTATGTAACGCTTCATAAATTCAATTCGGATTACTGGATAATTCGGATTAAACGCCTTCGGATTAACGAGCTTTCACTGTAATGAGAAACAATAAGTAATTTAATTTTTTTTAACTGTCACCGATCAGAATTGAACCTGTGTCCTGCGCAATGCCACTGTTCAAAGATGCTCATCTTAACCAACTCAGCGACATTCATTATTTACCTGACATACTAAAATGTAATTACTTTTCTATCAAAATAAAAAATTGATGATTCATTTTGAGCAGTTGTCAATTGATAATTCAAATATTATACTTTTAGCCAGCAAAAAAAAAGTAATACGTTGGCTGATGTTGTTAAATTGCACATGCAACAACTATTGGATAAGTAGAGGGAGGAATTTCATACGAAAACGAGTCCGAAACGGAACCCGGAATGGATCCGTATGTGACTTCCGTTTCGGATCCGTTACGGATACGACAAAGCGGATTCCGTTTTTTCGAGAGGGATTTCATACGAAAATGAATCCGAAACGGAATCCGGAACGGAATCCGGAACGGATCCTTATATAAGGTCCGTTTCGGACCTGTTGCGGATCCGCATCCGTTTTTGTGCACATTGGGTATAAAATGAAGGTAAAATGAACGCCGCTTAAATAATCGCCTGCATAACAACCCTTCTATATATAAAAGTCATTTACATCTTCTCAATTTTATAACAACGAAAACTAAAACTAAAATTTAAATTTTATTTATTTTTTATTAACGCAGATGCTGGGAAAATTAGTTGATTATATATTAGATGGTTCCTTGCCATTTTTTTGGAATTCAAAACTTAATCTTCTGGACATATTACATCCAGACGAAATAACATCTTACGCTGGTTCATTAGTTGATGCCTACAAGCTACTAATTACGTATAAAAATCAACCTTTAATTAAACTTGATACTGTAGCTTGCCATTTCGAAATTTTAAATTAATAATTTTATTTTGTACTTTCGAAAATAAGTAGGTATGTAAAAAGTATTGTTACTCGAATCGTTAATAAATCTTATTTTTGAGATCAATAGCAACGAATTCTTGACTTAAAAAAGAAATCTTTCGATACCATAGACCATGAAAGCTTATCTAGACTTTATATTCTGAATAGATTGGAAGAGATGTAGATTAGGGTGGGTCCTAAACATCGTAGATATCGTCATTATGAACATGACTGTGTAGTTCAAATTTTTTATATGTACGATCATAGAGTATTCCTTGCTTGCTTTTATGATGAAATTTAACACAATGATAAAAGGAAATATAATTTTAAACACGGAAGAACATCACAAATAAAGTGATTTTAAAATTGTAAAATGCAACATTCTTGGTTCAAATGTTACACTGAGTGCCTTACCAAATTAAAATTGTTTAAAGGTACATTCATACATACATTTGGATATTTGAAGTATCACGCAAACATAATATGCATCAAAAAAGTAAATGATGTTTGCGGGCATTGGTTTTTAATAATAAAACTGTATTGGATATGACTAGTACTATTATAAAAATATACTTAGTTCAATTACGTGAGTCTTGTGTCTTGAAGTTGCAGTAAGTTATCTTTGAAACAACAATTTTGTACAGAAAAAGGTTGGCGAACATCTGATCAATTGGTTAAAACTATTGCTTATATTGTAGGAGTAAAAATTATATATATAAATATATTAAAGCTATAAAATATTCTAAAATCGGAGCTGCTTTGATTTGTTTATTATATTTATTATATTGTATATCTTCGTATTATCTTATAACCTTTGCTTATTTCAGCTGTTGTAAAACATTACAACTATAAAAATTTGTTGATTATATTTTTAATATTGTGTTCGTTACTTTGTTTTATTATTTTATGATGTTTCCAATAAATATATCAGCAATTGTTTATTATTTTTAAGGGATATATTGTGAAGAAAATTATAAATGTATTAATACGGTTTTTATTTGATTTTTAAACCTGTTGTTATTTATGTATGTTATTATAATTGATGTTATATATTTTTTCATGACCTATAGCTCATTTAAGATACCATATATATTAATAATATTTAAAAAAAGTCTAAAATAGAAACCGTTATATAGGTGAAAGAGGCATACAGGCAGGAAAGAAGTCATAAAAGGAGACCAAAATCTTTGTGTTTCCATTTCCGTACGTTTATGTATAGCTGTGTACATATGTACATACATCATGTTGAAATACAAAAGTTGGGCTTCATCTGAATATGTGCATTAGGGCAGGTCGAATTATTATTTTTAGTCGGCTGGGTCTTAAGATCGTAGATATGATCATTCTGAACATCATTGTGTAGCTATTTTTTTTTAATCGAATAGAGGGTGCGCGAGTGCCCCAAAATTGCACTATATTCATAAAACACAAAACAATAAAGAGTGCAAAGTTGGCCTTGATATAGTCTATCGAAAGGATATGTATGTGAGCATCCAAAATAAAAATGTGAGCCAGCTATATACCAATATTGATTATATGAAAAAATTACCAAAAATTAACAATTTCGGGGCGCTCGCGCTCCCTCTATGATTGCTTAAAAAAAAAATTTAACTTAGTGGTGTTCAGAATGACGATATCTACGATTTAAAGACCCAGTCGATTGAAAAAAAAATAATTCGACCCACTCTAACGTGCGTCTAATGGGGAATCGAACACCTACAAAAGCAGCAACGCGTCAATTTGCGTACCTCATGGGTGGTGTGGAAATTCCAAAATGGCCCATGAGAAAAATTTTACATATAGGATTATTAAGCGAAATATTGAGAAACCCATCACATGATTTCTCGATGTTCAAGATTGCAGTTAAGATAAACGACCAAAGATTGTTTTTTTTTTTCAATACATTAGGTGTATAGTTTCTTTGGGTGTCTTTCTTTAGATTTTAATTATTATTTAATGAAGTATTTTTGGCCAGTGAAATCCAACTCAACGTTTCACCAGTTTCTTGTTGACTTCCCCAAAGGACATTTTATTGAAAAATTAATATTATTTCATTGGTCACAAAATTGCATTAAAAACACATTAAAAGTTTTGTTGCAACAAAGTAACCATTTCATTGTCTGGAAAGTAGACGTTGTTCCTGATCAATTTCACCAAAATTTGAAAGTTAAGGAGGTCATAAGAGGTTACCTTTTCAACACTCAAAAATCAGCTCGTAGTATATAAAAATGTGTACCAACAGTTTAGGAGTTATCGTATTTTTTCGTTTGTCCTTTTCGCTTAAAAATGTTACTTTTAAATAATGTATTGTATGATTTTGAAATCTTTTATTGTAGTCAGTAAGCTAAGCTCAATTTAAAATATAAATAAACCTCACGCAAGGATATGTACAATGCATATAAAAGAAAAGTAACAATGTCTTCAAATATCAGGCATGATAACACGTCTGCTGTGGGAATAGCCTGCTGGGCTGTGATATTAGCTATCACATGAAAGACAGAATACTTTTATGAAATTTTTCAAAAAAAAAGGGTCAAATAATCAATAAAGTAGGCGTAATTCCTTTTAACATTTTACTATGGGATCTTAATGACTAGTTTTATTGAAATGTTGTCTTATACGTTATACATATGTAAATTATTTTTTATATCATTTCATTTGATTTTCGACAAAACTACATAGGTATTGAATTTTCAACCCACTGCAAAAAGTTTCTAGATGTAAACTTCTATTCGCCGACACATGTATGTACGAGAATATACCTCGAACATTTTTTCCTGTTCAGTGTATTTTAAAGGACCTTATATTATATTATTTTGCTGGAATTGGAGTTGAATTAAAATTATTACGTAATTTGTAATGCCATGCAATATCTGTAAGTAAATTATTTATATTAGTTAAAGTTACATTGTAAGTAAATACACGAAACGTATTATTTTCTATAATTAAGAAATGGAGAGGATATTCTTGGGATTATTCTGAGCAACTGTATGCTATACATGTATATAGGGCGCGCTCGGACATCCTATATATTTTTTTAGCTTTGAAATCGCATGCATTCTATAGTACATCCAACACCGGCATCGCTAGTCACAGTAAATTCAACATGAAAGTTAGTGTAAACCGACCGCGGCTTAGGGCTTACATCCTCTAATGTGTCCAACACCGGCTTCGCTAAAAACAGTAATTGTACATAGAAGTTAGTGAAGACTGCGATTTTGAAGCTCAAAAAAAAAAGGACTAAAGGTGTCCGGGTGCGCAGTATATATGTTATGTATTTACAATTACTGAGAATAACCCCAAGATTGACACATCAAGGGCAAAGCATCGATGACGTGTAGCATTTTCCGAAAAACTTACAGAATTTTTTTAGTTTAAGGAGCTAGAAAATCGACAAAACTTTTTTGAAGAATCGCTGAAGTAGTCTCTTCCCTAGCAATTAGGTACATAGGCTTTGCAATTGCCATCAATGCCTCTATGCCCATGCACCCAGATGGGTTAATATGCTGAGCCATCTTATAATAACAGAGACACTAGTGAGCTTAGAAGGAACGGATACTAGAGACTCTTTGGGTCTTCAGGAATCTCTTAGGAAACTTATGATGTGAATGTAGTATTAAAACCTTCGCTTAGTTAATATAAAAATTGATGATCTTACACGTTTTGATACGCTGAACAAAAAATTTGCGAAAGAAAAAATATCGATTTTACAATACAAAAATTAAGATTTTGCTTTATATCACGAGATATTTTGAAAAATTAATATCGAAGTTAAGTTGATTTGTCTTAAATTTAAGAGTTTGATTTTAATGGAATTAAAAAAAATATGAAATTTATTTCTTTGATCTTAAAAACTTTTTCGTGTATGTATGAGGATATGGTATAAAAATTATCTCACCAAATAAGTGATTATTAGGTTGGCCCTAATGATTGATCCAATTGTAAAGTCGTAGTTGTTTTGCATTTTCCAGTGCATAAATTTATCTAGTGATTCAATGATTTTTGCATTTTTTGGAAGCGTGTTCTCACACGACAATATTGTGTGTAGGCAATATTTTTTCTGAAAAAAAAAAAATTAAATTTAGCACGTAAATAATTAAAAAGTTTTGTCTAAAATAATAGAAAAAATGTTTTGGAATGAAAAGACACATATTAAAAAGTTATTGCTCCTCAGGAACTATGTAAACTAAATTATTTAGCAAATCTCTAAATTGCCATCGCTTAGGTCCATAGTGCCACTGTGTCTAGGTAGCCGATATTGTCTAAATCGTGTTCCTTATCCCAAAAAGTAGAGAGTGCAGAATTTAGAGAAACAAACTGCTGATCACGTATTGACCAAAAAAATATCTACCAAACTATCCAATGAATAATTCCTTTAAGTTTTAAGTTCTAAAAAGGGATAGTTTTCAAACAAAACAAAGCAGTGATTAGAAAAAATCGAAATAAGTTGGGAATTACTAAATCGATTTAAACAATATAATTATAAGTAATAATTTATAGGTAACTAGTGTACCCAGCAGACTTTGTTCTGCCTTCCCTGTTTAAGTCCCTATCTCCAGCCCCATACTAACCCTATCCCTATCTCCACTCATATCTCCATCGTTACCCGCAACCCTAATTATATCCCCATCCCTATCCTTATCCTCATCTCCATCCCTATCCCTATCTCCGTTCTGACTTGGCAGACATTGTTCTGCTTGAAATTAATTTACTTGCTGGAAAACACAAATATGGTGTACCTTCTCCATACAAAATTCCCACTATTTCGGTTTTTTGCAATTTTCCGATTTTTCTTTCAAACTTATCCAAACTTTTATTTAGTATAAACACCTTGCCTGAACAATTACAAACCCAACAAAAAAAATAATTATTCAAATTGGTCGAGCCATTCTCGAGTCTTTGCGAGACTAATGCACACCATTTCATTTTTATATATAAGAAGATTTAACAAACTAAAAATTTAATTAGGGAATGTTTTAAATTGGTAGAGAAATTTTCGTGTAACAATAAATTTTCCAAAATAAGGACTGTCCCAGAAAAAACATGGGTTTATTTTTTTATTAAAATCTATCTGATAATCTTATGGGTCTAAAAAGACTCAATATTTGTTCTATATAAAGTGACGTTTAATATGATGTATAACACTTGAAGATAGCACTTCTAACGACAAAGATGTCTAGCAAGCATCAAAAAATATCCGCGAACTGATTTTGTCCACATAGCTGCAAAATCCAGAATTAAAATATTCAGCTCAATCAAAAATAGTTTGTGCATCAGAAAATACTGTCCTTACCGATATTTCTAATTATATGAAGGGTCTAAATGTTTCAAGAAAAAAGGGTTCAGGCAGAAAACCAGAATTTTCTAACCCTCAGTGCGAGATATGGCGGCTAGAGCAGGTACGTCAAAATCTACTGTACAAAGGATAGAGGAGAAAAGTAAGCTAAAGACACATGGAGCTCAAAAAGTACCAGACCGTTCTGATGAAAAGCAGTTGATGGCTCAGATGCGAGCCCGAAAATTGTATGAAAGGTACCTGACTAAATTTGATTGCTGTGTTATGGACGACGAAACTTACGTCAAAGCAGATTTTAAGCAGCTACCTGGGCACGAATATTATACATCCCCGAAAAAAGGGCATGGCCATATACACCTGTTGTTTCAGAAGCAGATTTTTGTTACGCAAGGCACAATCAATTCCAAAGTGTCTCGAAAAACGCAAGTAAAAAAGATCAATTTTATTTATTTACTTATTCTTTATTAAGTCTATGAATATAAATTCTTACAGACTAGAAATTAAATACAATTTAAATTAATATGTACTATTAAGTAAAACTCTCATATTATTTTTGGACAATGAAAAATCTAAATTACAAATACAACTAATATCATTAAATGTCTTTAGTGATCTAAAAATCGGAGCATTCGCAGCATAGTTTGTACGAACCATATTCAAATAAAATGGTTCAGTATTCCTAAGCATTCTTTGAGGAACATTAAAATGTATCAAATTGAGTAATTCGGGACAGTCAATATCTCCAGACACAATGTCAAATAAAATTAGCAACGATAGAATACTTCTTCTATTCTGCAAAGTTTTTAACCCAATCAAGAGGCAACGAGCATTATGTGACGGAACATCATGTGAATAAAATGAGCGTAACGCAAATCTTGTAAAAGATTTCTGCACCCTTTCAAGACGAATATTATGACACTCATAATACGGATTCCATATTATCGAGGCATACTCCAACCGCGATCGGACGAGGCTAGTGAATAAAACTTTGAGAGTATATGGATCTCTGAAAGATGACCCATTACGTCTAATAAAACCCAACATTGTGTAAGCCTTTGGAATTATGAAGTCCAGATGCGCACGAAAAGTAAAATTAACATCAAATACAACACCCAAATCTTTAAACTTTAAGACAGGCAACAAAGAAATGTTTGAAATAGAGTAATTAGAAGAAAAAGGAGAAGTTGAACGAGAAAAAGAAATGAAAACACATTTTTTAAGATTCAAGAACAGACAATTTCTTGAATACCAATCATAAAGTTTATTTATTTCATTCTGAAGAAGATCTATATCAAATTTATTTCTTATTTTGAGGAAAATCTTAAGATCATCAGCGTACAAGAGACACTTACAATGAACAAAAAGCGATGTGACATCATTTATAAATATAATGAACAACAAAGGGCCCAAAATGCTTCCTTGTGGGACACCAGAAGTTGCGTAAAAAGGAACAGATTTGACATGATCAAAAACAACAAAACATTTACGATTTGCCAAATATGACTCAAGCCATTTTAATACTTGACATTCTTTCAACAACAAAGAGTGGGATGTTTTATCGAAGGTTTTAGAAAAATCCATATAAATTACATCTACTTGGTAACCTTCTTGGAAAGCGGATAAACAATACTCCGAAAACAATAACAAATTTGATACAGTTGAGCGACCCGAAATAAAACCATTTTGTTCATAAAATTGCAAATCCGCCCAACTGCCCAGAGCTTCGCTCTTTTGAAAGATATTGGGCTCTTATGAAAAGAGATATTTGAAAGAGTGGTAAGAAATTGACAAGACTTCAGACATAAGTCGAAAAGATCGTACCGTACTGTCGATGAAACGACTGGACAAAATTTAATGAAGGGCCTTACGAAAAAAGTAAGAAATTTTTATAGAAAAAAAAAAATTGTTACTTAGTTTTTAGTTATTTATATTCTGAACACTAGCCATTATTAATAAAAAAGGAAACAAGACCAAAAAAATCACTGGGTATTTTTTTAAACCTAAAAAGCAAAACGTAAGTTTTTTCTGGGACAGTCCTTATTACAAATATTATGCGCTTATCCATGTCCTTAACTAATTCCTGTGCCCTTATTTATTTGTATTTTTAGGATTTCCATTCTTACTTTTTCAAATTATCTCACTAAAGGCCTGATTATCGTCTCGTATCATGTATTGACGTAATGTTGCAAACTGTCAAATAGAACCTGTGATATTGAAAATAGACTTCCCAATCTCTCAAAAATTCAGTAGACGGAAAGATCAGTCCCTCCGTTCCTTTACGTGAAGTCACATAAATTTTTTGTGTTGGATGTTGATGTTTCCGCGGATGAATTTCTTAGGAAAAATTGAGTAATCTCTAAAATATAAATCGTTGTTTCAGAGATGCCAACGAGTGTAAGTAATTTCTCATGTCGCATCGTGGCGTATGGTTCTACGACCTATTCACTATTTACGCTACGTTACTTTAACAAAACGAAAGTATTGTTCGTTCGATAAAGCCAAATGATTTGGCACGATAGGATACGATGAGAGCGCATAATCAAGCTAAAAGCATAGGTGTGTTCCATACCCTTTACCTGATATTTTTAGATTTATTCTTCGTAGGGGGATTTAGGAGAGAGCAGTGACAGCAGACTTTTTTCCACCTTGGCTTTATTTTTATTTGGCAGCACCTAAAATTTAAGTCTTACTATTTTTTGGAGTACGAAAACACGATTTAGTCAGGTCTTAATTTAAAAAATTACCTCAAATTTGAACACCTTTTACAAAGATACACTTTAGAAGTATCTTGTTTCTATTTCTCAACCAAATAACGTACCTCCTTATCCACTGTGTAACCATATGAAGCTGTCATTATAATCTTGTAAATACGCGGAATCATAAAGAGCAATATAAACACATATTCCTTAGCAGGCGCTATCGACTCCGATGCCTTTTGGCATAGTAAAAATACCATGTTCGTCATAATGCCAAAGTCATAAAAAATTCCTGCGGCACACACGAAACTAAATACTGCATTAATATCCAAAATGAGTTCATTATAATTTTTAAAGTGACCTATGAGCTTAAGGATATTTTGTTCTATGTCCTTATTGTCTTTATTTTTTGTAGCGAAATCAGTATAATAGAGATTAAACATTTTTCGAAATAGTCGATACCGAATGCGCAATATATCCATTTGTGCCATATGCAAAAATCCAACACCGGCAGGTGCTATAGTAATTCCGGCATACGTTAAAGCAATGACAAATGTGCTTACGATACCACAACTGCAATTACTTATACTATATACATAGATAAGCGAAACAGTTGTATAGAAGATCATCACAGAAATCGTAAGGGGAGTGTACTTTTGCGCAGATTTGCAATAATTCCAGTTGATGAATGGAAAATCGTTTTTTGTTCGACGATCGAGTGCATCGATTTTATCTTGTAGTCTGATGTGATTATGTTTTTGAAACTCCATCGTAAATGAAACAAAAAGATATGTAAATATACTAATGGTACATTCGAATGCCAACACGAAACGCAATACTGGCGACAAGTGTCCGAACATAGCCTCTGAGCTTTGGAGGTTGGTAAGCTTGCTATACAGTCCGCCAATGAAACCCATAATTAACACAATTCGTATAGTGTTTGTATACACTATATTCCAACGAGATACAGCAAGCGAATCTCCTTTCTTGCGGAAACATAAGCTACCAGTGAAGTAGAGTACAATATGTAACCATCGAAAACACTGGTATATGCTGCGGTTTTGCGATGCAAACCATTTCAACATCATATCGAAGGAATATCACAAACAAATAGCTGCTCACTGGTCACTTATTTCGAAGGGTGCACGTTTTACATTGTGAAGCACAATGTTTCACCTCTTTATATTATGCCTTGAATCAACTGTCTAACAAAATATCTTGGTGAGGGTGCTTTAGATGCGCATTCCAATTAAAATCAATTACCTTTATCTACATGTAATTAAACGTTGAATAAAAAATGACATCGAACGAAATACAGGCGGACCGAAAAATAACTTAAGTCTGAAGGAGGATATCCTTTGGTAAAAGTGTCAAAAATGTTATCATTTGGTTAAGGTGGTAGCGACATTGTGTTCATGCAGCCATGAACTAATTAAATCCGCATACCAAAAAAGTGCGCAAATCGTACACGTTTTGTAATTTTCGGACTATAAGTTAATGATTTTTGATGAAAATAAAACATTTTAAAAAACTCTCATACGAAATATATGTACATTAGACCGTACCAGAAAAAAAAAAGCATTTTTGCAAGGCAATTTCGAAAAAAAATATTTTTTTTGATCGAACATAGAGATGGGTAAGTACTAGAACGGGGTACTTGATGTCAATGACCTTCAGAGAAAAAAAAATGGTCTACTCAAGACAAAAACATTGATATATCATACTTTAAGATCTGACTGTAAATGCAAAAAAAAATTGTGTGTGCCATATTGCCTTGCAAAAATGCTCCTGATTTGATGGTGTACGGTAGACTTTATTTTGCCTGTAAGGTGGTACGGTCTAATGTACATATATCATTGGTGTGGAAAACTTCGTTCACATGTTCCTCCAACAATTGATAGAGTACAAAAAAAACAAAATTTAATTTCAATATGCAAAATTAGCCGTTTGCCACAAAGGAAAAGTTGTAGTTTCAAAAAATAGTATCTGCTCACGTCATCGAGTGAACACTTTAGAAACTGGAAAATAACTAGCAACACTTACGTACTTATGCATTTATCTTCCCAATCACTCGTTCCAAACTCATATCGTAAATCATATTTATAGGAAAATGTGTGATAGACTTCTTTGTATGGGTATTAGGTAGTAATCATCAGATGTAGTAACTATTTAAACGACGATATGCTTTTTTTTCTATTTACTTTCAACCAGATCGACAGCTCGTCAATTCACACAATGTCATTGAAAAGAGCAATCGTTTTTCTACCATTGAACATTAATTACGTCAGTTGAAATGAAGGGGACTCATCAAGGCACACTAGCCCCAAGTCGAGTCATTTGGTACAAAAATTGCTAGAAAGCCCAAACCTTGTCGAAAATAAACAATTTTTATTGTAAAAGCTGCTGTGCGCCATAGATGACAGGCTGCAGTGGCTACACTAAGAGGATGTAGACACATACACCTATTGACTCTCCTCTTACACTACCAAAAGACTTGGATTTAATTTCTTGAATCATTACAAGAAGAATAATTAGGGAGGTGGTGTCGTAGCCCATTTTTTATTTTATAAATTTAATTAATTTCGTTTCATAAACCTTTCAGAAATCTTTCACATATTATCGTTCAAAGTTTCAGTTACGTTTCAAAAATGTTTTATGTCCATTTCAGAAAGCTTTCTTCAATGTGTCAATGTCCACCTTGTGATTTCATTTAAAACAGTTCTGAAACGCTTCAGGAATCTTGTAAGATTAAGAAATTTTCAAATATCAATTTTTTTTATTGCCCTAAAAGATGTCTTAGTACCTTAAAAATTACATACTAACAGGGTTATAGCGAGAAATGTATCTAAGAATTCGGATTTTGGTGGTCAGCTATCAAAACGTACTGTTCCTTACAGTTTTTAACCAATTCACATAAAATTTTGACTATATTCCGTATACATATAATTTTGATTGTATCTTCTTTATCGATCTTTTTTTATATTGCATAGTATTTTTTTTATAAACAACTGTATGAGGATTTTTTTTTGAAGTTTTGAATATTTTCAAAAAATTGAAATCATTATTATATTGTTCTATTTGATCCTATTTATAGCAAAAATTAGACATTATGGTGTAAAAAGGGGAACTGACTCAGATTTTGCGACTGAAAATCAGTATTACGTACACAGTCTCCTCTGAGAAAAAAAATGTGTACCTGCATTACTAAGCGCATGCGATATATGTAAACTTCGGACGCATGAATATTTTACTTCTGCAAGATCTTATTATAAATTTGACAGTCTTTATTTCGTATTTCGAACAAAATCACAAAAATATAAATCTGCAAACAATCAAATACGATAAAACTGTTGTTTCTTATATTGGATCGACCCTCAAGGTCAGATCCTTTGATTTATATTTTGAAAACAGTTCAAGAGTTTTTAGTTTTGGCTTTGGATTTATGTTGATACTATTTATAATATGGAAACTCGCCAATTTAATGTTAAACGCTTACCATACAATTATGTATTATGTGTCAATAATTCACGATTCCCAAAAATATTTAAATTAAACATTATGTTTGGAATTATAACAAATTTTCGTTTATTTTTTTTTTGTTTTCATTATTTTTAATTGCGTGTTTACGCCTGCGTATGTGGCTTTAGATCTTTTTTCGATTATATGAAAGTAAAACTTTAGTCCAAATAATGTTATATTGTTTGCAATTTGGCCATTCCTATGATAGTTGATGAAGTTTAAACAGTTTTCTATGCTTTTTTCTCTTTTTTATCAGCTTGTCCGTTCATTTGAGAATGATCAGTGTGATTATTCAACAAATTGCTGGTTTTCCTTAAAGTTTTCTGTAAAACATGTGCGTCCGCTGGCTCAATACGTTTATAGTAAAGTTGTTTAGTTTCAACAATTTCAAATCCAAACTTTTTATAAAAAGCGATAGCTCCTTCATTGTTGACTTGAACATGTCTGAAATAAAAAAAGAATTTGATGTTACACGTTAATCTAAAAGAATCGCCATCAATTTAAAAACAAATCTCGCAAATATTTTAGGGTTACTGAAACTGCCATACAGAAACAAAATGTCGCAAGAGAATTTTTTGTTGTACTAGTTCGATTGTCTATTTCTTAAGCCATTCGTTTCCAAAAAAAAATGGTTCAGCGAATTTCTTGCAGTCGGGAAATTTTTATTTTGTTAAAAGGCCCAATATGTTATTCTATGAAATTTTACAGTCGTCGAAAAATTCGTTTCTGAGCAGTGAAATGTAGTTTTTTTGAAGGATTGAATTATTAGTAAAACCTTTAGAAATATTGCAATTGGTTAATACATTATGAAAAATGGCTAATGTGGTTATTTTGGGACGTATTCTGACCTTTTGAGCTTCCCGTAGAAGATTTCTATTTTTTTTTTTCGACCCGTGCAGTCTGTGCAACACGACTTACAGCACCGGTATTTTTGCTATTAGTGATGATTCAAATATATATTTCAAATGATACATAAATAGTCGAAAATCATGGCCACTAGTTACGTGCACTGGGTCCTAAAAACTATATTTCAATATATAACAAATGACTTTATGCTCTTAATTGTAGTACTAAACTTTTTGAACTAGAAACAATTTTCATATGTGGCATTTTGATTCTGCTATTGAATTTTTGTTCCAAATATAAGTCCATTTCTGCTGTTGACTTTATTTAATTTTAAATTGGATGTTTGTGCCGCCCAGAGAAAGAAATCATCCAAACTTGATTTTGGTATCAACATTTTTTTAAACAATATTTGAAAAAATTAGAAATTACGTTTTATTCAAAAGATTGTTTATAAAAATTGAGTAACGCAAATGTTTGGCACATATTTCGTAAAAAAACAAACATAAAAGCTGAACACCTCTTTCCCTGTAAGCGTTTATAGCTTTAGAAATTTTTTTTATAGCAAAAATTCTCAAGCTTTTTTATAGCCTCTTATAATATGTATGTATGTATATAAACTCTAATTTGCTCAGTATTTGAAGATGAGACATTTCTTCCAATATATATTCCAAAATTTGCATATGATGACTCATTTAAGCCTTAAACAATTTGATAGTTTATTTACACATAATAATTTTTGTGGTGGTAATCAATTCAATAGTTAAAATGTTTTTAATTGTTAAACAACATAAAACATTTTGAGTTCTTTTTTCTCCTGAAAGGTAGCCAAAAAAGTTAGCGAGATGCAATTTTTTCTACATACAGTGGCTCACAGCTTATTTTATGCAAACCAACCAAATGGAATATGAAAAAAATTTAGATATCATCTTAAACAAAACATACATATATGGAAACAAAAATTCGATTGCATACTTGGTGGTGGTAAATGAAACACAGCAAATGTTAGTACTCTAAGAAATACAATTGAATGACACTTTAGTTTTTTAAAACCAGATTAGTAGTTTCAGAGTTAGGTTCTTAGCTTAAGTAGTCTCATGTATGTATGCAAAACGGCCAAATTCAATCAGAAAGTGCGAAAGCCACCTTGACGGTAGCTTTCTTACACCAAAACAGGATGTCTATTGAATATCTGAGGAAAATTAAACCTATTAAATTTAATTGAAAAACACTTACAAGAAAATGCTGTCAAAGTTCCCATCTTTTTCCACATAGTTGAGAATATGTTGAAACATCACAGTGCCTATGCCAAGACGACGGTATGGGTACAAACAACCTAGCGTCATTATATAAAGACGTCGTTGGTTTTCAGTGGTGTCAGTTCGGCAGCAGACAGCGCCAACGACGATGTCATTGTAGTAAGCCAATTTGGCCAACTCGCCAGCATCCAGGACATCGACATAGAATTTATCGTTGTACGACACAGGAAATACAACAGTGTTTAATTTCTTCAACTGCTTTATATTGTGGGGCGTTACATCGCCAAGTTCAATGCTAGTCCTAAATCATTAGTTACAGGAAAATTAGAAAATAGGATTTCAGGTTAAGAAAAATGTGAAAATCTACATCAATAATGAGATTTAACCTTGTCATTATGTTGTTTGAAACAGGATAATTTAAATAAAGCTGAGATGAATTGTGGGATAATAACGTAATTAAAACAGTTTTTAAGTAAGAATTAACAAAATATACAATTCTTTTTCTGTAGAAAATAAAAATTCTAAAATGCGGATTCTGACAGCTGCGATTTTACCAGGGTTGCATAGTGAGCCTTACCTTTTTTGGAAGGTACATAATTATTCTCGGTTGCACTATAAGTACTCAATTTTACAACGTCTGACTACAAGGGCTGCCAAGTTGCCGCTTTTGAAGAATTTCGGAAAAATCCCGTTAATATCTCGAAAAAAAATTTACTCTGTTACCATTTTTTGGAAGAAGAAGAATTTTGAGAAGGCGTCGTGTTTTACTTTGAATCTATGTAACAGTAAGCTCAGTAAAATAAAATGTCTGTTTTGATGCATTACAACTTTACCCTTTGAAGAGCTCACAGATTTATGCTACTTCGCTGTACTCACCTAGAAAGCTTGCTTAATTTTACTTGGGTGCTATTTTTTTGTTATATTGGTTATATCCTTAAAACTTAACCCATTTTTCGCTCAAAAACTACTTCTCCATTGAAACGATTTCGGTGAGGTACAGCTGTGCTAGAAGTTTTAATATTTTCATAATATTCAGTTATATGGACATTGTATATCAGTCGCGTGTCTATTGCAGTGTATGCTTTCAGGATGATGGTTTCCAAGGTCCGAGGGGCAATATCACACATTGATTTGAGGTCTTCATTGGTCCGCGACACAAAACAATCAACTATGAATGAATAATATTTCACGATTGAAAACAAAGTGCGGCAGGACTCGGTCTGATTACAAAAAAGTTTGACCATCTGGCGGGTGCTTAAAATATTCTGCCACTAATGTCGATTGGAAAATTCAACAAGTCAATTTGTTTTGTTGTTGGTTTTTGTGGTTCGATAACTGTGAATTTTTCGTTTGTACTTATTTACACTTCCGTGATATTTTAATTAAGAAGCTTTATGAATGAGTACTGCTGCCCACAAACCAAAACACACACGCATACACGTCCATACTTGGGGGCCCACTTGCTTAGCACCAGATGGGACGTGTCTGGCAGTCTGAACGAATTTTAATTGTACCGATTAAACAGTACACAATTTTTTTTACTTTTGTTTCAATTTGACAATTCACAAAAGTAATTTTTTTTTTGTGTCCAAATTTATTTGAAATAAAGTGAAAATTATTAAAAAAATTAGTGGGAATACAGCGGACACCACTTCTAATCAATATTGTGAAAAAATTTTGGCTGTGAACCAAATGTAAATATGTAAAAATGTAAAATGAAAAAAATGTAAAATGTAAACAAATCCGGACGGACAAATTAAATTTTCCACTTTTTGGAACAAATGCCGTTGACTGATTTTCGTTTACGTTACGTAGTTTTAATTAAAATTTTAATTAGATTTTTCTGGGACAAAATTGCAAAAAAATAATGCAAAATTTTTAGTCCAGTTGGAAGCTTTTTTTAAACTTCACACTACACTACTTTTTTTCGATCGATATTTTCTATTGCTATTGCAATGTGTCAGATTTGCACTTTTCTTTCCTCTTTGACGTTAGAATAAATTTATTTACACTTCCGTGATATTTTAGTTAAGATGATTCTTAATTTTAATATTGGTCTGTTGGGACATGTGGATTCAGGCAAAACAACATTGGCACGTGTGCTCAGCTCCATTTCAAGCACAGCTTCCTTTGATAAAAATCCACAATCACAAGAACGGGGAATAACGTTGGACCTGGGATTCAGTGCACTTCAAGTTGATGCACCTACACAGCTGAAAGCCGAAAAAGTGGAAAAGGTGCAGTTTACATTTGTTGACTGTCCAGGTCATGCAAGTCTCATACGCACAATAATTGGAGGTAAATATTTGAATTCAGCTCATTGAATATGATTTGTGTTTAAATCGTTTCGTTGGTTAAATTAGGTGCACAGATTATTGACATGATGATACTTGTAATCGATGCTGTTAAAGGAGTTCAAACACAAACTTCTGAGTGCATCATTATTGGAGAACTTTTGTGTCGGAAGTTAATTGTAGTGGTTAATAAAATCGATTTGCTGGATCAAACAAAATGTGATTTAACATTGGCAAAAATTCACAAAAACTTGAGAAAAGTCTTTGCTGCTACTGCTTTTGGAGAAAATATTCCCATTTACAACATAGCAGCGCAGAGTGGTCAAAATATTCAGGTAAGATTTTATGTTAATGAATACAGTCCTTGAGTCCGATGTGAGTTGTGCCAATAAAGTGCCGGGACTCTCTCAGTATCTCTATTATTAGTAGTATGTCCCATCTTTACAAACAACCTCTTCGCAACTATGCTATGACCTGTTGTGCCTCCCACAATCGACGTGCGAGATTAAGAAATCAAAGCAAAAACTTTTCATACAATAGATATGAAAAGAAGACGTTTTTTAAACATTTTTCGTTATTTCTTAAGTGCTTGCAGCAAGTAAACCCATTTTTTGGTATGCAATCTTTAGAAAAATTAGTTAATTAATTTTTAGTCAGTTTGAGTAGACCTTTCAACAAGCTTAAGATATCGGTTTCACTATATTAATTAGAGCGCTACAACCATATAACTAATTCTCTAACTGGTTAATAAGAACTTCCACATTAAGTTAAAGTGCAGCAAGAGCTCCCGTTACAAATAGTTGCAGATAAAGTTTCATAACAGTACTTGTGCTTGTTGAGCTCAGTAAAATTTTATAAACTATTTCCTATGGATTTAGCATCAATATCCATGACTACATCGATGCGACAAATGGTATCTTTTAGTTTGTAATAAAAGCCTACATATTTCTCTTTTTTAAAAATTCATAGTTTGGCATTTAGTATATTTAGTATACATATGTTAAACAAATGCAAGTTTATAATTGTTAAAAACTATTTTAGTCGATGTGAACAATTTGTTTTGTTCACAATTTTTTTTGAATTTGTTTTTTTTAAGCTGCATAGCTTTGCCAAGCTGGTCGTCAGCAATTCTCAAATCATTTATTTGAATGTACTCTGAAATTTAATAATTTAAGGCAGTTTTTCTTCGGTGCTTATTGAGAAATGCGATCGTATCGGTTTGCTTGCGTCTCTTGCCGCAACAGCTTGCTTATTAATACTTCCACGGCTACTTGATTTTGAGCTACCAAATTAATGTAATTTTACGTTGCATTTTATCAATTTTCTCTTCCAATCGCTTAACGTGATGTTGGCAGTGTTGGTTGGAGCTTTGGGAGTTTTAATCTTTAATAAGAATTACTTTAATTTTCATTGCAATGTTTCAAAATGAAGTTACTTACTTTGAGTTCCAAATATAATGCGCAGGGTAGTCTAGTGGCCGCTTTTGTCACGGCCAATCCTGAAATTGCATTTCAAAGCCGGGCGGTCTTGTAGGAATTCAAACATTTCGAAATTGGAGGATTTTTGTTATATGTACTTACATTTTTTTAATGAGCAAAAAAAGGTCATCACAAAAAAATATTTTTTTATGTTATCGACTAAAAAACAAACATTTTTAGAAATTTTTTTTTACTATGTTAAGGCCGGGAAATCCTTCTATTCAACTTGGCAGCCCTGGTAAGGCGATGATATATTTTGGATTCTTAACTCTGTCATGTCTACTGTTTAAAACTTTAAACAAAACCGCGATACCAACAATTGCGCAGTAAATAACGTATGAAAATAAAAAAAATTACGGAAATTTTACTGGTCACTAATCTCCCAAATTGATAAACAAGGCTATCATTTATTTTCTCTTTTAACTTAATCTCGCACTGGTTCGTCTTTGAATTACCAAGAGCTAGCGAAATAACTAGTTCACAGGTAACTAGCTAAGTAGCTAGTGTAAAGAAACACTTGCCATCTGCTGAACTGAAGGGATCTTTAAGAAACAGTTTTCACATATGTACATATTCGCAAAATGGTCTTTATTATTATTCATTCTTTGATATACTGCATGTTAATTGATATTTTTTTTAGGTGCTTTTAAATGGAATTTGTGATCACGTTTACATACCCGAACGCAAAATTGATGTACCTTTACTTCTTTATGTGGATCATTGCTTCTCTGTGAAGGGACAAGGCACTGTCTGCACAGGGACTCTCATACAAGGCAAAATCAAAATCAACGATATAGTAGAAATTCCTTCAATACGTGAAAAACGTAAGGTAAAATCAATTCAAATGTTTCGTCGTCCAGTAGAAATCGCCACAGCTGGTGATCGTGTTGGACTCTGTGTTACACAATTTAATGCAAAGCTACTAGAACGTGGACTGATCACGCAACCAGAATATCTGCAACCTATTTATGCTGCTTGCATACTACTACATCGCATTCCTTATTACAAATTTGCTATAAAGTCAAAGAGCAAATTTCATGTGACTGTTGGTCATGAAACTGTCATGACGCAAGTAACGCTCTTCGAAGACGTTAATGGCTCACAGAAAGATGAATTTAATATAAACCAAGAATATGAATATGTTGAAGAAACAGAGTCAAATACTGACAGTAAAAAGAAATTATACGCATTGTTACAATTTGAAACGGCAATATTGGCTTCTACTAAAGCTACGTTAATTGCCTCCAAACTGGATATGGATGTCCACACAAAAAGTTGCAGATTGGCATTTTGGGGACATATGCAGTGGTTAACTCACTCGAGCACGTATATTAACGATTTACTTTTGTCATTTAAGGTCTTTAAGCACAAACAAAAAGAAGGAACCATTCAACGTTTTGTAAACGAGCATGAAGTTATTGTACAGAATTTATTCAAAAATGATGCTAATCGCAATGTCTTCGTGGGTAAAAAGATTCTATTGTCAACTGGAGAAGTCGGACTGATTGACAGCACTTTTGGCCAAACGTCGAAGGTCAAAGTGCGTTTTCTTGATAGTTTAAAGGATGAAACAATAAGCAAATTAAAAAATAAACAGTCAAATGAAGTCGTTGTTCAGTTAAGATATAAAAAATATATTTTTAATAAAAGTTTAGGATTTACAACATAACAAACTCTCTTGTTTTTCTTCTACAGTAAAAGGATTGATTCGAAATATTTATCCAATTAATATGTTTGATAATAGAAACTTTAATTTAATTTATAAATTTTGCGACTATTGTGGTGGTCGATTGGCAATCAAATCGACCACTGTTGATCGTGACGATACAATTTCATTTTGGTATTGTGAGGATCAGTTGAAAACCTTTTAGTCATTGTGAATCATAAATCAAAAATATAAACATTGCGTTATCAGATGAGAACATTGTAAATCTGTAACAGCTGGTTTGAAAAACAATATTTACATACATAGATACTTAATTGGTAAATATATATTTATACGCCTCAAATACAGAAGGTTCCTGTAGATAGTTCAGAATAATTTTTATTTCCTTCCGAGACTACTTTTTTGTTGGATTTCTGCGTCTTAATTTTATCAACTATCCATCCTTTTTTTGCACTTTCAATTTTTTCCATATAATGTCAAAACAGTGTTGTACCTCGTTGTTAGTCAACGTTTACATGAGAAAACTCTTGAGAGAAAGGTTTCCTGTTGGTAGGTAAGAAGGGAAAAACGAAAGTCGTACCCGCGGAATCCCTTTCGTTCTATTCGTTAGCTGATATTATGCTTTGAATTTACGTTTGCTGTGGCGAGTTGACGCAGTAATTGCTTTGACATTTTCGTGTGTAAACGCAAAACAAATTCACAAAAGAGAATAGACAAAAGTTTGTCTGACCGAAGTTCCTCATGTAAACGTGGTCACTCAAAGTTGTAACAACCAACAAAAAAAAGTACATATCTACGACACTGTTTAAAATTGAAAAGAGAAATTGGTAATAAATGATTTCTTTTAACTTTTATTTATATATCTATTTTAAAATTTATTTATCTTTGATTTTAAAATTAATAATTTTTGCTTTTTGTTACTATCAACATAAATATTAGTTAAAGTTTATTATAAACAACTTTTGACATTTGAACGCCGACGTACAAGTCCCCATTCACATGTCAAAAACTACATAGCGATACGCCGACGCGTAAGTTCGGTGTATGTAAAACGCGTGCATGGTAGCAGCCATTATGCAATTAACATAGAATTTAACTATAATTAGAGCAATTGTGAACGCAACATTATCGCTGCCAAGAATAAACAAAACAGGAGATAAAAATTCTTAAAAAGAATGCTCATAGAATGGTTTCAGGAGATTTGCTTTCAGAAGGAATTAAGTTAGGCTCAGTTCACACGAGCGTATTTTCAACGCGTTTCAACGTTAGCTAACGCGTATTGAAAAAACACACTAAAGAAATGTGTGGTTCATTGCATATATTCCTGTGTTATGTTGAAACGCGCGTTAGCTTACGCGCGTTGAAAATACGCTCGTGTAAACCAATCCTCAAAACTGATATGGAACCAATTCAACTCTTCCTTTGCAATAAAAATTTTATTAACCATTGAATTGCAAGTAAACGCTCCATCGATATGCTCATGTCTGAACGAAAATTGCGGACACCCGTACGTATCGAGCTCCCGCAAAAATCGGAAGGTTTGGTTTGCTGGGTTGTTGGTTGTTTTTTTGTATTAAGTTTCAGTTTTATAGTAAATCTGTCAAAGTTCATTTGTTGATAGAAAATATTTAATAGTTTTGCGTTAATCATTTATTTTAATATGTTTTGGCTATACACTGTGGTATTTGTTTTAATTTGGATATCACCGTCTCAACAAGTTAACTACGATTGTGATGAACTCCTAATGGGCCAATTCTTATGCCCGGATCCTTCAAAAAATCATATTGATCGCAAGACTCAGCAACTTCGAGGTTGCACAATGGAAAATAAGGCCAAAGGCAAGTTATTGATATTAATCAGTGTTATGATCAAATATTATGACAAGTTTATTTCAGTTTGGTGCATAGCAGCAGATGGCATTAATTGTACTGAAACTGGGAACAACACATTCACCCGGGAACTGCAGTGTAAATGGACGTAAGTTTACGTTTTAATAGATCTCTTGCAATGCCCCGGGCGCCTATTTAAAAGCATGAAGTCTCTCTAACAAAATTTAAAAGTCGACCGATGTGTAGTCTAACATTGCCACATTCGCCTCTATCATGAATAAACTCTGGAAAAGGAAAAAAATTCCATTGAAAATGAGGTTGTGCTAGGGACAATATCTACACTTCTCTCTCGTTTTCTTGTTCCATGGAAAAGTGAATGATTTTATGTCTGTCTACTCTGAATCTATAGTGATTCGCCATGGTTAAAGATATAACTTTATTATTAATATTGATGCATCATTGGAAAATGCAATTATGTACTATTTATATTACAAAATGAATTATACAAAATGACTTCGGCAACATATATTGATATCATTCAAATGTGATAGTGCAAGCGAAGTGATTTTTTTTTTTAGTACTAAGCAGTTTTACCTTTTTCCTGCTGTAATTCAAAACTTACAAAAAAATTGCCTAAGTTAAAAATATAAAAATTATTATGTTATTCAACTGTTGTCTGTAGTTATCGTTTTCGTAAGATCATTAGCTTGCGAGTTATATAAAAAAAATTTTGGAGACCTTTGAACCGAAGTAGGTAAAAATGCCACCTTTCGCAGTCAAAAACTTTTATTTTTCGTATGGTTTCGATTTTACTTTCGTTATGTTGTGTCCAATAATATGCGTTCTGATGGTGCTGATAAATATTGCAAATCGCTTGTCCATGTGATATTAGTATTATTACTTATAGTTTATTTATTAATAAATTATTTAATTGAACCCAATTTGATCGAATTGTACAGTCGTTAGTAGAAACCGATATTCATGTGAGATTTCACAAATCGGTCAATGCTTTTTTTAACAAACATGACAGAAACAACAAATGGAACAATTTAAGCTGGTAATTGGTGACATATATATCGGCTTTTACCACATATACTTATTCACACACACATACAAATAGCCTCTTCAGACCAGTTTTTGGTTAATTTGTACAAGGATTTGAACACCGACCATTCCATGAATTATATTTGGGCAGCCGCTCTTAACACTTGAGCCATCAGGGGTGTTCTCCATGAGGTGTACAAAGTGTAGTTTTTTATGTATTACCCGATCAAATTATGTTCAATTAATTAATATCAGTCAATTAAAAATAAAAATAAAAATTCAAAAAATTAATAAATTATGTAAACAAACTTACGTCTAGGCAGTAACAACTATAATTTATGGTTATGTGATCGTCGAAATAGGTTAAATATTATTCACTTTAGAGCTAGAAGTTTGAATGGCATTAAACTCGACTTTGCTAGAGATATGCATATTCGAAAACTCGCCATTGCTTGAATGGATTTAAATTTCTTAAGTGTTTTAGGGCTGGAAGAATAGGCTGCGGTGTTGCAATTTTCTGTAAATATTGTTTAATTGTCAACTTTATCAGCAATAGCATTGTAGATAGTGAATTTTTTAATGTGAACCTTTTTCAAATATTATTATGTCTCGGACGATTTCCGTAATAAAGTCTGTACTAATGGCCTGCAATTAATTGACTCTATTGATCCCACCCATATTTGCGAATGATTCTAAAACCAACCTTCTAGTTATTTTTCTTGTCTCTAATGCTTCGTTACTCTTAAAGTTATATCAAATAATGTTTCTTTCAGTCAATCAGTCAAATTGTAAATCCAGTATTTTTTTTTACCACCACTATAAATCTATTGAAATAATTTTTTTATATGAGAATTAAATAAATTAAGCTGGTGTGATTGCTAGTTTTGTGAAACTGTTGATGATAAAGATTTCTCATCTCTGAAATTAATGATGCCTTCTGTAGTTGTGTCCCTTTGGAACGTTCCTTGTGTGACTAGGAATAAAAGTAACCCTTGGACTATGTGCTTCTTGCAATAAAAAAAAAAAGAAGAAAGATATCAAAACTGTTGATAATTGGGAAAAATTTAGAAGAGCTAAGACTTATGCAAATATTGGGTTAAGGCAGGCCAAAAAGTACTTTTATCATTCTATCCTAAATACACATCTCAGTTCCAAACAACTTTAGCGAAATATTAGGGAATATAGATTGTCCGTTAAAGAGAGGATTGAATGTCAGTTAGGCTCTGAGGAACTTAATGGCATCCCTGATAGGTTTAAGATATTATGTAGCATGTCTGATAATCATTATATAACCAATTTAAATTAATATTTTTTATATTCTTTCACAATCTTAACCCTTAAGTTTCGTCGTAGGTTTTTTGTTAGTATGTTCTCCTTCCAAATGTAAATATTTCTCATGTATCTATTTTATTTCTCTACTAGAATACCATCCCTGTAAATTGTACGATAACTATAAGTTTTAAAATATTTTTCATACTTCAATAAACAATAATAATTTAAAAATAATGGTAGCCCCTGCTACCGCTGGTCAATTGAACTGATTTACCGCTCTCTTCAACAATTTACCAAATACTTTTCAGTTGTTGATAGATCTATTATCAACAACTATTTCAAATGCAACAGTATGTGATGCATTGCTTGCTCATGTTATCAATCACTGCTTCACATGTTTGTATATTTTCGAATGGTGGAAATTTCCACCTTAAGCAACTTAAGTTGCTAATGTTACATCTAATTTATAGCGCCTTTATACCTATAAGTATTTAGCCAGCTTTGTGAAAAGTTTGTGAAAGGGTTATATTCGATCAAGTTTATTTAAACTCAAATAGTTTATTATGATCTCTTAAATCTAGTTATTCGACCAAAATGCTATAAATCTTCTTTGCCTCTTCGATTTTTCGAAGGTTTGTAAGGCTCTGTGCCAAACTCTCTGCTTTGTCTGAAACTTTAGCACTTATTTTAATTTTAGTGATAGCGCAGTGAAACTAATAAGCTACTATTTAAGGAGTAGATTGCAACTGATTGAAGTTACTAATAATCTATAGATATAGAAATACATAAGAGTTAGTCAATTCAGGTGTTCCCCAAGAATCGATTTTAAGTCCTCTGTTATTTACCATATGCGGGTAGATACTATGTTAACGATGTTTTCTCTATGTTTAAGTATGATATAGTTGACGCATATGCTGGTGATATTCAACTATACCTTTCGCGTCATGTTGGAATTGTTGTGGACTTATGCTATAGACTTAACGAAGATTTTTTATATTGTGTGAATGGACTGATAGTAAGTCGTTCTAGATTAATCCTCTTAAATCTATGGTATTATCTAAAGCAAGGAGTAAATTAAGTTTAAAAGATATTCCTCCTGTTTTTGTTGGTGCTTCTCAGTTAGGATTTGTTCGCGAAGTAAATACCCTTGGTCATATATTAAACTCTAAACTAACCAGTTTAGATTATATTAATAGCATAATAGGGAAGATCTAGGATACCCTTCGCTTGTAAATAAACTCAGCCGCCTCACAAGCTCATTTATTCTCATAGTCCTGAGTATCTCTACGTTAAACTCAAATTTTGTAATTATGGCAGAGCATTAAACTTAGCTATTCCCAGGTTTAACTAACTAATGTCGAGCAGATTCTTCTTCATCTGCACCATTAGACTTTAAAACTCTTTACCTATTTGTTAAAGGCGCATAACTGTAGAATACAACTTCAAAACAGCTATCTAAAATTACTTTCTTCATAAATAACTTTTTGTTTGTACTGAGTTATCTTATTTTCGGTATATGTATAAAGCTATTAATCTTATAAGCTTCAAACTACTGTATTTTTAATTTTATTGTTAAATGCATTTTTTTTTGTCAATGTTATGTACTATAGAAGACTAAATTTTCTAAATAACATTCTACCTTATTCCACCTAACTCAAGGTTAAAATCTCTACTGTCTAAACTAACTTAAAATACATTTAATTACAAAACTTGACTTTCTGCCTTTAAAAGTGAACATCGCGAAATTTACAAAAGCCATTTTTCGATCTATCAAAAATATTTTGATTAAATAATTAATAATTTTTTATATATATATCTTTTTATAGTAATGGCTACCATTTGGATACGACTTTATTGCTGTCTGTATTTCTCGGCATGTTTGGTGTCGATCGCTTTTACCTAGGATATCCAGCAATTGGCTTAATGAAATTTTGTACCCTAGGTGGAATGTTTCTTGGACAGTTAATTGACATAATTCTTATAGCAACTCAAGTTGTGGGTCCAGCTGATGGTTCCGCGTACATCATACCTTACTATGGAGCTGGTGTTACTATTGTTCGAAGCAATAACGCTACGTACAGATTGCCACGTGATGACTGGTAGCTTAAGAAAAAAAACTTGATTTTTTTTTCACTGATAATTCAAGCGTTTTCTGAAAATATATTTAAATGAATAGGACAAGCAACAGGTAATTTTTAAAAGGAATAATTTAAACACAAAATTGTTTTAAATTGTAATACCTCACTTATGTATAAGCCCTTATTGTACCCATCGTAGGAGATTAGTGTTGTCATCCGAAATGTCGATTTTTATCAAAGCAAAGACAATGAGAAATCTTAAAAGCATTAAAAGCATGTACGAATTTTGCTAATTTTTAAGGCACTTAGATGAATACCCTTTCAATTTTTTCTCAAATCTAATATCCTAACGATTTCATGGTCTACCGTCTTCGCTTTTATTGATTTGCTTTCATTGTGGCAAAATACTCAAACTCTCTGCTCTATGTAGCACTTAACCTTTTCAATAAATGAACAATTTCACAGAATAAAAAAAAAAAACATTTTATTTTGAATTATTCCCTATTGTCATCACTAACTGACTGGTCTAGTTGTACTATAACTAAAATATTTTTAAGGCGCGTGGGCACATAATCGAGGATAATTTAGGTTTAAAAGGTGCTTGTACGAAATCAAACTCATCTTTGATAAGAGAAGGCCTGATTATCGGCAAGCAATTTTATCAAAGAGACTGTGAAATATATAGACTTAAGGATTATTTTTTTATGTTATTAAATTAAGTTAAAGTTATTTGTAAATAAAACAGAAAATATAAGCCATATACGTTCGTTTTGGTAAACAAAAGTTTAACATTTTCAAATTGCATTGGATTTTCAAGTATTTTGTCGAGATTAGAATAGGAGGTTTTATACAAAAAATAGACATCATATAAGTGTTCTAAATGGAAAAAACATGAAACGAAGAAAACAGCGAAATATAGCGGGAGGAAATGACCTTGAAAAATGCATCTAAAATGTTTTTTATCAATAAAAGTTGCTTGCCATATTCACACAAGTTGTGCAATGATGAAAGACACTTTACGTGGAAATGGTAACATCAAGAAATAAATGAATCTGCTGTTTTATAGGGTACTTTCTGACATAATGGATGTATCTGTACAAATCTTCTGTTAGGCGAATAGCTCAGTAGAAATTGGTGAAGAATCAATTTTGAGCCAATGCGATCATTATAAGGTGATTCTGCCATTCCTCGATGTTAATAATCAAAAAGCTTGTGAGAAAACTATAAAAAAAACCCATTTCAAAAAAATAGTAAGGACGTTACCTTTGACCTCACTAAAAATGTCCCTTCCCTCAGCATGATGCTCTAAAATTTGTGGTTATGTAAGAAAATGCGCTCAATTGTTGTATGGCGCTAGGCTGAAGCATTTGTTGTATGTGTGTGCAATTTAGCGTAGTAAAAACTTCTCTCTGTATAGCGTTGTCTATAGTTTTTGTTTGTATGGAAGGTGCCACGTTCTTTTGTAGCAATTCGCCCGATTCTTGCTTAGAGCTTTTCCAAAACATACTTAGTATTTGGATAAAATTTATTAGCGCTACTTTATCCCTTTAAGTATAGCGCTTTAAAGGTTTATTTTTTTTGTGTGGGGAGTGTCACGCCCAATTATAGTTATTCGTTTAGTTCTTGTTAAAAGCTTTTCCGATTCATTCTCTCAGTATAAATGTTGTACAAATCGATATGAGCTGATAATAACTATGTCGAAAAGCCAATATACATACATATACCGTTCGAATATTGGTGCAAAATTTCGAAAAATGTCGAAAATTGTTCAAAATGTCAGAATATATTCAAAAGTTAAATAATGTTGACGAAATTCGAAAAGTGTCAAGAGTGTTGAAAGAGTTAAGAAAATGTTGAAAGAGTAAATAAAATGTTGTGAAAGCCGAATATTGTGCTAAAAGTCTGAAAACATTGAATAGGTTGAAAAATCAATAAGTGTAGAAAAGTTTCGAATAATAAGGACTGTCCCAGTAGAAGTTACGTTTTTATTTTTTAAGATTATACTCTATCTGATAATCTTATAGTCTAAAAGGACACAATATTTGTTCTACATAAAAAGACATTTGATATGATGTATATCACTCGAAGATAGCACTTCTAACGACCAAGAAGTATAGCAAGCAAGAAAAATTCCACGAACGGATTTTGTACACAGCTGCAAAATCCAGAATTAAAATATTCAGCTATAGCAAAAATAGTTGTTGCATCAGATTAAACTGTCTTTACTGTTATTTCTACATATAAGAAGCGTCTACCTGTTTCCCGAAAAAAGGTTCGGGCAGATAACTAGAATTTTCTAACCCAAAGGTAGCGGCGAAGGTGAAGTGCCTTTTCAGGCAAAATCCCAACACCTCAGTGCGAGATATGGCGGCTAGAGCAGGTACATCACATTCTACTGTACAAAGAATAGAGAAGAAAAGTAAGCTGAAGACATATAGAGTTTAAAAAGTAGCAGACCGTTCTGATCAAAAGCAGTTGATGGCTCAGATGCGCGACCGAAAATTGTATGAAAGTTATCTGACTAAATTTGATTGCGGCGTTATGGACGACAAAACTTATGTCAAAGCAGTTTCTAAGCAGCTACCTGGGCACGAATATCATACATCACCGAAGAAGGGGCATGTGCCTAGTAAATTTAAAGAGAAAATATTTCAAAATTTCTGAAGCAATATATGGTTTAGCAAGCCATATGCACCAGTGTTCTCTGAAGCAGCTTCTTTGTTACGCAAGGCACAATCAATTTCAAAGTTTATATAGACGAGAGACTCAAAAAACGTGTTCGACCATTTATTCGCGCACATGAGGGTACAGTGATCTCTGTCTTGATTTAGCAACCTCTTATTACTGTAAAGCTACGATGGTACGGTATCAAAATAAAAAGATCAACTTTGTACCAAAAAATAGCAAATTCGCTCAACTGCACAGAGCTTCGTCCAAATAAGAGATATTGGGCTCAAATGAAAAAATTTACAAGACTTCTGACTTAAGTGGAAAATGTCGTACCGTACTGTCGATGAAACAACTGTGCAAAATTTAATGAAGTGCCTTAAGAACAAAGTAAGAAATTTTTATAGAAAAAAAAAAAAAATTGTTAATTAGTTTTTAGTTATTTATATTCTGAAAGCTTGCCATTATTAATAAAAAGAAGACAAAAAAATTTATTGGATATTTTATTATAACTGAAAAACAAAAAGTAAGTTTTTTCTGTGACCTATCGAAAAAGTTGATAAATATCGAAAAATTGTTGAAAAAAAATAAAAACTGTTGACAAAGTTAACGAATGTCGCATCATCGATGCATTTTCAGTCAATTTACTCCACTATAAATTTTCTTTCATACCCGTCAGTTAATATGTTTACACATCAATAATATTTATCATTTATATTTATGTTAAGAGCTTAGTAGAATTTTGTACTTTCTTTGAGAAGACTTAAAGGACAATGCTGATATGTGACACATGTTCCTTTTAATTTTACTCATTAGTGAGGTCCATTAGAAATTTGATACAGTAAAGAGAAGTTGTTTACGCAATGTAACGATATTTATGTAAATCGAAATGTATACATTGTTTGGATATGGAACTTTACTTATTTAATAAAATGGTGGTTGGGTGATTGATTGAAATCAACTCGGAGGTCACCGAACTTATTCCTTTGAAAAAGGTAATTTCTAGCCAAAAACTAAACGAATAAAACAGGTTGTCTATTAAACTTCGTATATGAGTATGTTCCATTAGAATGATTCGATTTAAAAACAAAGTTTTGTTTGTTTTCAACAGAGTCTAATCTGGCAATGGTTTTTTTTTGCACTGATAAAACGATTTGATTAAATAAAACAAATGTATATTTGATATAGAGCAAACAAATAATTATTTGAGTCAAACATGTTACATTTGAAGTAAATAGTGGTAAGTCTTGGACAGCCCCCTCCACCTCAGTCTATATTTGTTCACATAAATAAATATTTCGTGTGAGAAATGCCATCCAATAGGACAACAATAAGCCCAATTTTCAGACCCTATCGGACAATTTTTTTATAATTTTGTCCAGAGAAGTTTGCCAAATTATGCCCCATATGTATATATGGATCGATTTTGGAGATATTTGGTATGGAAATAGATTGAATCCTAAGAAGGGATATCAAAATCTCTTTGTTCTTTTAGTAGACGTTGCACCGCTCCTAAGTTTTCACTGATGAACTTATCGACTTTAAAATTTGTTACAAAGGTAGATGGTACCTTTTCATCATGAAAAGTTTTTAATAGGCGGTGACACCTAATGAGAAAATATGTTTTCATATCTAATGGATCGATTTTGGTAAAATTTGGTATGAAGATGAATTGATCCCTGAAAAGAGGTATTTGAATTTAACTAGGCGGGTGCAAATTCCAAACATTTTTGATGAAATTCGGTATGGAGATAGACTGAGCCTAAAAGAAAGAAATAGAGATAAGACTGCATGATACCATGACTTTAATTTTTGGGAGCGATGAAATTTAATCAGATAAATTGGTATCGAAATGTTTTATGTTGTCACTATAAAGGTTGAACCAGTGCCCGAACTCTAGTAATTATAATGATGTAAGCAGAACCTGTGGGGTTATGACATAATTAAAAATTTGGCGTTAGTACATAGTCAACACAATTAATTTGATTAACTACTGTATTTTCTAAAAATCTGTAGTTTCATCTTTCCTCATCATACTGAAAGACAGTGTTTTTCCAAAAGAGTAATGACAATATAGTCCTGAAAAAGGATGTTCTCTTCATCAATTTTGCCCAATAAAGTTATTGCCCATCATTTCAAGTTTTTGAGACAACCTAACTAACCAAATGCCAAATAATACTTTTTTTTTAAAACAAAGTTATTGCTTCTGTTACTACACAGTGTTATTGACTTGCCATTATATTTACAAAAGCTATACAGCCCTCAGTAGTACAAAAGGCGTATCTAAAAAAAATTCCGTTTTGAGATTATTGATGTTTTGTTAATTTGTTCAAATACCTCTAAAATTGAGATAGGGACAATTTTCTTAGGAGATTTTTTATAGGTTTGAACTAAGATACCGGCATTTGGTGCAGTTCATTAGATGCATAATTTCTTAAGCTAGCCGATGACATAGGAATTACGAATATGAATTTTTTTGAGACACGCCCTTACCGCTTCTGAGGGAATATAGCTATTTAAAAATTACTTCTCATGTAATTTAAGTGCACGGTGACGTATGAGTAATTTTAACTTCTGTGCGACATAATTAAATGTCACTCATACGCCACGTAATACAAAAATACATTATTGACGTTGGTGACAATTTACAGAGGGCTATTATAACTTTCGTAGAAAATATGACAAATTAAAATAAAGCCAGGCTTTAAAGACAATGCCAGATTTTATTCATGTCATAACCTTACAAAAATAAGGCATAAGTCAAAATATTTGCATATGAAGATGAAGAGTTTAGTATTAGAAAATGAACGTTTTTTATTCTGACATAGTTCGAAATTTTAATTTTTTTTCATCAAAGCACTGTATGCTACAGTAAAAAAGTTTATGCATACAGTGCTGTAGCGTGCGCCCTTCCTGCGAAAAACAAAAAATTACTAAAAATTTATATAAATTACTAAAAAAAAAAGTTCATCATCAAATTGAATTAGTCATTTGGCCCACTTGCATAGAACTTTGATATAAAACTTTTTTCTCAATATTCAAAAGGAGGTCAATGCGCTTAAAAATGACTCGTGTATGTTATATATGTAGTTAAGTTAAATATCGAGTGGTAGTGCATATGTGAACAAAATTAAAACTTGTCTTGGTTTCGGACTTGTAAAGACTTCTCTCGCCTTTAATTTCAAAGTATATTACGTATGATCTCCCAAACTGTTGTAACAAAAACTTTTACGATTGAAAATGTTTTTCTACTTTAGGACTCGATACTGAAGAGAACGATATTGATAAAAAATTTTCGATATGATACCATGAAAGCAATAATTAACACAAGTTACTACACTTTACAACTGTGACAGACCACAACTGGCTTAGTGTTGTAACGTGACCGCATGCCTGGATAGGCTTAAGGCCACGGTGTGCGTTACCACACTTAAATTACTTAATATACGTCTCATACTATAGAACGACTGCTGTTAGTAACAGTTACCAAGTAAAGTTATGTTCATGTATATAGCTTCATCTCTTGCTATTTTTAGAACGGCCACTAGGTTGAGAAAATGCATCTCAAAATTGACCGTAACATTTTGCTCTCCTCACGTTTTGGGTTTCAAATGCAACGATGCACCTTCAAAGCGGTCTACCGCATGTAATTCCACGTAATTGGGCATCACGCAACTGTCAGGCTAGAACCGAAGTCTTAGCGGCTCTTGACAATCCGTCTAACCAGATTGGTGTAGACTTTCATCTCAGGTCAGGCTTAGAAGTTTATTAAAAGCACACTTGGTACTAGGCTCAAAACGAGCCAAGTACAGTACAGTTAATTATCTACTACCAGTATATAATGCCTTTGGGCATTGGTAAGCCCCACTTCTCTATACAGTAAAAATTTGTTGAAGAATTAATTAAAGAAATGATAAATTAATTGTTATGAAATTATTTAAGTGTGGTAGAACAAGTCAACACCATTATACGTTTTACATTAATTGCAAGCTTCGAGTGTGCCCCGGCAAGTTAGAAAACTTTTTCGTTTTAGAATACCTCTAATATCAAAGGCAAAATGCTAAGAGATCATTTGAGTTCAAGGATTAAGTTCCTCTGAACAAATGAAATTCAAGTACAAACACCTTCTAAGACCACCAATAACTTAATTGCTGCGTGTTAATTGGCGCCAGTGTGCGTACCTTGTGATTTAGAAAGCAAATATGCAAATTCGCAAAAAAAAAAAATTAAAATACAATAAAAATTCAATACCTCGTGCTTAAGCTTAATATAGACTAAGCAATAATCAATTGTTTAAAATCGTCAAGAAACTTGGTCTCAAAAACTATAGGAAAATCAGCCAATATAGATTTTTCGCCCATAATCAATCAAAAATGGTTAAACATTTCTAAAAAAAACTACTAAATATTCTTTGGTAATAGGAGTCACAAAACTTTCTAATTTTTGAGAAAATTTTTCACAAAGATATTCGCCTGAAACCTAAGGATTCAAAAATAATTTAGAAAAAAATCTCAAATTTCGAAAAATGGAAATTTTGCAGCTCTGGTAGCAACTCTAGAAGTTTTTATTGAGAACTAGTTGATCTTCTGCAATTTAAAAATTCTTTATCAAATTTAAAACTTTAACCGCCTTAAAAAAAAGAGAACTAGTTGGCCTGGCAGACGTTGCTCTGCCCCTTACGGTAGATGGTGCGATGAAATTAATTTGGTTTAAGTCCCCACACATGATAGTCTGAACAAAAGAGGTCCTTGGCGTGATTGGGTGTAGGCAAAGGGACAGAAAAATTTCCGTGCCAATGATCCAAAAAGGAAAAAATGCACATTGTTTGAATGAAGAAAAATTAACTGCTTAGTGTTTAAAATTTAATATTAATTCAAACTTAAAGACCGTACATTGAGTTTTGAAAATAAAATTCTGAGAATGGGCGTGGTATCGCCCATTTTTTCAAACCAAACTAAGCTAAGAACGTTTCATAGACAGTAAAAAACATTTTTAAAGAAAAATTAAAATCCGTGGAGCGCTTCGGGAGATTTTATGCGACAGATGAATGGCTGAAGTTTTTTCTCATAAGCTAGGTGTGGCACTGCCGATTTTTCCACTGAAATTTACCTTTGCTCGTAGTTTTAATATATTTATGTGCCAAGTCATCTTCTTCAAATAGTTGCAGAGATGTGATGAATTTCATTTTGGGGGGCTTGTCATCGCCTATTTTCCTAAGCCCTGATAAGAAGATTCCACAGACCATAAGAAGCTTTCAAAAATGGGCTATGAAAATCCTTACTACAAAACTACAAAAAAAATCAAATCCAGATGAGCTTCAATTTATAAGCTATAGTTTCAAGCCTTTAGGACAACGAGGCGTGGGACCTCCCATAATACAAAAACACTCAAAACGCAATATCTGGGCACTTATGGTAGTATGCGTTTTGAAATGTGGTGCTAGGATGTATATTGCCTATGCTAAGCAGACCTTAGGAAATGTGGCGAAATAAGATAGCGGAGAGTGTCACCTTTTATGCAACTAAGACACCCAAACTGCAATTATGGCAGCTATAGTTGTAAAACCTTATACGTGGATGCCCATTGTTTGTGCCAAGTTAATCGAAAAAATTGAACGAGATTTGTCAATGGGGCTTGATTCTCTTCCAAACAAAAGAAAACCCATACAAAAAAAAAAACACTAAAACAAAAGAGCTTCTCTCCAATACAAAAAAAAAAACCCTAAAATGGGTATTTTTGGTATTTATAGAAAATTTTGAAATTTGGTATATGGGCAAAGCCGCTCGCTTAGCTATAAATAATAACACATAAGAAGCATTTCATGTCAAATGTCCTAAGTCATAAATCAAACAGAACCATCAAACTTGATCAAAGTCTTATCCTATTGGGTGGATTCAATCACTTTAGGAAACAAATTTCGAGTATCAACACCAAACAAAGGATGTCCACCAAAAATCTGAAAATATCATCCCCATACTTCAGCAAGTCTTTGAAGGAACAGAAAAATGATTTGCCATATAATTACCATTCAATAGGACAACACTTTGCCCAAATTTAAGGTCAATCGAATAAGTTCGATCTTTGGCTTAGAACATTTGACAAGAAATGCGTCATATACAATACATATTTATGCATTTTAGATTTTCTGGATCATTTTAAACATCTTGATGGAAATATGCTATTTAGCAAAAATTCAAAGACTTACCAGCCAAGCTTTGATTTAATGGTGTCATCATTCCGGGATGTCCGAAAGTTGCAAAAATAAATACGCAACGCATAGGGGCTGCAAATTTTATTTCACTTGAGTTCGAATTTTCGCTCCAAAAACTTAATGATGATCTGTGATCATTTATCCGTTAATTTTGCATCTTCGTGTAATCTGATTGAAAATGATCTGCATTGTTCATAGCCCACGGTGAGCTTGAAATACGATATTATCGAATCACAAATTAATCCAAGTTTTTTAATTGGAACTTATTCTACAGTGCATAAGGAAATATTTCCCGTAAAAATTAAAATCTGGTACCTGCCCCTTTTGGAGAAAACAGATTTTTATCTTTTTTTTTCATATATTTCAGCTTTTTATGATTTTAGCCCTTTAACTGACGTTCACTGCAAGTTTTTCCGACCTTGATTACCATTCTTAGTTTATTCTGTAATGCATAAATATTGTGTTGCCGTCCAAGTACTTCAGTTTGGGCACTCCTAGAGGTCATGAAGGTCATCTATATAAAGGGTGTTTTTTTTAGAGGTTTGTTTTTCGAATAGAGATAAAACTGGCATTTTATGGTCAAATCTGGCAACTCTAATGTCATTTATGTTCAGTTTGGTTTGCCATTTTATCATGAACAGGTTGACAAAAGAACAACGCTTGCAAATTGTGCAAATTTATTTCGAAAATAATGGTTCAGTTCGCGAAGTTTACCGCAAGCTCCGTCCATTTTATGGTCGACATAATCGTCCATCAGAGCAATTAATTTGGTTAACCATGGATCGTTTTCGCACTACGTTTACTCTATGTGATAATACGCATCCGCAGAGACGTCGAACAGTGCGCACCGAAGAAACAATTGCCGCTGTAGAGCAAAATGTTGAAGAGGACCCGAATGAATCGATTCGCCACCGTGCACAGCAATTGGAGCTTTGTCCATCAACTTTATGGAAGATTTTGCGCAAAGATCTTGGCTTGCGACCTTACAAGATCCAGCTTGTGCAAGAATTAAAGCCGCGAGACCATGCAATGCGTCGTGATTTTGGTGTATGGGCCGAAAATGAGATTGATCTCGATGCTGATTTTCATCGCAAAATTTTGTTCAGTGATGAGGCTCATTTTTGGTTGAATGGCTACGTCAACAAGCAAAATTGCCACATTTGGAGTGAAGAGAATCCACATGAGACCCTTGAGACGCCATTACATCCACAAAAACTGACTGTTTGGTGTGCTCTATGGGCTGGTGGAGTCATTGGGCCATACTTCTTCCGAAATAATGCTGGAGAGTCAGTTACCGTTAATGGAGACCGGTATAGAGCCATGATAACCGACTATTTTGTTCCCGAATTGGATGGCATGAATGTGGATGAGTTGTGGTTCCAACAAGACGGCGCTACATGCCACACAGCGCACGTCACAATCGATTTATTGAAGGAAACATTCGATGAGCGCATAATTTCGCGGAATGGACCTGTCAATTGGCCACCAAGATCGTGTGATTTGACACCATTGGATTATTTTCTTTGGGGATATGTGAAGTCGCTCGTCTACGCCAACAAACCAGAAACGTTAGGGGACTTGGAAGCCAACATTCGTGGCGTTATTGCCGACATACGGCCCCATATGCTCGAAAAAGTGGTTCAAAATTGGACCTGTAGAATTGGCTTTATTCGAGCCAGCCGCGGCGGCCACATGCCCGAAATCATATTTAAACATTAATGGCATAAAATTATCCTTCCAATAAAGCTAAATTGATGGACATTAAAACGATTTTCTTGTGTTTTATTTCAATTCAAAGCTCTATACCTCTAAAAAAAACACCCTTTACAATAAAACAGAGTCGGTTTAGTTATCCGCTTCGTAACTTAAGAACGGCTGGACCGATTTCATTGATCTCTGATTATTTGGATTTATCTTCGCCCCGAAAGTAACATAAGCTATAAAAATTTTATTTAAGGTGCATATATAGGGTGGCCCTTGCACAAAAATAATTTTAAAAAAGCATTTTCACAAAGACCACGCAATCGATTCACACCAAATTTACACCACATAGCTTTTATATCAAGAAGCATCATAGCTTAGGCTATAAAACTTTTATTTAGAGTGCATATTTAGGGTGACCTATATACATAGATATGCACATAATCGCTGGTGTGTCTGTGATTGCGTAACTTCTGAACGTCTTCACCGATTGAGGTCATGTTAGCCGGGTCAGCTTGTTACACTATAAATAGCAGAATAAATTAGAAAATAAAACAAGTACATTCTATTTTTCGGGGCAAAGACAAATCTTGGGGTAGAGAAAAATCCAAAAAATCAGAGATCACAAAAATCGTTTTAGCCGTTCTTGAGTTGTATAGAATCAGTATCATAAAAACTAGAACCAATTCAGTATTTTCATGAATATATTCGTAAACTGGGTACCTGGAATTATAAAAATCCGCAAAGATATCCAGGGCAACAAAAAAAAAGGTAATGTTGTGGAGCTTTCTTATCTTTAGTAATAGAACAGAAAATATTGTTATAATAAAATAAATACTAAATAAATTAAATATTGGCATAAACCATAATCCATGAACTAAGTCTTCAGAGAAACCATATAAATCAAAATGCACATCGCATTGTATTATAAGGGATATTTATAGTGTAACAAGCTGACCCGGCTAACATGACCTCAATCGGTGAAGACGTTCAGAAGTTACGCAATCACAAACAGACACACCAGCGATTATGTGCATATCTATGTATATAGGTCACCCTAAATATGCACTCTAAATAAAAGTTTTATAGCCTAAGCTATGATGCTTCTTGATATAAAAGCTATGTGGTGTAAATTTGGTGTGAATCGATTGTGTGGTCTTTGTGAAAATGCTTTTTTAAAATTATTTTTGTGCAAGGGCCACCCTATATATGCACCTTAAATAAAATTTTTATAGCTTATGTTACTTTCGGGACGAAGATAAATCCAAATAATCAGAGACTAAACCGACTTTGTTTTATTGTATATAGGTGCCCAAACTAAAGTACTTGGACGGCACCACAATATTTATACATTACAGAATAAACTAAAAATGGTAGTCAAGGTCGGAAAAACTTGCAGTGAACGTCAGTTAAAGGGCTAAAATCATAAAAAGCTGAAAAATATGAAAAAAAAGATAAAATCAGTTTTCTCCAAAAGGGGCAGGTCACCGATTTTAATTTTTACGGGAAATGTTTCCTTATGCACTGTAGAATAAGTTCCAATTAAAAAATTTGGATTAATTTGTGATTCGATAATATCGTATTTCAAGCTCACCGAGCCCTTGATAGAGTCTTTGATTCCATTTATGAATATTAAAAAGCCAACATACATACATATGTACATATGTGTGTAAAAATAGATCTAACCGTAATTGTTAAACCTTGTGTACCTTTGCATACACACACACATATGCACACATGTGTGTTAGCTTATCGCTCTCAGTTTGTTTATAATTATTTTTGAATTTGAAATCGTTTTTTTTTGTTGTCTAACTCGAACTTTATGGTTTATTTGCGATCTAAAAATAATTTTTGCACAAAACAATTTATTTACCAATTTTATTTGAGAACCCAGAAATAGCAACATTAAGCAAATAGCTAAAAGCGAATATTTGTTACTTAAAAATTGCCAACAATTTAAATCTTACGTACGTAGATACCTTCCTATCTCTACGGTCAATGCTTATGGATTTTTATCTACAAATTAATTTTAGCAGCTAGAAATTTGTGGAAAATTTTTGCAATTTGCTTGTACGTATTGTAGCTACGACTACTTATGCGGGAGCCTTGTTAATGTGCAATTTCTTACGAGCGTAAAATTATCCAAATATGTTACTAAACGTAGCTTTATACGGAAAGTTCCGCTCTATTTTCTTCAGTTCAAGCAAATATGATGATATACGAGTACCCTTACCTTTGATTTGAAGAAGCCTCATCGACCTTGTGTGATTTAAGTATCATAATATTGGAACTTGAAAATTTCCTTGGAGATGGATTTCCTTTTGTATGTATATATGCCAAAAAAAAGTTTAGTTATTCACTAAAAGGGGCACACCCCCGATTTTCTTCACACCTTAGTATAATGTACAGCTCAGCATTCTAAGCAAGAATAGATGCATATGTTGGGCATGGAAAGTGCTTCTTTAAACTTAAATTTGAGCTTGAAAAGCAAAATCATACAGTACCACGTTTTTATGTAAATTCATTAATGAGTTCATTAACTTTTTTAATAATTTTTCTTCATATGAAAAGCGCATTAAAACAAATGAATGCATTAAGTTTATCGGATCTATGCTACGAATAAAATCTCTAGTGTCATATTGAATAAAAAATATCAGCAATGAGTTTGATATATTCCAAACAACTTTCCATCTAACTAACTGATATTATCGATACTTTTTTGTAACATACATCCACATACCATCGATAGTCGTTACCATACGCATCAATGATGAATCAATACAATAAATGAATTTTGATACCATTAATACTATCGATGCTTTTAACACAAACCATGAATAGTTCGGTTCTTTCAATACTTTTAATATCAAAGATATTTTCATTATGTTCTTAATAACTACTGTGGAACTAGCTTGCCCTCGATTGCCGCCAGAATGTCAACACATGTGATTATGTTGGAGGGTGATGCTGTATCGGCTGCTTACTTTAAGCGACCCATTCATAACAACGCGATAGAATAGATCTCTGAGACCACCTACCCTTGTCATTGCCACTAATGGCAGCGCTTCGTTCCTCTCTGAGGGCAATTTGAATTTTATGCGACAGATGAAATGCTATGACTGATACCATATCATTACAATAAAAATTGATACACCTCATGTCTACTTGATGTGGTATAGAGGTAATCCAATTATGTTGGCAGCCTTTAACCTTTGATCTTATGAATATATTTAAGATGGAAAATGGAATATTGTTTCAAGACCAGCTTGCGGTGTGGATATTCATGATCCTTTTGGTTTCCAGCAGGTTTATTACGAACCGCATTTCAACATACTAGGGCTCCATAGGTAAAGTTATCCCGAAAAACCACAGCAAATGAAGTACAATAATGAACTCCATTTTTCCCGAATGCTTGCTTACCAACGTATAAATCATACATCGCTAGTCTTATGCTTTCCTCCGAGCTACTTTCCAAGAAATTTTACAGCGCTGATTTATCCCTAGTATTTGGCTTTATATAAGATTCTAAGGAGCGCTCTATTGCTATTGGAATTAGTTCAATTGGGAACTTCTTACGTTATTTTACATCCAGATCGTTCAACGTTGACCACTTTTGATTGCATTAGTTGATAATAATTATCCAGTAACACCACGTCATCATGGGCCTGCCTTGAAGTGTACTTCTGATTACTCGATTTCTGATTGATAAGATCCCATGAGTCAAGTTGATAACTCTACAACTATAATATATTTAATTCAAATGCTTATTCTGTTATTGGAACGATTAGGTAACCATTTTGGAGCCCCCCTCAAACCTCTGCGACGGCCCTTTACGCCACTGATGATTACACGCTACTTCCATATTCAGGAAGGTAGCCATTTGAAAAACTTGATGAAAAAAGGTCTTAAAAAGATTATTTCCATAGTCTTACATAATCTTTGTGCGTTACAACTATCACTGCTTCATTTTAGTTAAGTGATGGTGGCATTTTATTACAAATTGCTGCTGGTATATATTACTGAAACATAAGTAAATATTTGAGTATTAAACAAAAATATTAATAAGTAAGCACTTAGTGCTTGGTATAAAAATTATGTAAGTCTGTTTTGACATTTTGCGTCTAATGTTTGCAGCAAATTTAAAGTGCGCAACATTCAACTTTCTATGTATGGCGCAAGTACTTTGTGTAGCATTTGTAGCGTGCAGCATTAGACTGAATCTATTTGAAGTGCATCGGCACAAAAACCGATGAGTCAAACTTTTTGCTACAAAGAAATCATCGACATCTTTATGATCAAGTTAATGTTTCTACTAGCTAAAAATAGTCAGCTAAGCTTTCTAGCCCAAACTATATTTCAAATTTATTTAATATTTTGTGTAAATTTTAAGATATATTAAAGAGAGTTCTTTCGGCAGACAAACTGAAGTTAAATACTTCCAAAACTAGCATTATCTATAACAGGGGTTGCCAACTTGTATGTGCCTAAGATCGACTTTTTATCTCAAAAATGTGTCGCGATCTACATAGTAAAACCAACTTGATAATTTTTATTAATCGTGCTCAAGTTTTGCACTATAAAAAATGCTCAGTCTGCTGTTTTAAAATTTTAAAATACTACGTTTCAGTAATTATGCTTTTTTTTAATTTTTAAAATAAATAAAAAAATTTTTTTTAATAAATAAAAAAATTAAATTAAACTATGATCGACCAAATATCGCTTCGCGATCGACCGGTCGATCGCGATCTACTTGTTGGCCATACCTGATCTATAATACTACAGGTCTTAAAAGTAAACGTATCACTCCAGATTTTTTTAAGTAGATGCAGAAATATGACAATATCATTTTTAACACTCGAAAACAGCTTCAGGCTTCGATCCTATTACAGAGCAACTACTAAAATAATTTATTAGAAAAGCTATGCTTGCTAATCTAATCGATGCACCATTATAAAGGGCGTTTTTTTTAGAGGTTTGTTTTTCGAATAGAGATAAAACTGGCATTTTATGGTCAAATCTGGCAACTCTAATGTCATTTATGTTCAGTTTGGTTTGCCATTTCATCATAAACAGGTTGACAAAAGAACAACGCTTGCAAATCGTGCAAATTTATTTCGAAAATAATGGTTCAGTTCGCGAAGTTTACCGCAAGCTCCGTCCATTTTATGGTCGACATAATCGTCCATCAGAGCAATTAATTCGGTTAACCATGGATCGTTTTCGCACTATGTTTACTCTATGTGATAATACGCATCCGCAGAGACGTCGGACAGTGCGCACCGAAGAAACAATTGCCGCTGTAGAGCAAAATGTTGAAGAGGACCCGAATGAATCGATTCGCCACCGTGCACAGCAATTGGAGCTTTGTCCATCAACTTTATGGAAGATTTTGCGCAAAGATCTTGGCTTGCGACCTTACAAGATCCAGCTTGTGCAAGAATTAAAGCCGCGAGACCATGCAATGCGTCGTGATTTTGGTGTATGGGCCGAAAATGAGATTGATCTCGATGCTGATTTTCATCGCAAAATTTTGTTCAGTGATGAGGCTCATTTTTGGTTGAATGGCTACGTCAACAAGCAAAATTGCCGCATTTGGAGTGAAGAGAATCCACATGAGACCCTTGAGACGCCATTACATCCACGAAAACTGACTGTTTGGTGTGCTCTATGGGCTGGTGGAGTCATTGGGCCATACTTCTTCCGAAATAATGCTGGAGAGTCAGTTACCGTTAATGGAGACCGGTATAGAGCCATGATAACCGACTATTTTGTTCCTGAATTGGATGGCATGAATGTGGATGAGTTGTGGTTCCAACAAGACGGCGCTACATGCCACACAGCGCACGTCACAATCGATTTATTGAAGGAAACATTCGATGAGGGCATAATTTCGCGGAATGGACCTGTCAATTGGCCACCAAGATCGTGTGATTTGACACCATTGGATTATTTTCTTTGGGGATATGTGAAGTCGCTCGTCTACGCCAACAAACCAGAAACGTTAGGGGACTTGGAAGCCAACATTCGTGGCGTTATTGCTGACATACGGCCCCATATGCTCGAAAAAGTGGTTCAAAATTGGACCTGTAGAATTGGCTTTAGTCGAGCCAGACGCGGCGGCCACATGCCCGAAATCATGTTTAAACATTAATGGCATAAAATTATCCTTCCAATAAAGCCAAATTGATGGACATTAAAACGATTTTCTTGTGTTTTATTTCAATTCGAAGCTCTATACCTCTAAAAAAAACACCCTTTACTTCATATATTTATCCTAAGTACTTTTTAAATAACACTTAATTAATTGTTCATGAGACTATGTTGTTGATCAACTGTAAGTTTTTCCCGAGCAAATTTTTGGGGAAAATTTTAATCTTTGGCGTCAGAATTTGCCATCTTGTCTTGATTTTGAAATGTTTGAGGTTAAATAACCGAAAAATGGACTATACGGATATGTTTGAGGTTATGTTGGGGGCTTAATAATATGTGATCTATACTCTTCAAAAAAAAAAAAAAAATGAAATGATCTGCGATTTTGACTCGCAAAGTTGAGACCATTTGAAGGTGAATAATAGATGTTTGTAAAACTCTGTTGGAGCTATACGCCCGTATGGCCATCTTTACCATAGCATCAGAAAGTAAAATTATAAATATGGATTCAGGTAGAGAAAATATAGCTCTAAGTTATGCAATTAATGAGTAGTTTAGAGCTGAACGTTTTTATTAGCCTTAAACACAAACCTTAAATATCTCAAAGTCTTGATATGATGAACCAATTCTGAGGAATACTGCTTAAAATTTTTCTTAAAAAATAACCCCAGTTTCCCAACTGTGCGCGCTGCCACATTTATCAGTCGACAGAAATACATAAAATCTCAATATATCTTAGCTGTGGAAGGTCGGGTAAGATCATGATATTGGATAATTTCTTTGCTGTCAATTTTGAACAAAATATTCGAAAAACTTATGTTAAAATGTTGGACTCTATATTCGAAGTCAAAAAAATGATGCCAGATCATAAATTTTCTAGTGTTTTTGGGAATCAATACTCCGCGATCGATCAACGTTATTGAAAGAAGAAAATTTGTTCGGCAATATTTTTGAACGTTACACAGACATCCGATAAAGTACGAATCAAAGGCCTGAACAGCAATCTCAAAGTGCTCCTTCTTGCCCAACATCTGCCAGAGAAATACTTCAGGATCAAACAAGCTGGTGTGCTGTAGGCAAGAGTAATGTGTGACTATCCACCTTTTGACCCCAATATTTTTGATAAATTTCTGATGAAACCGCATTTTGCGAGTTTTGTAACAAAACGTGATAAGTCCATTTTTCTAATTTCTTTACTTTTGAATGAAATTGAAATACTCATTCTGAATAAATCCTTAATATAAAAAAGTAAAAATAAGTAATGGACACCAGAAAGAAAAATCATTGAAGAAGAATAGCAAGCAACGAACTACCGAACTAGAAATAGTCCAAGTTAATAGTTCCGGAAAGAAAAAAAAAGTGCCAAAAAAATACACCCCAGATCAGAATTTAAAAAAAAGTATTTTGAACAGCTATGAGAAAATGGAGTAAGTTAAATGTTTTTGAGTCAATAAGCTTATGGTTTATCCAAAGTTTGCAACAATACGCAACTTTTCCAGTAGTTTTATTTCAAAACGTTACATTTACATCAAATGTTTCACAATAACAATGTTGTCTTAAATAGTGGGCGTAATTGGTGGGCGACAATTTATAGTCATAGCAAGTTTTTTCCCAAAAAGTTGTAAAATGGGATTAGCTTATTCTAATATTATTATTATGCCGTTTTGTTATGACACTCCTTTATTATGATCATTGGCGACAATTCAAAACGCTGGCAACTGCTACTATCGAAGTACAATGTTGGACTTAGAAGCGTAATGAGTTCAAGTTTGCGCACATCACTTCCATCAACAATCGCATCATGTAAAAGCCTGTCCACATCAACCATCAGCTTGTTCCAAAAAATCGTTATAATTTTATTTTTCTAAATCGAAACAGTCTAATGTAGCATGCAACAAAAAGATGATTTATTCGGTAATTGTATGCAGCAGATACAAAATAGTTCCCATCACGATGTTCTGCAGCGGCATTTGCGGCATTAGTTGCATCTGAGTCAAAGCACATCTGCACATTGTTGTTCAGCTGTGCATCATCGCTCTTCTTAGGTCTACGACACTTTGAGCTTTTCTCATTGAAGGTAGTAACAATGATAGGTATTGTCATATTTATTATAGACAAACAGTTGCTTCGATTATGTGTATAGGCATGCACTAACCTTATTAATTGCGAGGCAATAGAATATGTATGCTTTTGGCCAATATATTGGTAACTTGATGTCATCGTGATCGTGGGAATTTCTTATCATTTGAAATTTGTTGTTTGTTGTTTAATTGAATTGGGGATTTTTTTGTAAAACCTTTAAAAAATTTTCGATTTTTAGTCGAATAACCCGAATAATGGAAAAAGGGTCCTGAACTAATCACACATTTAACTCGAATAGCAAATGATGACAGAAACTAAAATGAAAGAATATAACACATGGAGCCGACAGTCGAATAGGATCCTACAACACTTAAAATACAGTAGTCTCAGACTGTCCTCAGGTTCCAGCATTTAACCATTATGACATCTTGGCACTGTAAATGGTGCATGGTGCGACTAGAGGAACACATTACCTCTACAGCCGAAAAATATATATGTATGTATGTCCAGGATATGTTCAAAATGGAAGCAATGCGATTCATCTTCTGAGTGAGAAAAATAACAATAGTGCAAACAGAGAAAATGCGCGAGACATACGAAAGTTGACCTTGACTCTTGCCTTGATCAGACAGGGCATAACTATGCAATTGGGTGATTTTAATCCTCAAATTGGGAACAACAACATCGAACCTGTTAAGGGTAAGCACGGCCTTGTCCAACCATATCAAAATGGCGACCTGCTGACAGATTTCTACAATACCCATAAGCTCGTAATAGGAACTCCCTCTTCATTTACACACCAGGTATAAATTTACATGGCGTTCACGTAATGCAACAGTGTCGTATATTGATAATTCCTTGGTTGACGAAGCTTCCACTTAATGTTCGCAAACCTGGTTCTTGCTATGGGTAAAGCCTTAGCGTACTATCGCCACTCGTAGGATAGTAAGCTAAGGCTGTAGCTACCTTAATAAACATTTTGCAGCGGAATGCTTCAAAGACCAAATGAATAGAAGTATTTCCATTTAACCAATAACCTAACGATGATGTCAACTAATATGGTCAAATCTGAAGAGCTTTATGAGTGACGCATGCTGTACTCTTATCGGATTCCTGCACAAAAGCAAATCTGAATAACTGATCTAAATCTGAATTCTAAATAAGCGAAAACATCCTAATCGACGAGTGACGTAAAGTTAAAATACAGCGCAAAATCAACAGAATCCATCGAATAAAAGTTACCCAAGAGCAGCGATATAGGCAAATACATAGAGATGTTAAACACAGCCGCTATAAAAGATATTGGGTAAATAGTTTAACGGGTTAAATTTTTTTTCCCCATTCCAAAAAATGAGACACTATTGGATTTTAAACCATAACTAATAGCAAGAGAATACCACTTTACTGTAAATGAGGAAAATATCCTCAAGCTGCCAAACACAATTTTGATAAGCATGGCAACACCGAAATATTTTCCGCCCAAAATAGCACTATTGGTACCTATGCGTTAGTGTTCTACTACTAAGTTTTCTTACAAGTGGGTTTAGATAAGAAAATAAATACGTAAGCAAATGCTGATTTTGTCCAATTCAAAGAGTCATTTCCATCAATCAAAAACTCTTGGCACAAACTATGTACGGACAGACCCTCCCAGTATGGTTTCAAACTACAAATTTTGAAATTTTCTTACTTCTTGATTGGGAAAAGTTTGATAGCTTACTCATGATTCATGAATCATGATTCATCTTGATTAAGTAATGATGGGCAGCAATACGCACGCGAAACTTCGTTTCCATGTGGTGATACAACAACCATATAGAGTTCTACTTCTGCTGAAGTAGAATTGAATCGTTGTTGTGCACTCACATTTGTATACGTATACACAAAGGATCCCTTGTTACTCTAAATTGCGCTCTCGTTAAAACTTGTGCCCATCTATGGCATGATTCTTCTTGTTTCATCATCAGTGCCTTGTCATTCCATCGTTAATGTTTACGGGACTTGTCGCTCAGTTTTTTGCTCCACGATAATACAAAGGTTACGAGCTTAGTGGCCTAGTGATGAACTCCGGCGGAGCTTTCAACATTTTGGCAACAACACAATCTGCTTCCGCTGCTTTATTTTTTTTAAGAGATTTTATATTCTACTATATGTTAGATAACTAAGGTAGTAAATGTCAAAATTGAAAATTCCAAGAATAAGATCTCGTTAAAAGTTTTGAAAAATGAATTGAGCAACTTAATATATCAATTTCAATTAAAGCAGATTATGGTAAACTGAAGAAAATCAAAGATATAAAACTGGAATTATCTATCTGTCCTATCCACATAGCAAATTGTTGTTAGGCTCATAAATACGTAGTTTAAGCAAATCTCTTCAGCGACAGCTAAATTTTTGACATTCTTTCCACATTTGTCTAATAAATTAGAATTAAGAATCAGTCACCTAAAAATTGCCAAAATGTCTGTGATTCTCCGAAATAAGTGTTATCTTTCTTTTATTGGCATATTTCAATAAAGTTCCAAGAAATTTCATTAAGTTGTATGTACATAATATCAATTGCAATTGTTTTTGCCGTAAGCAAATATGAAAATACGTAATCTGCATAATTTAAGGCTTCTCAATTTCGTTGTACAACACGAGTTTACCAATTAAACAGAAAACAATAAAACAACCAAACACCCTCCAATCGAATTTCAGAAATCGTGGTAGCCGACTCTGATAAGTTTGCAACCAGTCGCGATATCTAATTGAAGAAATTCCTTAATGATCAGATATCATGGCATGGAAAAAACAAAAAATTATAATTATTAATGTCGGCTTCTATGTCATTGCGCTCTTTTGTATTGCAAACTTCAAACAAACAGACATAATTACAAATCAACGTGGGTTGCGCCACTCAATTGGTCTAGAATTCAATTTCAAGAATTTAGCATATTTTCAAGTTGCTCGTACCGAGACCTAAAAACAATCCGAAAAAAGTTATCGCAATCGCGATTTCGAAATATGTACAACACAATCAAGGTGCTGAAGAGAGACGACAGTCGGAAATTGCGCTCGCAAGCTCAATGTGTCAGCGCGTCACAATCAGAACTCTTCAATTTTCAAATTTCAATATTTGCACAGCAAAGTTGCGAGTCGCATTTTTTCTTTAATTAAAAAATCAACATTTGTCCAACGATAAGTTGTGAGGCCAAAACAATGAGCTCAATGCTTGTAGTTGTTACTTTTGAATCGCACATACCATACGACAAGGGCGACGGAAGACGGCGAACACTGGCAAATTCAGGGACAGTGAAGCTAACTAACATCTTAAGCATTTCCGCTCTAATAAAGCGACTCCATTCAAACGGTCGAAGCGCGATTATTAGTTGTCTGATGTATTGCAAGGAGCCATACAATTGAAACTTAAGTTTTTGAGGAAAATGCCAACGATGATAATTGATATTTATAAAGGGTGGTTCAATTGTCTGTTGCAATTTAGATCTGACAAACATTTTGGAAACAACCAGTTTGCTATGTATAAGGAGGTCATTCTCAATAAACTTTCATTTTCTTTTGTAGGTCGCGAAAACGTTATACAAATTACAGCTCGATTGCATAAAATTTATTCTAATCCGTATCCAAGCACTTGCGGTCCTCTGTATTTCAGCTGTAATATGTCACTGTTTTCTCGCCTTGTGATAAAAGCTCCCTTTTAGCGCTGTGTGATCGGCATTATGCTTCTTTAGGCCTGGTTCAAATTTAAAAATCTTCAGGAGGAGGCATAATTTCTCTTTCAGATAAGTGGAAATATTTAAACTCCGTTCCCCTCACATACAAAAATCTGCGAGTGGGATCTGATCTCTGAAATATAAAGTCACTGGCGTTAACCGCTTTGTAGGCAGCAAGCATCATCATCGCTTGAAAAAAGACTGTGTTTAGGTTTAACTTCTAGAATTACTTATAATACTTCTTTCTCAATTATATTTATTTACAATTTTTATTTATAAAATGCTTTGAATAATTTGATTCAACTGAGATTTGAACCTTCGTTTCTAGAATAACCTGAAGGCCATCCTGTTACATAGCTAGCTTGGCTACAAAATGTTGATGATTTATTAGACCAAATTGAACAGTTAAAATGAAATCTGCAAATTAATGAAAATATTCCATACCATACCACCAAACAAATAAGTTATCTTTCATCGATGATTTTTTGGAGTACTCTGGTTATTTGTCACTGAGTAAGTAGTTGCTATTCTTGTGCTCTTGACATTTCTAAATAGATAAATTCTCCTTTCTCTACTTTTTTTTCACTTTTAAGAATTTATTTTTTAACGTATTCCTTTTTTGGCATCTTAATTGTTCGGACTCAATATATTTTTTAAATCACCATATTCTTTAATTGACTAATGCCACTTGAATCCACTCATGTCCTTCTGTGTTGCGTCAATTTTAGAAAAGGGGGCACGGCCAGCTTGATATGCAATGCCTCATATATTGATATTCAATTTTAGCTCGTATAACAAGGTGTACAAATATGAAACCGGTAATGACATCTAGCGGTTGTAAGCCGTATATGTATGAGCTTCCGAACCGCACCAAATGTCTTAATTGTTCATTCTGTCATCTGTCAACAATATTCAGTTCACAATTTGTCAAGTTTCATACAACAACGCATTTTTTCCGCTCGTAAAGATGTCGAATTTTGTGCCTGAAAACTCTCATTTGCGGGAAGCATTGATTTTCTGTTTCCATTTGAAGAAAAACGCTTCTGAATCGCATCGAATGCTTGTTGAAGCTTACGGCGAGCATGCTCTTGGTCGTACACAGTGCAATGAGTGGTGGTTCAATAAATTTAAAAGTGGTGATTTTGATGTGATAAATGAGGAGCGCGGCCGGCCACCGAAAAAGTTTGAAGACACCGAATTGCAAACATTATTGGACGAAGATGATGGTCAAACGCAACAACAGCTCGCTGAACAACTTAATGTGACACAACAAACCGTTTCCTTGCGTTTGAAGGCCATGGGAAAGATTTTAAAGGTCGGTAGATGGGTGCCACATGAACTGACCGACAGGCAGCAAGAAAACCGAAAAACCACTCGTGAATTGCTGCTCGCCAGGCAAAACAGAAAAGGTTTTCTCCAACGAATCATCACTGGCGATGAAAAGTGGATTTATTTCAACAATCCCAAACGAAAAAAATCATATTTGAGCCCCGGCCAACGACCCAAATCAACGCCAAGACCAAATCGCTTCGGCCGAAAGACAATGCTGTGTATTTTCTGGGATCAGCGTGGTGTTATTTGGTATGAGCTACTAAAACCAGGTGAAACAGTTACTGGTGCACGTTACCATCAGCAATTGATCGCTTTGAACCGTGCTATACGTCAGAAGAGGCCCGAATTTCAACTTCGCCATGACTAAATTGTATTCCAAGATGACAACGCATCGCCACATCGAGCAGCGGTCAATAAAAACTTGGTAGAATCGTACAACTGGGAGCCCCTGCCCCACCCGCCGTACTCACCGGACCTGGCGCCATCCGATTACTATTTGTTTTCATCGATGGGGCACGCACTCAACGATTCGCACTTCAATTCTTACGAAGAAGTGCAAAAATGGCTCGATGAATGGATAGCCTCAAAAAACAAAGAATTTTTTTGGCGAGGAATCCATAAATTGCCTGAAAGATGGAAAAGATGTGTAGTAAGCGAGGGGAATTACTTTGAAGATTAAATTTGGAACTATTTTCGCAAAATGAACGTGTTTTTTTTGAATAAAAAATTACCGGTTTCATATTTGTACACCTTGGTAATTGGTTATGTCAAAAATGAAATACCCTTCACTGTATTAAATTGAGGCGATCGTGGCAACTTAATATTCATCACCAACAATTCGGCATATACTTGAAAGTGTATAGGGTGAAAAGGCTCTATAATTGTGATAAGGAAAAGAGAAAATTTGCACTTACTCACCAGTGCAAGATCTATTCCGCAGTAGCTGATATTTTAAACCTCTTTTCCTACGGGAGAGCATGAGATGATCGCAATAAAAATTAACTTGTCCTCTCCACATTCATAGAAATTGTTGGCGTTGATCTCAATAATATTCAGATGATAGTTCAATCGTCAGACAATTTTGGTCAGTCTATTAAATTCTTGTTTCTTAACAATCTCAATGTTACTGTTCACCCTAAGGATTAAACAACTTAGTTTTCCCGCAACAAGAAAAGGATTCCTATAGATGAAGCTCTCCTGTGGTATGTTATACAAGTGTCAACAATACTTCTTAATAGAGGGATATCAACTGATCTTGTAAGAGGTACTTCGTCAGCTACTTTGTTCCTTGTTATATTTGCATGTCCTGGGACCCAATTATCTCCACCTTATAAGTTTGAGATAGCATAGCATAGCCCTGACGTGATTCTGTGCTTGTAGAGTGTCCAGAACGAACCTTATGGAAGCCTATTTGAGTCTACTTGAATAGAAAATACTTCTATAGAGCTGTAGATGCATATTTCGCTAGTGGAATGAACTCTCATATATATATTATTTGATTAAAGTGCATTCTCGCACTAGTATCATTATCCATAACATATACATCCGTGGAAAGGTAGGTACAATAATATTCGTTCACAATTCGTGTCCAGTTTCAATCCAATTCTTCCTTTTAGTTAACCTCAGCATGTAATAAGTACGGAAAATCATGGAACCTAGTTGAGATCCCATCAGTCGGCAATAGTTCCAAGTTCTTTGTTGCTCTCGCTAAGGAAAGATTTAAGTAAACATATGATAATGAGCGCTCTCTCAGGCTTATTAAGTTCATACGAGGAGCATTAGAAATCTTTTTGATAACAATACCAAGAGGGCGTAGCTCTAACAGTGGTTTTGTTGGCGTAGTGCGTAGTGCATGACAAGATCTATACACGTAAAAGGTGTGATCTGCAGCCCTTTATAATCATTTTTTAGGTTCGAATATCAGTACCATAGGTGATAAAAGGTCAATTACCACAAAATATTTCCATAGAAGATTGTAGGGCGAAAGTTTTTGGAGTTTTCCACAGATGATTCTGTATCTCTTTATTAAAAGTTTCGCAATTTCCACTTTTCAATCGGTAAGCTTGTCGTGGCTTTGACTTCCACCATCAGGGAATGTCGTCTTTTTTCGGTAGTTTATTGATACCCCCTACATACATATATCTACTCATGAAAGCCTCTATTCTCAGGGGATTCACATTTAGTCCCTGTTCAAGACACTAAGTAAAATGATATCAGTTGCTGTCTGCATTTTTGTGTAGCAAGTGTCAGAAATCGCCCATAGCCAAAACTAGTAAAGTTGTTGTCTTCGGCCAGGCCTAAACTCACATACCCTATTCTGCATTAAAAGTGCTTTTCAAATAAATATTAAAAATACGTTGAAAAGGTTAAAGAGGTTGATTAAGTCGAAAATATTGTAAAAGATTCAAAAGTGTTGAAACAGTTGAAAAATACTGAAACAGTCTAAAAAATATGGAAACCATTAAGGAAAGCTGAAAGAAATTGAAAAAGTAGAAAAAATATGGAAACTGCTGGATGAAAATGTCGAAAAAAGTTAAAAAACTAGAAAAAATACATAATGGATATATATTGGGAAAAGTTAAAAGATTGAAAAAGTTAACAGAATATGGAAAATGTTGGAAAAATAAAATAGATATGAAAAAGATGAAATATGCCACTCCCACCTCTCCAATTCCTCCTAATTTGGGATCTAAAAATTATATTCGTGATTGACATACGAATACCAAATTTTAGCTCAATAGCTCTTATAGTTTGCGATACATGCTGTAGTTAATCTTTAAATTTAGGGCGGTGACATAACCACTGGTACAATACAGTCCGATTTTTAACTAGAATTAGCTTTCCATAAATAAGCCTCTTACACCGAATTTCAGTCTGACTGCTCACATTATTTCGATGGAATAGCGAATTAAAATTGGTGCTGGTGCTACTTCGGCCGGTTTTGGTTCAGATGTGCCATATAGCATGTAAACCACTAACATGAAATTTCATACCAATTGCTGAAATAGTTCACTTAAAATAGCGCTTACAATTTAATGTTAATATGTGAGGTGCCACGTGTACTGATGCAATCCCGTTGAAATCCAATTAATATTAAAGCTTAAAGTAACTAACTTCTATATTTTATTAAGATTACTCCCATGGTACAATATCTATAGCATCAAACTTTTATTGCTTATATTGGAGACGCCACGCCCACCGGCACTATTGTGCTAACATTTTTCAATAAGATTCCTTTGAGCAAGCATATCTGCCATATTAAACTTCATAATGATTACGTTGTTAGTTCTATATATATTGTAGGCTGTGCCATGCCCTTAAATGAGTTTTTCCAGTATACTGATACAGCTTGTATTGATGACTGCTTTAGTGGTATCATCCCTAAATTTATTATAAAAATCGTATGTGCCAATTTGGAGTTATACGAAATTCAAATGTTCAATTGTTAAAAAAATGACACGCCCACTTTTACAATTCCGCCCAATTTATGCGCAATTCAAGATTTATAAGATCTGTATTCGTGTACATAATTTCATCACAATATCTTGCACGGTTTACGAGCTATGGTTTTATAAAAGTTAAAATTTAGGGATGTGCCACGCCCTTTTAAGAGCTTTTGCAAACTTAAAACCTAGCCTAATATTAATTTTGTTCTCATCTTCATCAAATCACCAAGGTTAATCAAAATCGCAGCAACTTTGTTCAAAGTAGACTTGGGTATATTTACATAAAGTATAGGCGGAAGACGTGGCCGTGAACCGATTTCACCCATTTTTGTAAAAAAAAATACATAGTTACAAGATATCTCTATTCAAAAAAATTTTCAATAAAGTTAAAATCAATAAAGTGAATAATTACTTGGAAGATATAAAACCATTCAATAACGTCACAAAGTGACGTCGGTATTATTAGAGAGAAAATATTATTACATCGGATTTGAAGGCGTGGATCCTCCCGTGGAAGTAAAAACCTATCCTATTATCCGAACTGGATAAGATTGCTCAAATGGGCGTATAACTTCCTATGGCAGCAAAAAGTGGTTGGAATCGGACAAGTTACAAAATAATAATGTTACAAAATAATATGTACATGTATATTTTGAATCGTCTTACAATTTTACACAGTTTTTCTAAATTTTATAGAAATACAAAGATCTGTAAAAATCGCATAACCCATGCATCAAATATAAATTTTCTACGCATTTTCTATAATGTAAAGATTATGTCACGATGGTACGCCGCTTGTTTTTTTTTCTAACTTTTGTTGCTCCACCAACATAAAAACAGAAATTAACAACAGATTTTCTTTAGAATTGCATTGCTCATAGAAAATCGTAACCAGCAGCAATTTTTTCTGTCAACAGCAAGAGCAACAACAATAGACATTCTTTTCCATTCGACAAATGAGAGCCACATGAACAGAGCAAATTGATGTTAACAGCGACAGAGAGGCACTGAAAGAACTGCAGCAAACGCTGTAAACTTAACAGCAATACCGACGATTGTTTTGCTCTGAGTACAACCACTTTGGTGCACAACATTGTTCGTTCAGTAATAACTGAAACGTGCTGGCGAGTGGTTGAATAAGTGTTGCTACTTTAGAAGAATTAAAAAAAGTTTTCGTTTCGTGTTGAGCAATAATATTGAAATTAATAGCGCTTAAGTTTAAAAGCAAAATCAAGTGCAAAAAAAAATATTTTTTTATAAAAACACTAACAACACAAAGCGTTGAAGTTTGTTATCGCGTTGTTCGGATGCTCGGCTTAGCAAATCCATTGAGAAAATTTTAATTTCAAAGTGGCGCGCAATTTTATTAAATAAAAATTTTCCACTTTTTCAATTGCGATTTGTTGCTGTTGTTGTGGATTCAACAAATTATTGATTTTCGCCTGGCGTATGTGTAACTAAATATTGTCACCCTTGACCTCCTCCCCTGCCAGCTGCCAACTGCCCCCACACTCCACTACTACGACATCGTTCCCGTGATCGCGATCTGTTTGTTCATTGGCCAAGTTGATGGCGCTTGTCGCGTGTGCGTCGGCTTAAGTGTTTTGTGTGTTTCGTGTTTATCTGCCGTCGGTCAATTAAACGGCGGCTTGTCCGTCGACCGTAGGTTACGTCGATTCCGTTCTGCATTCCCACTTACGAGCGCGCACACATACACACAAACGCGCGCAAAGCGTTCGCAGCAAGCGCCACCAAAATCGAAAATCGAACTGGAAGCAAAATCGTTGTTAATAAAATACAAATACAAATACAAATAAAGTTAAAAACATAAATAAAACAAAAAATAATAATAATAAAATTAGTGAAATAGCAGCATAAGAAAATAAATAAATTGTCAGTGTTATTGTTTTTGTGTTTATTGTTGCTGTCGTCGTCAGCGTCAACGTCGTCGTCGTCGTCGTGCTGTTGTTGTTGTTCTCATGCCGCGCATAATTAATTTTTTTTTCTTTAAATATCTGCTGGAATCCGCTTAAATCTACAGAAAATGTTTAACAAAATTTGTACAGCGATTTTTCTTCGTTAACGCCGCGCCGCGCCGAGCCGCCACTGCTACAGATTTAATAATAAAAAAAATGAGATTTATTTTTGGATGCAATATCAGTTATTTCATGTAAGTTCATTCATTTATGTTTAACTTTTTCAATATTTAAATTTAAGGTGACTCTTTCACCAGAAGGTATATAATGTCAAACATCAAATTGGTAAAAACAAAGTTTCCGTAGCGCCAAAATAATACAATTGCTTCCTATACATATTGATGTACTGGACAGATAACCCTTAGGGTAAATCAAATCTGCTGATTACGACTAAGTATATTCTCAATTGCGTTTAGTATTTTAAGTTTTGCCAGAAAGTTCAATATGTGAAAATGTTCAAAATTTGGGTCTCTTTTTTCTACATTTCATTGAATATTGGGTATAGTGTGTTTGAAGCTGATCCAAGATCAAGTCTTGGATCAGTATCAGTGTAACCATTCAAAGTTCTAAGTATCGGTGTTAGCTGGGAACCTTCTGAGTTGATGTAGAAAATGTAGGTGTTCTATGAAAAATACAGTAATCCCTCGATCTGCGCGGTAGAAACGTTCTGAAAAAACAGCGCGCAAACCGAAACCGCATACTGTAAACCCATTTTTATTATTATCATTTTTTTATAGAGTCAAATTAAACTGGAGAAATTGGTATAACACTCACTTTAATATAAGTCTACACTACACTTATTCACACTTTAAGACGTCTTTATGAACTGTTTCGAAAACAAAATGCGAGCTATGTATGTACATATGTACAAATTACAAGCCACATCATACAATTTAAGGGCACTCACCAAATTTTATGCGCACAGGGTATTCATAAAATAAAATAAAAAATAGATCGAAAAAAATAAAACGAGAAAGGTAGAAATATGTCGAAGGATTACTGTAATAGAAAAGCAAATATATTGGCATGCTAAAAATTAAATAGTTTTTAAGATTTTTATAATGAAAGCCAACTTTTTTGCTGTAGTTCAGCTATTTTTCCAAAAAAAAAAAAACAAATTCTGTATTAAACCATTTTTGTTTAAATATCCAGAAAGATTGATTCATTATTGTTAATAATGTAACATTTGTACCAAATTTTAAATATCAACCTATTTTTACAGGAAAATAAAAAGAAATAATTTTTTTTGAACATATTGAAGTTGTGGGCATTTTAACGTTAATGGAACTGCCCTTTGTTTCACTGTGTGAGAGTTCCACTAAATAAAATGTCGATAATAAGTTAGAAGACAGAAAATTTTAGAGCGTATAATTTCATTTAGCGAATATATCTCTTAAATTGCACTCAATAAGAAAGATAGGCGCCAATTTTCCAGATACAGTAGAACCTCCGTAAGTCGAACTTGCAGCAAGACACCAAAAATTCCAGTTATAGAGTTTTCGACTTATGGAGGACTTCGACTTAAGCTAATTTTGTCAGGAAATGTTCGACTTGTAGAGGTTAAAATTTATTCAAACTAATTTTCAATCGACAATAATAAAGTAACTTCGCTCAAGTTCAAAAGAAATCACTTGTTCATAAATTCCTCTATCATGTCATAGAATTGGTTTATTAAAGCAGGCTTTTACATTGACTTCTAAGGAACAATGATGTATATTGTCGGCATATTCTTAAAGTCGGTATCTTATTTTTCTTCGAGCTATAGAGTTAATTCGTTTCAAATAATCGAGTTGGAAAGGTTGTAAAATCAAACATCGCTATGTTCGAGATGCTGTGGTTAAATTTATTTTTTCGAGTTATAGAGGGAAAAGAAGTTCTGAATTTACTTGTAGGGTTTCACTAATTATTTAGACTTATAGAGGTGCTAGATTTTGAGTAATGGTGGTTTTGTAGCTTGAAGGGAAGGGACACAACATTTTTTCAAGTTTGGGTGTTTTTCCTTATCAAGGTTCGACTTAAAGATATTTCACTGTATATGATCTCGCAGATCCTTGTAGCTACGGATAGTTCTAACGAGAAAATTAAATAAAGTTTTTGAGCAGGTCTTACTATTTTGATGTAACATATCCTTTACATTTCGTGTACCTTTCCACTTCATCACTTGTGTATGAACAAATCGAATTTATCAATATAAAGCAAAACCGGGCAACTTCAAGCGAAGAACGTAAATGTGAGCCAATTCGATTTCAATTTCAGACACTTCCAAAAAGCACTAGACGTTTTTTTTGATAGCAAAGTGAAAGTTTTCCTGTAATTAGTTCAGAGGCATAAATAATTTTTGTTATATCTGGAAATTTTTAGCTATTGGACATGTGTCATATTCCTTACCCACTCCTCAATTCTTGCTTTTTCCCACTCATTTGTACCATTGGTGTTTTGGTTCGAAGTTCAAACAACTTCTTGTTTAGTTGATTCTTTTAAGCCACCTAGAAAGGATGAAAATGTCAAAACGTGCTTACAGGCTTTTAATAGTCAAGGTTAGAACTAGAGATACAACCGATACCGATACGTTTACCGATATATCGGCATATTACGTTATATCGATATCGGCGATATTTATTTGCCGATGCACCGATACACACAAAAAATAATTATTCTTTATCTTGTGTTCCCAAGGGTCACAATTTATTAAAAACACTTATCAATACTACCATATTCACAAGAGACACTATACCAAGTGTATAAAGGAATTGTTCAGAAAAAAACCTTCAATCCATGGTACAATTTTTATGGTAGTGGCTCTTCTACTTTATTTTAAGTTTTACCTTACCTGTCAAAATCAGCTAAGATAAGGCACCGACATTTGCAAATTTTTTACTCAAAACTAAAAGCGCGCATTGTCAGAACTTTTGTGTTAACTGCCATAACTTTTTATAAATATCGGTATCGGAATCGTATAGGCCATCCCTAGTTAGAATTAAATATCCTGTAAGTTTTATATTTTGATCTCGTGGCCCACAATGACCCAAAAAATGTGATTTTTCAAAAGTTCGATATATCAAGAAGAGATTTTTTTATGAAGAGTAAGACGAACGAGTCAATTGTAGATTTCGTTTCTTTCCCGCTATGTGTACTTGATATATGAAAGATTAATTGGTTGCATTTAACAGTCGCGAGTCTGGCGCAGTTAAAAATCACGCAATATCAGTAATAGGGAATTCATAATCGTATCCGACTTTTTTACTCAGAATGACCTCTTCTGCAACATACATACATGGGGCTACAATATATTGTTACTTTTAACCCAACAAGGTCATCAAATCCAGGTACTTTGAGTGAAAAATAGAACACCTACAAAAAGAGTATCATAAGTCCTCAATTCTATAAAATCCTTAAATCTTAAATTTAATTTAAACTATAAAAAATTGAGTTAAAGTCATTGAAAGTTATTGGAATCAATACGTCTTATGCTAAGAAAAAGCCATATTTATATGAGTTATTTTTATGGCGTATGATTAATTCAAACATTTCGAAGGAGAATCAACCCCTTATGATCCCCCCATAGCAATGGCTCTGCATAGCACGGATATACTTTGTTATCTCTATACAAATATTGTTACATTTAAACATATGAAATTAAGAGACTATTATGTTTTAAGTGTTTGTACGCATAATACTTTCTGCCATCTGTCCACATAAAAGTAGCCATGAAAAGTTTAGATGGGCAATCAAGTGCAGTTTTTTTTTTTCATTATTCACAAGTTCATTTTTTGTGATGTTTTTGTCAGACACGAGAACTAATATATTAAATTCTCATGCAACTGTTTGTTTTTATTGATATTGCTTAGCAAAATACTAAACCATCTACTGTATTTGAGAAGTCTCACAACAAAACAGTTCAAGTCCAACGTAATGATTTTTTAGAAAATGAAAAAAAAAACAAACTACAAAATAATTAAAATTCATTCACTATTTGAAATAATAAATAAAATGTACTTTTTATAGAGTTTTGCTCTGAAAACTTTAATTTAAATCTATTTGAAATGAGTCCACTGAAAATGTTACGTTTTGCTATAAGTCTTGAATGTATTTTTGACAATTTCAAGATATTTTTTTTGAAATAATTAAAATGCATTTTTAAATTAAATATTTTATTATTAATGCTTTGATTTCTTTGTACGATATTGAACAATAAGAACTGGGAATTATGAAGAAAACTTTTGTTACAAATCGTTATTTAAATAATGGATTAAGTTCAAAAGTTTTGAAGTTCTAAAAGAATTAATTCTGATTAGGTTTTATTTGAAATAAATTCGATTCCATATCCATTTCTCCTCAATTTTATATTATAAGGCCAATAGCAATATTAGTTAAGTTGTTACATTATGTAATTATAATACTAAATATTGAAGATTCTTCAGTAACTTCTGCTATACTGCCTTACGACTGCATTAACTTCGGCTTAGTTAAGCTCAGTCACAAAGTATTCTAAATAAGAGATTATCTTATTTAAAGCTTTAAACTTTTAATATATCGCGAAGTGCCAATTTTGAAAATGCGTTGCTTCCATATATATGTATGTATAGGGACATTATTTGCCAAAACAAAAGGAGTTAGATTTTGCAGCCTCCGATTTTGTTTATTTCGCTATGTTGATTATTTACAATAAATCATTCCGGCATAAGTCAGACCATTGTAGCGCTACACTGAGAAAAGAGTATGCTTCCTTCAAATAAATATATTTGATTGATAGATTTTTAAAATATTTGTTAACTATCAACAAATTTCGGTAGTTATTACCATGTCCTTAATTGAAATTTAAATTGTTGCTTATTGGGCCAAACGTACTATTAGTTTGAGTCGATTGAAAAAATTTGTTTAGGTTGAATATACATTAATGAATCCTATTTTTATTTGACTTCACTTCTCTTTAACATGAAAACTTTGCAATTCACAACATATTCAAGTAAAACACTACTTAAGTTTGTTATATTCGACCAAAGTACAGCATATTTAAATTTTTTACTCTTAAGGCCAAAGGTTGTATTTCTAAATTATTTTATAATAAAATCATCTGTTTTTCTTATCCTGAAAAATAAAAAAAATTAAATATACTACTTAAGAATATTTTGCTTGGTACGCAATTTACGTATAAATACAAACGGCATCCTATATAAGGATGTAACGATATTGGAAAAATGGTTTTTTAAAAAATTCGATATTAATAAATGTATACGCTTGCGAAAAGAAAGTATTTTTTAGTCAAATGCATGATTTAGTGATTATTAATAAATAAATGATTGCTACAAAATAATAAATGTTTCAACCAAAATATGATTTGGTAATTATTACCAAATATATAATTGTTCCAATAATATTATTCAATTCACTGTAATATATGACATTTTAATATATATGTCAAATATTGAATTCGCCTATATCAAATATACTATTTGTTAATTATTATCAAATTTTGGTTTATATAATTAAATTGTCTTCTCGTGTAGGATTTCTCAAAAGAATTATTTTTTAGTTTTGTAAATATAAACTCTACGAATAAATTACAGATTAAACTTGCTTGATTTTAAATATTGACAAAAAGTGTCAGAAATTAATTGATTTTTCGAACATCCCTAACATTTCTCCGGTTCATGTATTTCCTGTTCTAGCGATCTTTTCCACGATGACGCGTTTTCTGCTACCCTGAAGATTCCGCTCTAATGCTTGCCGGCAGACTTCAGTTGATGATTTTCGCAACGTGTCCCCAATCCATTTCCATCTTCACCATTTGATTTGAATGTAAGTCCGATCTTGACGGCATCTGGTGAGCAAATCTACATTAGAGATTGCCCTAGGTAACAAAATTTTCAAGATTTAGCTGCTGAACATTTGCAAATTGTGTAGCAGAATGCTCTTGCTAAGCCAAGTTACAAACCTTACAGAAGAACTTTCGCTAAAAGATTTTGCGCTTGATTGTCGTTGATAGCAACGAAGATTGCCAAAGATACCCTTCGTTTCGTTTTATTTATTCTAGCATGGATGTCTTTATTGGTACCGCCGTAAGGTGTTATTATACTGCCAAAAATAATTAAATTGATCCTCTTCTGCTGTGCATGATGAGGTTTTTTCTATCACGGATTGGGGGATTGTAATGCTTTTTGTTCTATTTATGTTGATTTTCAGACCTATTTTTCCAAGTAAGATCTGACAGTAGTGAGTTTTTCTTGCATGCCTGACTGCTTGGTGAAGAGAAGACATATGTCATCGACATAACCGAAATCAGTCTACATTTGAAACCTTTGCATTAAGCTTTGATGAGATAAATGATCTTGGGTGCTGTTGACCAAATATTTTGAGCTAAACTTGAGAATTTCCCAAAGCTCAAAATTTAATATTTTTAAATTTTTTTGAAATTTGCTCAAAAAAAAATTCAAAAATTACACGTAAATTTGAAATAGGATTTCAATGCGTCTTACCAATTGTAAATGTTTCATAAATTTAGAAAAAAGTAAACGATACTGGGGTTTCATTTTGGGTTTGATCATTTTTTTGGGAAATTAAAAAAAACTTTTAAAGTTGAAAAATATTTGAAATAGAAAAATCAACTAATTTCTAACAATAAATGGATATACAGAGATAACAAATACCAGAACACGATCTTCGATTTGATTCATATTTTTCGTGAGTATACCAGAGAGGGTTGCCAAGTTAATCGCATGCCAAAGCCGTAGACCGCGTCAGAGGCCGTTAATTGTAGGTAAAAGTCGTTTATGGCTTTTAGCTGCAAGTAAAACCTATTTTATGCAGGCAAAAAAAGGTCTTAGATTTTTTTTTCAACAAATCTTTTGCATTTTAACAAATATTTGTTTTTTGGCAACCCTGATACCAAAGGATAAGACTTAGACTCTTACACAAGGATGTGCAGCCTATAGCTCGTTTGGCTCTTCCAGCTCTTACAAAAATAAAAATAAATATTGAGCTCACTTCGAGCTCTTGTCGTTCTTCGAGCTAAATCATTTTGGACCGCAATCATCACATGTTCCTGTAATTTTTTCTTCAATGCATCTTGCCGATACTAAAATTAAATAATTTCGGTTCGCTTTCATTGCATGGTTTTTGTTTTTGTAATTTTGTCTTCCACGCACTTTGTCGTTCGTGTGATTTTGTTTTCAATTCATTTGCTCCTTGAGCTTGAGATTTATGTTTTGGTTTTCCTTTGTTTCCATACAATTAGCTTGCCGTAGCTATTTAAAAATTTTCATCAATACTAGGAACTTGCTGGCAAAATATTTTTAAGTTTCTAGTACCAGAATTGATGTTGTTGTAACCAGCTCTCGAAAAATTTTTTGTGCGCATCTCTGCCTTAACATATGAAAAATGAAGGAAATCAAAAACAATTATTATTGAGATGAGAATGATAATAAAGTTTATTGGATATCCTCGATGTCCTTTTAAATCTTTTTTAATGTTTTGGGTTGATGCTATATAAATAAAGTTTTTTATTTTAATGATGTTAAAATAGTTGTCCTGGGATGTTGAGTTTTTGATGAATAATCCATTTGGCTTACTAGACAAAACTGTAATATGGTCTTATTCTAGAGCATACTAATGCAAAATTTGAGCCAAATCGGAGAAGGTCATGTTGCGAAAATTTTCGATTTTATTAAAAAATGGAATGGAAGATATCAGAAGGTTTTGTATAAAATGAAACTTCGATTTAGATGGAATTTAAACTTCCACGCTCATATCTTATGTAGCCCATTAAATGATAGGAATATAACACAGTACAAGTTTAGTTTACAATTCTAAAAATATTTTATTCTCTTATCAAAAAACAAAATTTGATGTTTTCATTGTTCATCTTAGCGTCTTATGTGCAACTAAATATTGGAAGTAACACCAATAACTTGGTGTGATTTTAAATTTTCATCAGCTCTTATTATTTTTTGTAAACAATAACACGTTAAAGACTTATACTCATGGTATGTAGGTCCATGCCTCACAAAGTATTTGCTTATGCATAAATATCAGACCTCATTACTATTAAAGAAATGTACAAATGTGCAAATATTTTAAGCAATTCTCATAATAAATTAAAGAAAAAAAAAAAATAATCATACTATGAAAAACTACATAATAACATATACAAAAATGCGACCATTCCAGTTTTACAAACTTTTTACTCCACGCCACTCACATCCAGTCAAAATACTTGTTTGATTCTCCAGCAGAGCCGGTGGCTGAAAAAAAAAGTTTAGAGTTGAAAAAATAAAAAAAAATAAAAAATTTCATAAATTCCACACACAGCTGCGTATAAACTTTTGTTTTTTCTTCTATTGTCTTGCACGCATGCGCTGTTACCGCCGCAATCAGGTGCTTCACTGGCGTTGAATTTTCGCTAATTATCAGCTGTTTTGATAACAAAATATTCAAAGGAGATATGAAATTAATTAAAATTCTCTCCTCCAGCATTCCTGAAAGTCGCATCTTTTACATCTCTAACGATTAGAAAATGTGATTTCAAAACTAACTCTTTATTGCTTACTTACTATCAGATGTAACTACTACGCGAAAGCTCCTGATAACCGCAGTCTTTGTTAACGTAACGTCTTAAAGTTTTGTTGCCGGAATTTTCATTGTTGTTGCCGGTTTTGTTGCTTTTACCTTCGTCTGTGCAGGTTTCTTGAGGTATTGCGATCGCTGGATTTGCTAGTTTGTTTGGTTGTCTGGTAAAACCCAATCGCAATGATTGAATAAACATGAAAAGAGAAAAAAAGCCAAGCAAAAGTGGTATCTAAGACTATGCCGAAGTTTGAATACTCTACACCTTTGGGGCAATTCGGTATAAAACTAACAAGACAACGTGTAGTTCTGTCTAAACAAAGATATAATTAAGCAACTTTTGGCGCCAATGATTTTTTTTTTCTTTTACGAATATCAGCACATTATTGAAGATGATCAATGTTCGGTTATTTTTAATGGTTTGACAAATAAATGAAGTAAGAAAGAATTTGTACCTAAATTTTTATTATTATTATGATATTTTTTTTATTTAAAAGTTGATGCTTTCAAAAATACTTAAGTCGACTTTTTTTTCATATGAATTTGTATAAGCAAAAGAGTTGGTTGGTAAACTATTTCTCTCATTGAAATTTTAAGTGTAAGCTTAGTCTTAGTACTTTTGAGATATTAACAACAAATTTAAGTTGTTGTATTCCCTCCCTCAAGTCGATGACTTTTATTTCCTTTTATGAATTTCTCGATTCTTAGAGTTTCTTCTCCAGTGATTTTTTCCAGATGACTTTTGGTCTATTACGTCCTTTAATACCTTGTGAATTCCACTCAAGAGCCTGACAACAATCACCAGTTGGGGGTTTTCGAAGAGTGTGACGTATTCATTTCCATACACGTATTTATATGGTATTAATGTTTGTTATGGACATCAGATTCTAAATTACGACACATTAAAAAACACCGGATATGTTGTTCCATCGATACTGTCGATGGGGAAGAGATCAGCCAAAGTATCACACAAAGTCACGTAATGAGAAAAAATGATATTGCATATATCTACATACATATATAACTTCGTTCCTCATAAACCATCTAGTAATAGCAGTGCAGTGGCAATTGCTTACCAGCACATATCTGATTCAAAATGAATTTAATACCAGAAAATGTGTAGTTCGTTTTTGGAGAAAGCCGGAATTGCTCCTTTTCAACTTAGCAACCCTGCTCAAATAGTAGCCAATTTTTATAAGATCTCTTCTACTCAAATCTGCAAGGACAGTTTGCTGCAAGAACACTTTGATTCTATTAATCTACATTGAATTTCTTCTTAACGCATCTGAGTGCTATGGTGAAGATGAAAGGAATAAGTTGATATGAAAGGTCAAATCACAATCTAATAAATAATTTCAATATTCGAATGTTTCTGCAATCTTTGGCTTGAAGAGTGATGACAAAACAAATCATTTAGAAAAAAATAAAATTTAATATGCAACGTTGGTTGACACTATCTTCATTTGGGGAATTACTAAATTGCTCGCTTATATTATTGCATTATGCAGACGGAGGAGACGGAGAGGTTCAAACTCAATTAACTTGGATCAGCAATGTCTATTCTTCTTAAAAGTTTTATTTGGAAAATATCGTTTGAAGCATTTCGGCTAGCTTTCTCGTTGTGTAGCTTTATATATAGATGAATTAAGTCGGCTTATACAATAAATCAATTTAATTTTTTATTTTCTACATAATGCAGCCGCGTTTTGGGAACAAAATATGTAAGAAGAAAAGAAAAAATTGAGTTTTTTTCCAAAAGAAACTACTCTGGCTTAAAACATAACCATTGTGAACGATTAATTTTTGTACTTTTACAAAAATTTAAAAAAAATCTTAATGCTTAAAAATAAGCTTTTGAGGAAATAAAAGAGAATTTAAATTTATTGGGAACAGTCGTCTGCCTTCGTTTCCAATAGTAAAATATTGATCACTGGAATTGAAGCAGGCCGTAAAAGTCAAAATTTGGTGACAATACAAGCAATGAATAAACAAATCCTTGGTATGTTAATGAATGATCACATACTAAAAGTGCGCAGGATTTGTGAGTCTATGAACATCCCAATCAAAAGAATGCGGAAGTTTTGAATGATCTTTGGATATGAGAAAGCTTTACGCAATGTGAGCTGCATGCAGCGATTGCTTATAGTTAAACGTAAACGTTAAAGAGAACTTAAATTTCAAACCATTCAACTTAATGGAGAACACAGCATTAACAGAGGAATGTTAAAAAGTCGCGATTGGAACAGTTTTCAAAATTAATAAGGACGTAAGAACCAGAATCTTGAATTCAATTCGTATCAACTTTCACTGATTTATTAGCTTGACTTTAAATAGCCCCATAAGAAAGCTTTAAAAGTACTGAATCTCAATTTCTAAAAGGCCATTCAAAGTTTGCGTTTTTTTGTGTCCTACATTCGGCTTTGAGTAAAAATTTTCAGCTGAAGTTTTCGGAACGATTTCTGTGGGAAGAGGGCACTTTCAACTTAAAATGTTGATACCATCATATTCACCGATGGGTCTTAGATGAGTCTATCATTTATCTCATTCACACGATTCAAAATTAAAGTATAATATTTCCACTTTTTAAGTTGACATACAAGTAGATTCTTACAAAAAAAGTTTAAATTTTTGGCTTATTAAGTTTGAAAACGTTATATATAAGATGTTTTCAACCTCATCCGTTGAAAATTAAAACCTTGTCGGTTGAAAATCCAAAAAAATACTGACTCTTTCGTCCGAAGTAGTTGAAAAAATTGTGCAGAAAGATGAAAATATTACATTTATTGCTTTGTTTCCACCCATATTACTCGCATTGAGCGCTTTTTCATATGGCATATTATTGACTTTTTCTTGGGCAGCACTTTTTCTTGGTCACTCATTTTATTGGGCGTTTCTATGATGATCATTCCTAGGACCCAGCTATTGAACACCAACACTTTCGTCCGAATCGGGCCAAAATAAGTTTCCATATATATTTAGATCAGCATTTTTCCTAGTCCCTTATCAACAGTGCTTTGTGCTCCACGCACAGGCGGCAGAGAGCCAGCCTGACAACTCCAAAGTTTAAAATCAACAACTTTGGAGTTGATTTTTTTCTTGAATTTCAAAATTTTTCAACCAAATAATTACAAGAAATTAACTAAAGAAAAAATCTCATCTTTTAGGTTGAAATCAGTAAATTGATTTCAACCATTAGAGGATGAAAAATTACACTAAAAAAGTTAAAACTTTAAAAAAAAACAAAAATGTTGTTTTCAAAAAAAAAAAATTTTGAGAACGTTTGAAAAATTAAACCTAAATTTTGAACTGTGTACTTTTTGTCTAGGAGCAGGTTTGACATCGCAAGAATCACCGCGACCTGCACTGGGCAATCCGCAAGCATGCGGAACGATTAGGTATTCGATTCAATTCTTTCTGCCGCAGCTGTCCAGCCTTAGCCAGAATCAGATTAAGATGCCTTAGAAAATCTTTCTTCAATGATCTCAGTGAATTTGCCGAAGCTGAAATCGAATCACTGCTCCATTATCTTAATAAGTCTAACTGGATTAACGCCCACCAATTCGTCGGGTCACGTAATGTGGCATTAAAATGGCCCCTTTATGGATTCAAGCCTGCTACGCTAAGCCACCACTCTAACCTAACCTAACGTGCGTTTATTGGTATTATTGACCCTCTGAACTTTTCAAGTAATGCAATGAATTGTGGCATATATGCAATTTAGGCCATAAAAAGTTATCATCGATCGCACCGCTCAGCATTGACAGTAGTGGCAACTTCTTCGAAAAAATAAGGATCAATAATTCCACCGTGCCACAAACCTCAATAAACGATTTTTTTTTGCAGAATATAGAGGCTCGTCGTTTTGCTGATTTTCGAATACAGAGACATGGAAAAATCGGCATAGTTTTCAAGTTGTTCCAGCGAATTTTCGTTGATCCAAACGCTTCAACTCTTTTGTTATAACAACTTTGTAAGATTGTTAGCTCAAGTTCAACCGCAAAATGCATCATGTTGTTGTGCCATTTAGTTCTAACTGCTGAGAACGCCTTAGTATTCATATACTATATATGGGTTTTCATCAACAATTGCCTGAATGGTAGAATTATTTTCGCCACTTTGACCGAATCATTGTTTTAATGACACACGAACATTGTGCAATAAAATATTACGTGCAAAACTATCCGCAGTTCAACGAATAGTAAGGCCAATTATGACGACCATAAATTGTAAAAGATGCACGATAAGTTGCAATTAAAAAAACAATTGATTTGTTAAAAATTGGATAATTTCTAAGTGCTGTTGAGGCGTGTCTCTTTCAATGATTAAGTTGTAAGCCTTACTGAACACAATTGACACTGACAAACAATTTTGATATTTCAAATATGGGTACACTGTCCATTTAAAAACATAAATTTAAAACCGTTCACTATGCACTACCCCAACACAGTATGCCGATTTTAGTAAACCATTATTGAGTTGTTGCAAAAGTGCCGGATGACAATCGGTACTAAGATGATGCACTTTATTTATATATTGCTTTAGGTTAAACTTATGGTATTTCCAATTAAGTTTACTACACAAAATGATACCTAAGTTACTTAATGCTGCAACAACTCTTATTTTTATAAAGGTTACAGAATTTATCTGTACATTAAAAGATCATAACCGTAAGTAGTTACGTGAGTGATAATATAATACTAATAAACATTTTATGTCCTTTGAACTATCTCTTCTCTATGCCTAGGTTCCAATTTACATTTGAACTTAGTTCAAGAAACCTGCGCTATAAAGATTATTCAGCAACAAATAGTGATTTACCATATCAAATGCTTTTTTAATTTAATGAGAGAGAGATGTTAAATATCGACAAAATATGGAAAATGTTGAAAAAAGCTGAAAGAGGTTGACAAATGTTGAAACAATTCAAAATTGCTGAAAAAGTCGAGAAAATAATGAAGAAAGTTGGAAGAGTTTGAAGAAGTCGGAAAAATATATTCATATGGGATTTATTAGAAAAAGTTCAAAGGTTTAAAAAGTCAAAAGAATATAGAAAATGTGAAAAAAATCGAGTAGAAATACAAAAGTCGAAATATGCCACTTAAGGTATTTTACTTGTATGAGAGATACCACGTGTACCGGTCCTATTTCGCTCGCTTTTGATTCAAATATACCTTTTAGCAAGTAAACCATTTACATTAAATTTCATACTAATTGCTGCAATAATTCACTTAAAATAAAAGGGCAGGTGCCACGCCCACTGATTCAGTCTTATCAAATTTCATTTAATTTCAAAGCTTATAGCAAGGGACACGTCTACATAAAATTTTATGATGGATGGATTACTTTATTGTGGAAGATGCCACGCCCATTCGTTCTATGTGCCAAATTTATTTAAGTATGCTATCTGCCATATGAAATTTCGTATGTGCCAATTTCAAGTTATACGGAATCGAAATTTTCCATTGTTCAAAAGTGTCACGCCCACTTTTTCACTTTCGCCCACTTTTGGTACAATTCAAGAGGCATATGATCTGTATTCGTTCAACGAATTTCATACCCATATCATGGGTTACGAGTTAAGGCGCTATAAAAGTTTAAGCTTATTGCTGTGACACGCCCTTTTAAGAGTCTTTGAAAGCCTAAAACCTAGTCCAATCCTAATTTTTTTTACATGTGCACCAAATCACCAAGTTTCATCAAAATCTCTGAAAAATTTTTCGAAATTGGTTTGACGTTATTTACATAGAGCATGGGCGGTAAGTGTGTCCGTGAACCGATTTCTCACATTTTCACAAGCAAGCAATTTGTAAGAAGGTGTGACTAGTGTGCCACATATCTCATTGAAATTTCCCGTAAACGTGATTTCAGCAGACAGACAGACAGAAGGACAGAGCTAAATTGACTCAGAAAGTGATGCTGATCAAGAATATATATAGTGAATATACCCTCTGTGTAGGGTATAAAATTCGAGCAAAAAGAAACTATGTTCAAAATAAAATGAGTTTCTCTTAAAAAAGTGTACGTTGCACTAGACGCTTTCATTAACCCTAGAATTAATTCAATAATAATTCCTATCATATATTATTGTAAATCCCATAGAGCGGCCCAGGGCTCAACAATACAATAATGATATTCATCTAAGCGCGCAGGCTTGCACAAATGTGCAAATGGAAAACTTTGCGCGATGTGTTTCATGAACGCCCTTTCAAATATTTTGCGGAATTTGTGACAGTTGATGAGCATGTCATATTTTGTGAGAGAATCGTATGTGAAAAGAGAGCGAGAAATACAAAATTTTTGAACAATTAATTTTTACTGAGATAATCGTATGGGAAAAGAGAGTCGACAATTGGCCAATTAGTAGCGCAAATTTACGAAACAATATTATGGCGCAGATTTGCGCTGTTTGTTCAAAAAGCTTTCCATATGATTTTTGACGGTTCGTTTGCATAGGGTTCAAAAGTGCACAGTTTACGTGGGGTTTGTGCGTTTAGATGAATACCATTAATGAAAAAATTTTGTGTTATTAAATCTTAAGCGTGACTTCAACTGGCAGTTTGATATAAAATCTCATAAAAATTTGTCAGCTAAAATTTCAATTAAATTCAACCAGATATTGTGAAAACGTTCTTTAGCGTATCAGCCCACAAACTTTTGCTTAAGTATGAACTTTTTCCATACTTAACTTTTATTGAAGTAAATCAACAAGTAGAGGCTTTTTAGCCACTCAATATACTTCTTCATGACAAAAAGTGCTGTATTCTAAAAATTAATGCTAGCAATATTTTCGTTTTACATAAATAGACACGCGTATTCGCTGGACCACACGTACATAAATTTACTACATGTAACTAACAATTTTACAAATATCATGTTACTAAGAACATATAAAATGGCTATAAATATTATTATGGTGTTTAGTTTTAGTATGAATTCCAACAACTACAGTACGAGTATTTCAGAGAGATGTGATAAATTTTTTTATTGTCTACTATTTGTCTTGAACTCCATCTGGTTAAGTGTCTTTTACCCCTCTGCATCGCAGTGACAAATAAATCAATATTACTTTTATAACGCACTATACAATTGAACTTTACATATGGCAGTTACCCTAAAGACCGCCCCGGGCGATGACGTCAATTTGTTATGACTTTTACGTTTTTGTACAACAAAGAACGTCACAGATTTGTGTGCGTTACAAATTTATTTGCTTTTAGTCTTATCTTGGCTATCAAATTCAATAATGAAAATATGCGTCATCCAAGAACATATGCAATTTCACCACAAACAGCAATTCCATGTGTCGTGTCGAATTTGTTAATCACCCGCTTGCAAAACAAGTCAATACACTTTGGTTAAAAAAAACAAAAAAAAAAAGCTGTTACATTTACACTTGTGTATTAAGCCATATTATATTGAGTTAAAAGGGTTGCCTCCATTATCAACAAAGATAAATATATTATTAGAATTTCGTAATATCAATACACTTTGCACATTTTAACTGACACTGACACGAAAAAGTCTCCACGAGTCCACGGTAGAGTACATATGTGTATGTATAATCGATCTGGGTTTTAGCTTCAATGCACTTATTAGTTAGAAATAGGTTAATGCGAAAAATATCGTTTACAGTACTGTCGTGCTAATCCGAACCCATATAGTTTCGTGGTATGTCCGGATAGCTGGATTTGTCCGAAATACAGAAAACCCAATAATTATTATATCAACTATTTATATGTAGAGTGCATAGTAGAGGCGTATATGTTTGTATTTCATTCACTTTTTATGTTTTCATAAAGAAATTGCAATCATATAAGTAAGAAATAGATACATAAGGACTGTCCCAGAAAAAAACTTGCGCTTTTTATATTTTGTATTATACTCTACGTGGTAATCTTATAGGGTTAAAAAGACACAATATTTGTTCTATATAAAGTGACGTTTAATATGATCTACAACACTTGAAGATAGCACTTTTAATGACAAAGATATCTAACTAGCAATAAAAAGTTCGCTAACTGATTTTGTCCACATACCTGCAAAATTCATAACTAAAATATTCAGCTATATCAAAAATAGTTGGTGCATCAGAAAAAATTACCTTCACGGTTATTTCTAATTATAAGAAGGGTCTACCTGTTTCACGAAAAAAAGGTTCAGGCAGAAAACCAGAATTTTCTAACCCAAAGGTAACGCGAAGGTGAAGCGCCTTTTTAAGCAGAATCCCAAAATCTACAGTGCAAATGATAAAGGAGAAAAGTAAGCTAAAGACATACAGAGTTCAAAAAGTACCAGACCAAAAATAGCAAATTTGCCCAACTGTCCAGAGCTCCGCCCAATTGAGAGATATTGGGCTCTATTGAAATAAGATTTTCGAAGGAGTGGTAAGACTGCAAAAAATCCACAAGACTTCAGACTTAAGTGGAAAAAATCGTACCATAGTGTCGATGAAACGACTGGACAAAATTTAATGAAGGGCCTTACGAAAAAAGTACGAAATTTTTATAAAAAAAGAAATTGTTACTTAGTTTTTAGTTATTTATATTCTGAACACTAATAAAAAACGAAATATGAATAAAAAAATTACTGGGTATTTTTTATAACTAAAAAACAAAGCGCAAGTTTTTTCTGGGACAGTCGTTATATACATTCAATATTTTATGAACACTGTTTTAAATAAACAACGTGCTGGCAAAAACTCACGAGTATGAACATCTACTCAAAAAAAATCGCGTAACTTAACGAAATAAATTTTAAAAATTCAAATTTGACATGTTCGTGCCAGCGACAGTCTATTTGCTAACCAAAACATACTTTGACTTAGTTTTGTCCAAACTCTAAAAGGCAAAATTTCAAAAATGTGCGAATCGTAGATATGTCCGGGTTACTGGGAAGTCCGGATTAGCGAGTGTCCAGATAATGGCGACTGTACTGTAATTATAAAGTACAATTTATATCAGATCAGAAAGAGGCTCTGGTCGCTGAAAATCGATACAAAAAGTATGTCCAAGGGGAAAATTCAAAAAATATGCTTCGGACCTTATTATACACATTAGGAGGTAATGATTCCAAACATTATTGTTGCTTGTTTTTCAAAATATAATATACATTTTCGTCATCAGCCATATAAATCTAGCTTGAAAGATATTTTGAATCATCGTAAGTCACTTGTAATGCGCTGTAACCGCTTTTACAGCTAATTCAACGTGGTTTGTTGTACACAGGTGGACTTTAAAAGTCAGTGAATGTCCAGAAGCTTGTTAACCAAAAGAAACACATTTTGACTTGTAATACCGCTCGAACAAAATTCATCTACTCTTGAGTTGTTCGTACAGTAATTTGAATTATTTTTTTTTTTGGTGAAAATGATATATAATATTTACATATTTTATGTTCCTTAAATATTTTATTGAACTATATATTTTTCATTTTGGTTCAATACCTTTTGCCATCTCTCTAGCAGCAACATGATTACACGCAACATGACTTCTAACCTTTTATGACAAAAAACTGATCGAAGTAAGTAAATTTTGACGTCCTCATTTGGAGTAAAGGCTTTATCATTTAATAACTTAGTAGAGACCGAAAGGAGTAATAACCCGAAGCTACCAGATCTGGAGAATATGATGAGTGTGGTAGTCAGTGGCGTCAATTGAGTAAGGCTGAGGAGTGCATTGGCCCTCTCTCCCAAAGATCTGATACTAGTTATTATTCAATACATTAATTCAATAAAACCATCTATTAATGAAGGAATTATAATTCTCGCCCCCGCCTCCCAAAATTTGGTAAAGTGACACCACTGGTGGTAGTATATTCCATCCAAGCTGTAACAGCTTTTTAGCGAGTTGTAAAACTTGGTATGAGGGCTTGCATTTGCTTGGTGGAATACTATATTTTTTCTGTTGATGAATTTTTGTCTTTTCTGTTTGAGTGAATGAATCATTAAATTAGTTGTTGAGAATCAGAAATAATCATGGACTTGTCCGGTGCAAACTAAAAAAAAACCGATTCCCATGAAATCCCACTAAACATACAGCAGCACATTTTTTTAATGAATATCATCATCTTTTTTGCTCCATGATTTCTTAAGTTTGAAATTGTTGTAGATAATCCATTTCTCATCTCCAGTGATAATTCGCTTTAAAAATGGATATTTTTTTTGGAGTTTGAGAATCATAGACGTTGATGCGACGAACGAAATTTCTTTCTGAAGATTTGAAACTATACCAAGGCTGATAATGAAGACCGAATTCGATAAATTTTATCTCTCAACGCTCTCACGAGTTGTTGCTTGGCGGTTTGCCTCAATCAATACCTTTATTTTGTATTCCGCATCTTCAACCGGCCTTACAGAACGTGATGCATATTCAAAATCAAAATTTGCCGAAACAAAATTTTACAAACCAGTTTTTGCATTTTTACCTTTTCAATTGCAAAATAAGGAAAATATTGTGAAAATGCTGCTTTCAACTTTCCATATTTGATAGGGCGTCAAACAAAAACTATACCGCTCAATCAAACAAACTTTTTCGCCAGCAAACCTTACTATATCAGCTGTTAAAATATATAGATAATGAAAATGTGGCTTAAGTGTGAATTTGGCTGTGAAAAAATACAAGTCCTCTGTTGGGGATACAACGAAATAACTTTCCAAACTACGAAAGCCGTTTAATAATTCCGTGAAAATAAAACAAGGAATAATTATTGCAGCAAAAAATTGTTTTATTTCTAAACATAGTCTCCATTTAGCTCGATATACTTCGTTCAACGTTCCTTCAATATTTCGATCCCATACTTTTCGGATCCATCCTTTTCGGACGTTTTCGAAAGGTCCTCAAAATAGGCATCTGTTTCGGTGATAAGCTCCTCCTCTAGGTGGAGAATCTCTTTCCGCCGAGCCATTTCTTCAGGTTTGGAAACTGAAAATAGTCGCTGGTGGCCAAATCTTTAGAATATGCTGGATGACGAAGCAATTCGTACTTCAGTTTATTGAATTTTGCCATGGCCTTTGAATCAGTGTGAGCAAACGCGGCTCCACACCCGTTCGTCTGAAATGCCTACGACCTCAATGATCTCGCGCATTTAACTCTGCGATCGGCCAACACGATATCGTGAATTTTAGTGACCATTTTTGGTGTGGTGACCTCATTTGGGCGTCCATAACGTTCGGTGGCACTTGTGCTTGTACGACCGCATCGGAATTCAGTAAACCACTTGTGAATCATTCCAATTGATGGTGCAGATTCATGCATACCCGTACCTAAAATATTTTCATAAATTTTACAACATCTTTGCCAATTTAATTTAGTTCAGAAACCATGACTTTGTTTATTTGATCTGAATTTTTAACGCTCCTTAATTGGGTTCCATCTAATTTTTACATCTCTACTGTTTATATAATATATATGTCATGTTCTAACTAAACGCATATGCTAACGTACGCATGTCTTTACATTTCAGGAAATATGTTGCAGTAGTCTTTTGAATTTCTAAGTGATCTAACACACACACAATATATGATAGGAATTCACTTACGCAGAAAAGTCTTACATCTCTGAACGTACAGACCATGACAATATTGAATGGCACAGGAAGATAAGCCGACAAAGAGATTATGGTCAAGTTGGCAAACTCTAGAACACGCTTTCAAGAGCACGAGTTTATTTTTTAATTCTTTCGAGATGAACATGCGCCAATAGAACGATTGTTGTTGCATTCTAGACCGAACGTACACAAGCGATCTTTAGAAAAAAACAAAAGAATAAAAAGAATCCAAATATCAACATTTGTGCAACCAAAGACATTAACGTACCCCGCAACGCAGCAAAGACGCGGAAAGAACGAAGAAAACCACATCTGTTCAGCTATAAACAAGGAAATAAGAGTACTTGACTACACCGATCGATCGATCGATCGATTGGATCGTACTATCAATTGACAAACATGCAAAGAAATACTCGATGGTTGCAACAAAAACTACAACAACAACATTAACAACAAAAAGCGAACAACAAACACATAGAGTCTATCGATAGTGATCTGCAACAACGGGAGAAATAACGCAGACGACAACGACAACGACAACGACAACAACAGAGCAACAGCCAGTGTTTCGTTGATTTCGTCGACAATTGCGACAACAACAACAACAACGACGGTGATCGAAAAGTGATCAATGCTTGTAAGTTTGTTTGTTGCAACAAGTCAAAGTCAGCAAAATGTATTTTTACACAAAAAACGTGAAGAAGAGCATCGAAATCGGGAAATTTCTTGATCGTCAAATAAAGTCGCGAAGAGCATGAATGCAAAAGCACAAAATAGAGAAGAAATCGATTGATCGATAGACGCTACAAGTACACAGATACATATACCTACTTCACTTTGCATGAATCACAATTTGAAAAGTTGGCAAAAAACTTAACTTTCCAAGACAGTTAGTTCAGCCAACATAACGAACGACACATTCAGAAATCACAACAATATAACAGGGGAACAGAGCGGAGATCTCTGCGCAAAAAAGAATTTAGGTTCGTGTACTAAATAAATTACATTCCATTATCCGTATTTGTGGTTCGCAGATCATTTCATTGCTGATGATATTCAAAGTTCCATTCGATCATTTGAACAACAATCTTACACACGCACACAATCATAAACATATGTCATGACAAGTGATATCGCCTTTCAGAACTAAGGTTTGTCACAGAGATATCTTCATTTAGATAAAATTATTGCAACGATTTAGAAATGGATTGAATGAGATTGAAAATCAAATCCGAAAACAAAACTAAAAGTAAATGTACCAAAAATTAGCTTTCTTTGCGATCTCTTCCTTAGTAATTTTGCACAAATTGCCGACAATAAATTGTTAGACTCTTAGCTCATCTTGGTGGATAAAAGCAGAAATGCGACAAAAAGCAAGAAATCATTTATGTAGCAGTGTTGAAATTTATTGAATAAATGGTGTTTAGAGAAATGTTCGTAAATATTGTGCACTTTTGAGCATTGAGTGGTGAAATTAACACAACATAACTTGAAGAGTTAATGTATTAGAAAAAGGACAGCAACAAAGTATTTTATTTAAATTAAAAAAAATATCAATCTAAAGTATGAAGCTGACATCGATCCATAAAAGTGAGTATTGATTTTGTGTATTAAAAATAATAGGATAAAAACTTTAGATATTTCCTAAAAGCTTGCATATTTTGATACTTTATTATTATGATTTCTATGAAGGGTATTGATAATTGTTATCGAAATTAATTAAAATACAAAGCTTAGGCTCTGGTAAGCTGATTAGTTTTTTTTCAGCTATTTTATATTTTAGCAATATAAAGGCTGAGTTCCTAAGCGTCAACAAGCAAAGCAGTGTTACGCTTAGCATACTGTTTCGAAACAAAGCAACCCTGGAATCAAGTTGCTTTGTTCGAACGCACTGTCTTAATATGACGTTTAGGAACAGCTGTTTTCAAAGCATCACTATAACAAATGGCGAACTCTGTTGCAAAAAAGATTTTAGTTGCTAGCACTTATTAAGCATATTATTTACAAATATTTTTATAAAATGTCACTAAATCACAGAAAGTAAAATTTACCTGTTTGCTCTGCCATTGTGAATTTCGCGAATTAGCTGTGCATCACAAAAGCATCATCAAGACTAGCAATGCGCAGTTTGCTTTTTTCTGCGCATCATAAACAATCGATTGACGTTTAAGGACACATGACATTGTAGTATTAAAAAAGGTTACATTTAGGAGCACGTGATATTGTGTGACTGAAATGCAACTGACTTTTAACAATTCAGCCATACTCATCGTCACTTTAATGCGTACCGTACTAACGCATGTAACGCATACATAAGAGGCGTGAAAAAAATTCGCATATCATTGGAATTTTATTTTGCTATAAGTAGAAAACACATAATTTTTTTTTCAATGTGATTTTTATTCGAAAGTACAATCTTTCCGGTTAATCATAGAATAATATTTCATTCAAAAGACTTCGTGGGCTAGCCAATCCAATTTTTCAGTACATTTTCATCAGTACATTTTCATCGATATTTCAAAAAATATCGACCAATTTTCTGAGCTGTAGGCATGTAACTAACTTTCTGTCATAATACGAATGACATCAGAGTTGTCACACTCAAAAAAACCCAATAGCTCAAATTCCCAGGGGTAGATGGACCCTTTTTCACTCTGAGTCTGTCGATGTTGCCATATTAAGTTATTCCAGGAATCCGAGGTGGCTTAAATTTAATGAAGTTTGGTATACCTGTTACCACGTCGATTGCAAGTCGTGTGATTGTAAATAAGTGAAATCGGTTTACCAGCACGCCTACCGCACACATATGTATGTCTAAGCCTCCCTCGGGATTTTTTTGCTATCCAAGTATGTCAAATCGTGTATGGTAACAATAAAAGGATGCTATATCTACTCAGTGCTCTATTTAAGTAATGCAACTAAACCAAAGTTTCGAATAAAAATCTGACATATTTGGACAGGAGGGTTAAAATATGTCTTTCGCCTGGATTTCGTTTACGTAGAAATGATCTCCAAATGATAAATGTTGTATTTATAGCTTAAAGTGCTATAAAATTAAATATCAAACTGCTGCATAAAGTCACGGTTAAGGCTTCGCGGGACATTGAGTAAATAGTCCTTAGCTAAACAAGTCATTAAAAAATTCACTAAAAAGTGCAAAGCCGATGAATAAAAATTTGAATGAAAATTTTAACCAGATATCTTTAACATTACGCTTCTCAGAGGCGACAATAAAAGTCGGACTTTACTAAACCTTAATTACTTCGATAAACGAAAGATGTTCCGCTTGGCCAATTATGGCAAATAAATCGACAGCAAAATAGTGACAAGACACAAAGAAAATAATACATGAGAAACAAAAAACAGCAATGACAAACGAATAAAAACAAGGTGTGTAACTGTTCTTCATCAATATGTATGTATTTGTTTTTACCTTTACTACTACGAGTAGGTACTACCTACTGCATTCGCCACTATATCTGAGTAAACATGTAAATCGGTTTCTTTATGTCTGAATACCCTACACCATATCTTATGGACATCTTAAACTATCAATTTTTTTTAATCGTTTCCAAAGTTGGGGATGATGAAAACTATGTCCCTTCTACCACAAGACAAAATATTTGCAAGAGAAGAGACTAAATTACGCTTTGTCAATGGCATTAAATTCAAGTGAGTGATTGATCTTCATTTTATACGCTGCCTTGGCATCTTGAGTTGTAGCTGATGTCGTATGGAATAACGTTTTGCCATTTAGAATCTTAACTTTTAGATCTTTTAAGTACTCCAAACAAAAAATCTAAACGCTTTGTCTTAAAAGAAAAAAAAAGCTTCAAAAGTGATGATTAGAGTAAAGGAATAGGAAGTGTATTATACCACCGAAATAATTGACATATTCACAATTTTATATTGCTGAGTATTCCAGCAATAGTCAAGAACTCTCAAATTAGCAAGGGCATATGCGCTAATAGACCGAAGTATTATCGGTTATGGTTTCATGTTCTAGCACGGTTTGAGATACCTGAGATTAGCATAACTAGGGCTAAAAGTTCCCGTCTGAAAGACTGAGATGTACTCTATCCCAGATTTCTGGATATTCTAGCCTATTCAAGAAGTCTGAGCTTGTCTGTTCAGGTCGCCTGATATTTGCTTAAATTCTAAGCATGATGTGAGCCGCGGTGTGTCATAAACGCATACATAATACCTAAATTTGGTTTCATCAGAATGTTTAAAAATTATCTATAGAACTTGACCAGAATAACCCCATGTATGACAAGGTCAACGCAATCGGTGACTTGTATCACTTTCCGTATAATATCCAAAATCTTGATAACATCCGAATAAGACGCCATATTGCTTCGTTAAAAAGAAAAACTTCCCTTGAGTCATTAACATAACTCTCCACAGAACATATGGCCAACTCAAATCTCTTTCAACGTGCATTGTTAGATCTTAGTGCCTTCCATTCTCCATAACATGTCCCCAAAACAGGTATTTCCTGTTCTAGCGGTAGTTTGCACGATGATCTAGGATGGCCGTGTTTTCTGCTACCTTAAGAGTTCCACTCCAATGCTTACCGGCAGACTTTGTGAATTTCACCAATAATAAGTTATGCCCACTACCACTACCAACGATAAATATGTATTACCTATCTGTATACGTGCACGCTTTTATACGCTCTGTAAGCGCCTTCTCGTTCTCATTTTGAGCTCTTTGAGCCTCTGCCTGTCATGTCTTTTTGCAAAATATATTTTATATTTATGTTCTTTACGAGTATTCAGAATTATTTAGTATTTAAAAATTATCACACGAACATCCACGAAAATAAACTGTTTTCGAGTTTAACAATGATAAATCTTAAAATCATTTACAATTTTTAACATATCACTACTAAATAAAAATTTCTTTCATACTCTGATCGAAGTCAAATCAGTTTTAATATAAAATGTAATATGTGCTGATGTGTTACTTGGTTTTGGGCGTTGTGACATACATAAATTGGGTGCTATGACCTTCCCAAATCTGAGCGAAACATTGCATATTTGAGCTATGCATATAGAGCCCTAGGCTATTTCGCGGTAACACTATAAATTATTCCTTGCACCCCTTCTTTTTTTTAATATTTTCTGGGATTATCTCACGAGAGGTGAAATCTGTGAAACATACCGGTCAGTGGCCGGCTAACGACATTTCAAAATGTTCTGTTTTAATGAGCGAGAGATGGGGGCTTACAAGCGAAGTAGTTCAATCCCATCCATTTTTTGCATTATACTTTTTTGTATCGTAAATGTTCACGTACCAAGCTTGGTAGCATTTTCGCTTAGTTTATTTTCGTAGTATGGCATTTTAAAATTTTTTTACTTAAAGGAACGTTGTCGTGCTCACTTGGCTTTCTTTAAATAGTTTTCTCAGGATACCATTGCAAAGTTTTTGTTTTACTGGAGTTGTCATGCCCATTTCGCCATTTTTTTTAGAACTTGTTTCGTTGCCAAACATTTTCGTACTGAGATTCCTAAAATTTATTTGAATAATTTTCTTAGCTTAGTATATGGGAGCTATTAGGTGTCTTGTCAATGGCCAATGATTGCTTATGTAACTGTGGCTATTATTTTAAAAATTCAGTTCCTTAAGCATTTAAATGGCAATTTTGTAATCGTTAGAGTAGTTCCAGAGGTTGCCTCTGAGACATTAAAATAATTCACAGTGTTTCATTATGTAGTACTTAGTAGTATAGATATAGACACGATTAATAGCGCATTAACTTAACAAGAAGACCGACGTGTTTCTATATGATAGGCATTAATTTGACTTAAAAGCCCTTTAATATTGAGAAAAGTCCAAAGTACAAATCACGTTTTTTGTTGTTATTTTTTCTTTTTTTGCTTGGCTGGCTGGTTCGATCGGTTTCTGATTCCAGCAGCGCGTTGCATTACGATACGAAGTGAAGCAAAACTTCAAGACGTTAAAAAAAAAAAAATTAAAAACGAGACAAAGATTGCTAAAACTAATGCAGAATAATTTTGGTTCATTCTTAACATTGTTGAATTAAAAATCAAGCGTTTTGCCAAGCTGAATGCCACTTATTTTGTGGCACAATTACAGTCATAATTATTTTGTAATATTGACATTCTCAACATACATGTAAACGGTTAATCGTGGAGCACCCGTCTTCTATCATAATTGAAGGCATTATTATGGTTAAGGCCAGCGCTGTTTCTTCTCACATAGAAGATCGAGAAGTAAATTACACAAGTTGACAATATATGATCAAACCTCTGATTCTGTAACCCAAATATACTTGTCGCACTGAAATCTAACCCGAGGTCAAAATTCCTCTGATGGTTACGGTTTTCCAGATATTTTAACTTAAATGCGCGGATTCCGCGGTTTCTCGAGATATGTGAGGTTATATTACATCAAAAACATTAATGGATCCCCATGGAATTATTTTCTCTCTTCAAAATTTATTTTAAATTATAACGATATCCTTTTTATTCTCCGAAATATCGTAAGTTACAATTTATTGGACGTTATTCTGTCTTACTGAAACTTACGTAGGTTTGTATGGAGACTTGTAAATTTCAGAGAATAAGAAAAATATTTATGTATTATATAATAATTCAAACCGTATTTTGAAAGGAAAGAGTAGTTCTCTTGGACGCCATTAATAGCTTGAATAAAAAAATTAATTTCCGATGTAATTTTGGCTAAAAATCTTGAAAAACTATGATTTTTGCACTATCAGGCCGTTATGGTTCCTACAAAAGCAAACTTCAACTAATCAAACTATTTTGTTTTATTAGTTATGTGAAAGAAAACTAAATTTGAAACATAGAATCCCGCCACAAAATTCATGTTGATCGGTGTGATGAATAGAAGTCGCTTTTGTGTAGACCTCAAAGTTCAACTCTTTTCGTTTTGGAAAGAATGCCCATATTGTGCATAGTATAGTTTAACATATATTTAACTTAAGTTTTACCACTTTAAAAGGTAACAGATTATCATCGACAAACAAAGGGCACAGCCATAGCAGTGTTACAGACTGCATGCCATAGACAGTCCCTGTCCCTTTTTTCTGCTGACCTCATAGAGGTAAAATTCTAAGGGTAAAAGGGTACTGAATTTTAAAAGTTTCACAAAATATACTTTAAGTTTTTACCTTGTGTTAGCCATGTCACGTTAATTCTTAGTTCAGAAATACCTTACCGCAAAAATTGTTGCAATAGATCGCTTAAAAGTCCGTTTGCCCTTTTTTCGTGTATCCGAGGTAATCCCATCAAATTCCATTTATTTTAAAAGTTTGCTGGTATATCATTTTGATATCCACACCACAGGCGAGCCTGGAAATTATAATGCATCTTGTTCCTATTGACCTATATATCAGGAATACGATGGCAAAGAAGGTTCTTAGGTTAAAAGATTGTAACAAGTTTCTAAGTTCTGGGTGTCATGGGCCTATGTCGGAGGATATACAGTGGGAACTTCGTCCTATGGCGAGTGATTACCAAATACCATTACTTGACTTCGATACTGTCTACAACATCAACTTTCCAACAAGAGAAGAATGGAACTCTGTCACCGTCCTGGAAGAAAGGGACCTAACCATCTTCACGGATGGATCCAAGATGAAATTTGGCGTTGGAGTGGGTATTTACTATGGTAATATGGGCATGGAGATGTCTTTCAGACTACCTAATTTTTTTATAAAGGGTGTTTTTTTTAGAGGTATAGAGCTTCGAATTGAAATAAAACACAAAAAAATCGTTTTAATGTCCATCAATTTGGCTTTATTGGAAGGATAAGTTTATGCCATTAATGTTTAAATATGATTTCGGGCATGTGGCCGTCGCGGCTGGCTCGAATAAAGCCAATTCTACAGGTCCAATTTTGAACCACTTTTTCGAGCATATGGGGCCGTATGTCGGCAATAACGCCACGAATATTGGCTTCCAAGTCCCCTAACGTTTCTGGTTTGTTGGCGTAGACGAGTGACTTCACATATCCCCAAAGAAAATAATCCAATGGTGTCAAATCACACGATCTTGGTGGCCAATTGACAGGTCCATTCCGCGAAATTATGCGCTCATCGAATGTTTCCTTCAATAAATCGATTGTGACGTGCGCTGTGTGGCATGTAGCGCCGTCTTGTTGGAACCACAACTCATCCACATTCATGCCATCCAATTCGGGAACAAAATAGTCGGTTATCATGGCTCTATACCGGTCTCCATTAACGGTAACTGACTCTCCATCATTATTTCGGAAGAAGTATGGCCCAATGACTCCACCAGCCCATAGAGCACACCAAACAGTCAGTTTTTGTGGATGTAATGGCGTCTCAAGGGTCTCATGTGGATTCTCTTCACTCCAAATGCGGCAATTTTGCTTGTTGACGTAGCCATTCAACCAAAAATGAGCCTCATCACTGAACAAAATTTTGCGATGAAAATCAGCATCGAGATCAATCTCATTTTCGGCCCATACACCAAAATCACGACGCATTGCATGGTCTCGCGGCTTTAATTCTTGCACAAGCTGGATCTTGTAAGGTCGCAAGCCAAGATCTTTGCGCAAAATCTTCCATAAAGTTGATGGACAAAGCTCCAATTGCTGTGCACGGTGGCGAATCGATTCATTCGGGTCCTCTTCAACATTTTGCTCTACAGCGGCAATTGTTTCTTCGGTGCGCACTGTTCGACGTCTCTGCGGATGCGTATTATCACATAGAGTAAACGTAGTGCGAAAACGATCCATGGTTAACCGAATTAATTGCTCTGATGGACGATTATGTCGACCATAAAATGGACGGAGCTTGCGGTAAACTTCGCGAACTGAACCATTATTTTCGAAATAAATTTGCACGATTTGCAAGCGTTGTTCTTTTGTCAACCTGTTCATGATGAAATGGCAAACCAAACTGAACATAAATGACATTAGAGTTGCCAGATTTGACCATAAAATGCCAGTTTTATCTCTATTCGAAAAACAAACCTCTAAAAAAAAACACCCTATAGTTTTTCAAACTGAAATCTATGGTACAGACCAAGCCGCACAGGTAATACGGAACGGAGCTTGCTCCCTCCATTATTGCCATATACGTCAGGCAGCGATCAAAGCAGTGAACGCCAAAATTGATATGTAAAACACTGCAGGGAGTCACTTCGTTCTATTCGACAGCATACTTTAGAGCTCTGTTGGGTGCCCAATCGTAAGAGTATTCGGAAATGTGAAAGTTAACTAATGTGCCAAAATAGTTTGGATACAATCGGAGAATAAACAAGCGCTGGCGTAACTACACTATCGAATAGTGGACATAACCAAGAAACAATTGAACAGACGGGTTGCAGAACGTCTCGATATATGCGACCTAAACTGAACTTAGGAAGGAAACAAACTCTCTTAATGTTCAGCAGAGGAGAGTTAAAAACTGTTGTAGCAGTACTGATAGGGCACTGTGTTATTGGAGTTGTACAGACGATAAAGAGGATGAAACGGTTAAACATATACTCTGCGAATGCTCGGGGTTAATTATGGAAACGAACCAAATATATTGGATCTGCGTTAATTGTTGGTCTTGAGGAACTCGCCGAGTTGCAGCTTTCCATAATCCTCAACTTCACCAAAACTTCTAGGTAGTTCGCGTCCATTCAATGAGATAATTTAATGAAAAAGTAGGGGACTACATAAACGTATGTATGGACTATATATATATAATGGGTAAACTGCCTTCGAGTGTAACTTGCCACATTTTATTAAAATCGCTCTATCTTTATTAAATTTTATAAAGGTAACTCATTTGTTTCTCTTACGAGAACTCTTTCAAAGAGTCATATGTCAATTGCGAGAAAATTGAACCAAACGTTTCAATTGTTGGATAGTGCCGTACCTACTTTTTCGATTACTCCCACTTTTAGCATAGTAAATTATATTTGTCATTGACATTCGCTTACCAAACAGACATATTAATGTCTAAACTTTAGAGATTTTTCGTACGCCTCTAAAAGGCTAATCTAACATGAAATCTAGTCCAATCTAAAATTTGATTTAATTTCATAATGCATTATAATAAATAGCTTGAAACAGGTATATAATGCCAACAAATTTCATCAAAATGACGTTTCACGTTTTGAGAAATTCAGGCTTGAAATACATTTTTTCTGCTACACCTGTTGGTTCGGTTTTTAAACCTTCAACTTCATCTTTATTATTACGTACCGGAAGTGTTCTCAAACTGACCTGTTTTGGCCGGAGGCCCCTGTCATTTTGCGAGTCTTGCCATCCTATTGCTACACCGCTGGTCGAACTGCAATTCAAATTGACTGACCACTTTACATATTTAGCGCATTCAATTCGTAGACTCTTTCTGATTCACGAGAAGGTAATTACGTAAATTTTGCTTAGTAAAACTAAACCATTTTTTAGATGGCCACATGGGCTTATAGCATCCATCACTGGCTAAAGTGTATTCACCTTAAAGGAGTTTATGTTGAAAACTATACCTCAATATTTGATTATCTACAAATGTGGTCGAAATTCAATTTGTTTGGAGATAAAAACCGTAACATACACGTTTTTGAAATAAAACTTTACCACTGTATGACGCTTGTAGTGCAATTGTTTCATTCCGCGATCTTCGATGATCTTTTGCACATGCATCGCAATACCCTTAGGTCTGCTAGATGCGGATATGTATACAGAAAGCCTCCTACCTGCCTACCGCAATAAGTAATGTACATATCTTTGAGATACTAAGATATTGAGATGTTGGTTTTTAGCGATTTATGATCGTCGTTCGATTTTCTTGTACTTCACCCATGACGACGATCTTGTACGAGCACTTAAGCCATAATGTTGTTTGTTGTTATTTAAGCTGTTATTGTTGTTGTTGTTGTTGCTGTTGTTACACTGGGTGATCGACGAATATCAAGTTGTGTACGCGCACACGATCGCAGATATCGGTACACGGTTCTTTTCTGTTTTGGCACCTTTAATAAATAACGTTAAAGCTAAAGCGGCAGCGTTCGAATGATGAAAGAACGCTTTGACAACGAACGCACCATTTCGGTTGGTCTATTCTTTCTTTTGTTTCGCCAACACAGCAACGTCATCAAACATCAAGCAAATAAACAAATATTTTATGACTTAAATATTTGCTGGCGCCATTTGTTTATTGTCTTCCTGCCTGGGATTAAGACCGCTCAACGCTAGCACTCACTCGTACTTCATGACTGCGTGAAATGTACGTAAATCTGTTGATTTTAATTACCACCGTCAAGTTACAAAATTGCACGACGTTTTGGCTCAATTGATTTTAGAGTTTATTTATTGTTGTTGGTTTTCTTTTTGCTTCGACTAAAGAAGACTGAACGCTGATTGGAATTTTGTTTTGATGTGAAGAAATATTGTTAGTTTCTTTTACAAGGCTGTACATAGATATTTATCTGATAGAAGACTTTTGGCTCTTGTAGAATTAAGCCAGAACTTTACAATTTTAAATAAATGTCGATGATTTTAAGAAGCTGAATAAATAGAGCAACTAACCAAAGGACCCATTTATCTGTTTTCTTACTGTGGCGATCATCTGATCTGATTTTATGACATTTCTGCATATGAATATGATTTAAGCTTAACAAGCACCGCTTCTGGCTTGGATATAGCGTAATCTAGAAGCCCAATTTTCATCTATTTTTAAAGTGTTTGGTACAGTATCTCGGTAATAATACGGCGATCCTTGATTTCCGAACTGTCTAACTTCAGTATCGTATCCACATTTGCCTTAGACTTTACAAATTTCCGCAAGAAAATTTCTGAGGTGTCACATCACGCGAAGTTGATGGACTCCCAAGAGTTCAAGTGAATTTAAATTTGAAGTCTTTTGTGTATTTAGTAAACTCGAATTTGCTTATAATAATGATTTGATGATGGTTCTATGATGAAATGGTAAACCTAAATGAGTATAAACAATATCAGTATTGCCAGATTTGATGATTTTATGGATTTTTAATTCCAGTTAGAAAATACGACACCCTAATAAAAAAACGCCCTGTAAAAATATTTATGAATACAAATTGAGTGTTCCTACAATTACGGCTCGAATCTATGCAGCCACCTTGAGTTTCGTTTTAGGTTCTGCACTTTTGGCAATCATCACAATAATGCAATTGATTGTTGTAGTTCTTTTGGTTATTTTTCTTAAGAAATACCATGTGTCTGGTTTAAAGTGCCATAAGTGGCACATTTTCGTGGTTCACTCTTCACAATTGTTTGGTCAAAGCGACTTTGCACCAGAGCGTAATATAAAGAGTTTGAGAGATGAGAAAGGACTTCGGTGTTTTATGTTATCTTAAATTGGCGCATGTTAGAAAATAATCTACAATATGCGCCGTTTTTTTAAAAGAAAATGCAATATTCAATCAGTCACCAGAGTTTTCAATGATGTCCACATCAATATCCTAATTACGGTAGAAAGAAGCTTTTACCTTCCTAGATTTTCATGTATTTTGTTCTACCGACTTTTTGTATGTCTTCAAACCAGGTTTTCTAAACAGGTTGAGTTACTTCAACATTTACCTTCGAGTGGTAACCATACCACATATTCTGGTTAAAAAAATCTTTAAAACCCTTAGGATCTAAAACTTTATCAATTTTTGTTGTCAAAACGCTGACCTTTTTGTCGATAGTTGAATTGCTCCAGATATATTCGGAATCTGGAACAGCTTCTAGAGCATTTTAGGCTCGAATCTTAAATTACCTGTATGGTATAGAATACCAAATTGTCATAGAGATCATTATTGGATTTTGATCTCTTGAACTATAATACATTTTAAGCATCGTATATTCAACGTTTCTCATGTCGCAGTGGATGGAGCTATCTAGGATTGTTAGAATTTCTGACGCTAAGAATATGCGATGTGCAACAATATGTCTCATCAACATCTTAATCCTGGGGAACAAGTTGTAATTGGTGCTGTTGAAAGTACTGCTGGTGTACCTAAACAATTAGTGCTTTTCTTTATGCTACAAGAAGTTTTGGATTTTTCTTCACGGGCTCTGAACAGAAAAGGTATGAGAATATTTATTTGGCCGTAGGGTAGTTAAGTTCACATATCACAATGCGATAATTTTCCGCTCAGAATTTATGCCTTTCACCCAAACGGGACATTATATATCATTGAAAATGTTTTACTTTCGTCTTTTCACCGCAAATTGCTTGCGCAAGCTTACTTAGTTTTAACAATCCGTGTGACGACCCTAAACAAATTGTGTCGGCAAATCAAAATGGAGCAATACACTATCTTAAAATTCTAAGTTAAATCAGGCATTAACACCAAAAAAGTGTACGAATAGTTGCAAAAAGTACGATGAGTGCTGAGAAGCCGATGAGAAGCTGGGCAACATAAACGTTTTCGCGAAATCGTGAGTTAAATGAAGACGTTGACCGAGAAACTAAAAAAACACGTCAAAGAGTATCAAGAATCAAAGCAAAGCTGATCGCCTTCTACGATAGCAAGGATTTAGTGTATCACAAGTTCCTTCCAAGTGGCCAAACAATGACGGCAGTGCTCTACCATGAAGATCTACCAGTGTTGGCACAGACGGTACTTTAGTACCAAAATTGATGCTATTTTCATAGCTAAAGCACCATGGTACACTTCTGCAGAAACCCATATTTTTTAATACTATTTCTTTCAAAAATTTTCGTTTGTTTCAAAATCTATGTGAAGCATAGCAGGAAAGACGAATTCAATATTCAATAATTCCAATTCTTAAAATTTTGATTCCCAAGAAAGAATTTGATCTCCCAGAGCAACTTAACACGGATTTCATCTTGCCACGATGATATAAGAAATTTATCAATAACCGATTGTTGGTATGAAAAAAGAAGGTTGATTAATAGTTTCCTATGAATAGTGCATATATTTACCATTGTTATAAATTAGGCTACGATACGTACACAGATCATATGGTCTCTTTTTCATGATAATATCAGATCTAGAATTTAATGAACACAGCATTTCAAATATATCGCCGTTGTTACTTCCATGATAAGTTAATGACACTTAACGTATTTCCAATTAATTGGGTAAACGAGTATGTGACGTATGAAGAGACCATTGCGCCAAAAAAGGGCAAAAAACTGTAATAATAATGATTTGCTGACGCTTAAAACTTCATTATTGTCGTCGATGCTGTATACCACCATGAAGTGCTAACGCAAGTTTGTACGACGCACGTTTTACACTTAGTCGCTATCAAACACAGGCGTATGTACAGAATGAAATTCAAGGGCGTAAGGTGGCTGTCTCAACATATCAGTGAATAGGTGTGCAACAAATTAATCAAACTTAGCAAATAGCAAACATAGATTTGAAGAAAGCAGCAAAAAATTATTTTCTTTTCCATGCCAAAAAGAATGTTGTGCTGAAAAGATTAAAATTTTTTCCCTGCTCAAAAATACGCCACTGCGTTAGCCTTCCGAAAGGTGTTGCACTGCATATGGTATAAAGCAGGTAAACTAATAACAGGGTTTCCCTTATTGCAACCTGAACGTTGTCTCGCCCTAATGTCGCCAGTCGGGCATAGACTGTGACCAGTGTAACCAATAACGCAACACGCACTTACGTATAACAGCAACACTGCCAATTATTGCGTGTCACAGAAACTCCAACTTAAAATTAACCCAATCAGTGCATAGTTTTTGGTCAATGACCATCAATTAATGTGATATCGTGATTGCTTGCTATTGGCTTAGCAGCGCCATTGGCGTCAGTTAGCCATAGTGTCCTTTTTCTATGATATTCCATAAGATCTTAATAAGCAGATTTAAAACATTCGTGTTGTTCAAATAAAATAATCAAATATGGTATATAAATGTATATTTAAACGGAAGCACTTACAAAGCGCTTCGGATGTGCTTCAAGGGAAGCTTTTAGCTTAATACCATCACTTCAATAGATACTTATTATCGATGTCATGATTGTGAATTTAAAGGTTTTGCTCAATATTTGCCATGACTTTATAGACTTATAGATCCACTGATTGGTTGAAGCCAGATAGAACCACATTTGTATTTATATTTGGGAGGCTCAAAAAGGAATCGCTGAAAAAAAGTGAAAAAATGTTATCGAAAAATCCTAATGTTTTTTATCACATAATTTATCCAACTACAATCGTACATACAACAAAATCATATAGAACAAAAATTATCACAACATAAGTAAGTAAGATATTGCCTATGTGTATGTACTGACATGCCCAACATGGGGCATTGCAAGTCAAAACGAAAGGAGCTGACCTTCTGATTTCCAATTTTGCTAATTTTTTTGTTTTGTGTGTTACTTGATTTCTTTTATATTTCGTCTTAAAACGAACCCTTGCTTCGCGTATGAAAAATAAAACATTTACTTTTTAAGTAATTTTTATATCTGTGGACATTGACTTTACGAATAAAGTTGTTCGTACCTTCTCTAGTGTTCTTTTTCTCTTCAAGGAGTATAGGGCCTCCACATAACTTTTGCATCGTGCACAATATCTAGCGAGTGCCTTTAAATCCGTCAAAAATTTTCGCGATTCTTGTATTTTTTAATCTCGCGAACGATTTAATGATGATTAAGGGTGTTGGATTCTTAAGTATATGTTAGGAATTAGTTAACTTTTCGAAGCGAAATCTTTGAATTTTTGATCTTTTATATGGTAAATGGTGTTCTGGGTTAAACTTAAAAATTGGCTAAAACTCAAATTTCGTTTGTTTAATTTTTATTTATTTTGCAATTCACAAATGAAACAAAAAAATTGTATCAAAACTAATTTCAAATAAAATTTCAAAAATTCAGAAAAGTACAAAATATTGGGATCACATTTTGCTTTTCATTAATTTTCCACTGTGTTTTAATTCCGATTTGAATATAATGAAAAACAAGTTAAGGTCTTATTTTTGGGCTCGCCAAAAAATAAATACCCTACATCGCGTCAACTAAATGAACCCACATTGAATTTGATAACATTTACTTAAATAGCTCTCTGTGTAGCGTTTTGAAGCTTATGCTTGTATGGCAGGTGCCATGCCCACTTTTCGAAATTCGGCAACTTTTTTGTCACATGCTTGGCTGAACCATTTTTTTGTAATATACTGATGTGTTAAATTTGGTTTCATCACTTTAAAGAATTGTCTTAGTAAAGCATTTTAAGTTTTCTTTTCTGTGGTAAGCGCCACGCAAACCGATTTCGCTAAGTTCTTGTGCAGAGCTTGGGAACAGAGGCATACCGTGCATATCGGGTGCCCGGGGCAAAAATTTACTTGCTACCCCTACCGAACAAATTGTTGTTTTTTTTTTCAGAAAAAAAAAAATTATTTACCTCACTAAAAAAAAAGAAATCCTCACTTTTAACATTCAAAATCTCTACCAAAATAAAATTTATTTCACTAAAGCTTCGAAAATTTCCACCTACACATTTAAATTTCCTACATCGATTTAGTTTCATTCACTGAAAAAAAAAGGTTCTCAGTTTTGACTTTTAAGAAACCCGAGCAAACTGAGATATATTTTGCCGCCCCCAACTCTTGCGCCTGGGGCGGCCACATCCCCCCAACTCTAGGTATGCTACTGCATGGGAAATGGCACGCCCTCTCGTCGAGCTTGTATAAGTTTTTCCTAATATTTTTCAGAAATTAGGTTACACCTCATCAAATAACTCTGTCAATTGTAATGTTTTACTTGTATAGGTGCTGGGCGTGTCCGTTAATAAACTACGCCCATTTTCAATCCCAAGAAGCTTTTTTAATGGCGTGGCCTGTGTTTCAAATTTCATTCAATTAGCTTGCCTTTTTTCCCCATAATCGTTATTCCTACACACGCTAAATGATTTCTACATGGCTATATCAATCCTTAAGTTAGAGTATAAAATTGAAAAGTATCTAAAATTTAATTTTTAACCAATATTCAAGTGAAAGTATAAATATAATTTACCCTATAGTACATAGATGAGCAACATTTTTAAAGCAGGAGCTACTTTCAACAAGAATAAAACAAATGCAGCAAAAGAAAAAAACTCCACTATAAAATCGATATCGATAGCAAAAAAAAAGTTTGCAATAAACCAAATCCAGCAAGAGCAGCATAAGCACCCAGCAGGCAATTGAGCAAGGCCTTCCCCAGAGAAAGCCTGCTAGCACTGCTCCGATTGTAAGAGGCCTTCTCAAAACTAAATTTTTTTTTTTATGATTTTTGTTTTTATTTACAATCTGTCAATATTAACAATAAGTAAATTTTATAAGTAGTGAATTTTTAAATAGCAGAATAGTTACACTCCATTAAGTGTATACTCATGAAATGCTATTATGCCTTACCACAGCAGGAGTGCTATTATGCCTTCCCACAGCAGTACTGCTATAAGGCCTTCCCATATTAGCAGTGCTATAAAGCCTTCCCATAGCAGCAGTGCTATAAGGCCTTCCCACAGCAGCAGTGCTATAAGGCCTCATAATAGAAGGCAAAAAAGAAGGACTTCATGTATTTTTTTATTTCATGTATTGCAATGTTTTATGATTCGACATTACTTTTTTGTCATTGCATTGTACTTATACGACATCAAAAGTTGATACATGGTTAGCAGTAAGGAACGGTGTGCATGTTGCTAGGTTGGTCTTCTGTTTCATGTTATGCTCAAGTGGTAGAGTGTTGTGTATTCAATGTGAAATTATTAATTAAGAAATCGTCACAAAAAATAAACATTAAAAATATGAACGTAAGGGAGGTTGACGCAGATAAAAAAAACATTTAACTAAGGGGTCAAAGTACTTCTATGACCCCTTCTACGGTAAGCGCTCTTAGAAGGGCTCTTGACGCAAGCGATGTAGGAAGACCTGCTCGAAGAGTACTTCTATCAGGCCTGCTAAATGAGGCCTTACTTATCGGGACGTTTCATATAAAAAAGAAAGTAAGTTTGAAAGGAGGTAGTAAGGCCTTAATCTTACCACGTAAGGCCTGCAAGCTCCTGCCCTTGCCTACTGGGCAGTGCTGCTCACTACCACAAGCAACGATAAGCATGTGTTGATGATTCTGTTTTTACGCTCTTCAAGCGCCTTCTCGTTCTCATTTCTATGCTTTTGAGCGTCTGCTCGTTCGCTGGGCAGCGCCGAGCATGAGTGTACATTTAAACAAAAGTACACCGATCAAACAAAACAAAAGAAGAATGTTTTGCTTCGTTTTGTTTTGTTTTTTCTGAATGATACAACAATAGCAATAACAAAAATCCCGTGCATAGCGCGCATAAAAACGATAAAAATGTAGGTAGCAGTGGTGAGTGCATGTGTTTGCTGTTTTGGATATTTTTCTTACGAAAAATACGACGTGTTTCTTGTGAAGAGCTAAGATTGGCTCATTTTTCCTATTTTGCCCATCGCTGCTATAAAAGATAAACTACAGTAGACGTCTAACATAACGAACTAATTACTGCACGAGTCAGTCGTAATATCGTAAAATTCGTTATATCGAAGAGTTTTTCTATTGAAAAAACCGCCTTTTCTTAACGCGATTTTGGAATGCTATATTTACTTACGATCACTTTTACTGAAAAAAAAAAGTTATTTCACTTCAACAGTTATTGTTGAATTAAACAGCGTTCGTTATTTGTAATAGTGAACATTTTTAGCGTTCCTAATTTAGAGACATCCATGGAAAAATTCTAATTTAAAAACGGCTCATTAAAATCGAAATTCGTTATATCGTTTTACGTTACATTGGACGTCTATTGTATTTTTAAAATATTTTTTATCTCTGTAAATATAACTCTCCAACTTATTTCTAGGATTTACTGTACCTATAACTTTTTGGCAGAGTTGATATTAACAGTGATAAGGAATTTTCTAAAAAATTACCATATGGTGAATTTATAACAATTCACCATTATGTAGTCAAATACAGCCCACACATATTACAAAAAAAAATTACCAAAATCAGAGACATCGAATTTCATCTCTTTTCTTTTTGATTTGTAATGCCCCATGTATACATTTTGTACAAAATATGAACACATGTTGCATAATCTCATAGAGTTCAGTTACTAGAACAGCTTTATCGCATTTACTAAGTGTAACTACTAGAAAACTTGTGCGAGCGTTAAACGCAGCAAATGAAAATTATGTGAGCGTGCGATAATGCGAATAAAAAATCTCTCACCTCCACAATTTGTTAGTGTTAAACTTAAGATTAAATTGACCCTTTAATGACAAATTTTTATTGTAAAATTCCCTAGTACTATTAACTAAATTAGTCAAGCGATTAAGAAGTGCTATGACATCAATAAGTTCATGAATCAATTAATAGAACAATTTCAAAAAGCTTAAACTACTCCGATGAATTGTATTAAAATTATGTGGAATTAATAACTTTTATATAAATAATTAAGGGTCTCAATGGATGCAGGCACTAGCCCAGAATCATATTTTATTGTTTGCTAAGTTTTTATTCAGCTAGGCACATGGTCAATCAAAAACTCGAGTCTAGCCAAGCTTAAACTTGACATCTATCTATGACACACAATTTTTGCTTTACCTAAATTCGACTTTAATTGTAACTTAGCACTTAATTAAATAAAAGTAAATATGATTGATGTTATTAAAAGTGTTTGATCTTTTAATTGAATTAAACGCATTGTATGGCTGTTTTTATTGCTGCTCATCTGCCACTTCAGAATGCAATTTGTTTCAATTTTAATTAAGGAAACTCAATGTTTTCTTTTGCAAATACGAAACAGAAAACGCGTCGGTTGATTATTTGCCAATTCTCAATCAAATTGGCATCTGAAGAATTCTACTCAACAGCAGCATAGAACGTGATCTAAAAACCCATCCGTGAAGTGTTTAATCGATTAGAACTTAACTGATGAGTGGCGGTCACTTGAGTGATCAGTTGCAACTTTCAAGAAAATGTGTTTAGTTTCCAAATTACAGACAGAACATAATCAAAAGCCTTGCAAACGGCCCTTGCACTTTTGCTTCGAAAAATCTTAGTAACGAAATTAATTGTTATGAAGCTGCAGCATTATTTACAAAAAAATATTCTCTTTCATATCTAAAAGAATAAAGCGGTAGATGTTGGTGTCGCCGGAAATGTTGTGTGAACCCCAAGCAGAGTTAGCATAATTCAGGATTTTGCGCGACATGTTAGAACTTTTAAGTCTTTTGGACGGTATCTCACCAATGGCAGCTGGCTTGTCCCTGTACACGAGAGACT